>JAVJAQ010005048.1:0-12655 GCA_032362365.1 Zygogramma bicolorata
CTTTAAACAATTCGTTCAGCTTGGTCTCAATACCTACACAGTGTTTTTTCTGAGAAGTGTCAGCCCATTAACCTACTATTGAGCAATCCGTAACAAACACCGTGCTAGCTACACAATGAACAATTACTCTTGAAATTCACTGTTTGAAAGTCATTATTTCGAAAAATTGGATCAAGTTGAAATACAAGCTGAAGACATGTTGGTGTTTTTCGATGTAAAAAGCCTGTTCGGCACGTTTCTTCGAAAATAACTTCGATAATTGTCAAGTCGTAATGAGAGAATAATGGAACACTGATTATTAGAACAAAATTGAATGTATATGCGATCATGAAACTATGTACAGAAAAAAACATATTTTCGATTCAAAATAGTATATTATGCAACGATAGTGTAATGATGGTTATTAATATATGAGCATAAACCAGGATACGAAACGAGCCGAAGGTGAGTTTCGTATGGTTTATGCGAGTGTATTAATAAGCATTACATGAGAGTTGCATACGCTATTTTATCTACACCCGATAAATAGTGAAGAACTACAAATATTATATTTATAATTGTATTGCACACAATAATACTAATTTAACGAATTTCTTTGAAAAATTCCACAGAATTGTAATCAATAGTATTACTTCGAGAAATAAAACGATGAGATATGAAAAGAAGATCAAACATCAAAGAAAAAAAAGTTTACTCGAGACCGGAATCGAACCAATGTCTCCTTCAGCTAGATTAACCAATGTCAGCGCCACAGACGGCTCGGCTACGGAGAGCCCACAAAATTGGATGAGAAAATAAGTAATAAATCATGCATTTGTCAAATGAAAAATTTAATCATTCTAACTGTATTTCTGTGGGTGAAGGTGTCGAAGGTGATTCTGCCATATCGCTGGTATCAGACATTTTGTTATGATTATCGAAGTTTGTCTGTATTCTTCAAAAATCCAATACCTATACCGATTTTGACTTGACAAATGTCAAATGCAGAGCATGCACATCATGCTTGATTGAAAAATAATGGGTTTCTATTGGTTAAAAATCTGTATCGTAATGAAAATCTGTATCGTAATGGATTTCATTATAAAACGGGTTGTGGGCATTATAAGTGTATTATTAGAGTACGGGTGTAGATAATAGTTATTTATGTATCAAGGGAATTAGGAGGGCCTTAATTACCGATGGCAAAGTTTGCGTCCCGAGGGCCTCTGGCCCAAGGGACAGCAATTGCCTGAGGTTATTAAGGCTCATTAATTCCCGTGGTACATAGATAATTTTATTTCTGACCGATTTCAATAAAATTTTGTTCATTTTTGAAACGGAAAAATGTACCAATTCATTACCTTCCCGGTATATTTGAATCAGGTACCGTTGATTATAGTAGAGTTTGTTGCTAGGTTGTTGCTATGTTACTTGTTTATAAACAGAACTTTGTTATCAAGCTGTGTTTGCGGTAAAAACGGGTTTTCTACCCCAAATATAATGGAGGATATTTTGAAAAAAGCTGAACAAGCAAGAGAATCATTAATTCCATCGAAAAGTGAAGCCGTATACCAAAAAGAATACAAGATATATCTGGACTGGCTGACACGGAAAAATGTTACTACTCACTATATATATATATATATATATATATATATATATATATATATATATATATATATATATATATATATATATATATATAATTTTATTTTCACTTGTGAAAGGTAGAGGGAATTATAAAATCTATAATGTCCCAAGGGAGTTATGACCCTCTTTATTGATAGCGTAATTATGACGATATAAGCTTATAATATCCCGGTCAGAAATAAATGACTTTTATTAACAAGAAATCGGGATAGGTATGGATGGGTTCACCACTTTTTTCGATTCTCAGTAATATTTATACGGAGTATATTGAAGATTCTTTCATAGAAAGTTATGCAAATGGTCCATTGGTATGGTGGAGATATATTGATGATGTTTTTGCTATATGCAGTCATACGCGAAATCAATTTCACACATTTCTGGAACATATCAACGAACAAGAACCAACAATAAAGTTCACGTCAGAAACAGAAAATAACAATGAAAGTTCATTTTTAGATATTATGATAAAGAAATCTACACGTCATGTAGAAACAAGTGTATATCGAAAGAAAACACATACCAACAGATATATCTGCTATACCTCAAACCACCACATAAGTGTCGCAAAAAGTATAGTGAAATGCCTTTATGATAGAACGAAAATTGTATGCAACTAATGAGAAATAGATCAACTTCGTACATTTGGTGTTGAAAGAGGATGGATATCGAGAAAAATTAATAGAAAAAAGATAAATTGAAAATCCACACATCCAAATAAGAAGGCATACAACTTTCATAAAATACATAACCTGTATCAAACATTATACCTCATGTATAATGTTAGAACAACATTGAAACTACAAAAACTTCAGGTTCAATACTGACAGATACTAAAGCACATAACACAACAGAAAACACAAAAATTGGATTTACCAAATTCATTGTTCGTGTAGTCAAAATTATATCGGTAAAACGTCACGACCTTTGGAAGTGCGAAAGAGTGAACATCAGGAACAGACAGATAGGTGGTTCCGAATTATCAGAACAAATTCTCACTACCGATGGA
The DNA here is from genome assembly GCA_032362365.1 of Zygogramma bicolorata. Classification (NCBI taxonomy): domain Eukaryota; kingdom Metazoa; phylum Arthropoda; class Insecta; order Coleoptera; family Chrysomelidae; genus Zygogramma; species Zygogramma bicolorata. The sequence continues at coordinate 2,636 of JAVJAQ010005048.1, forward strand.
TATCACACAGAAGAATGGAATGACAATAAAATGATGGCAATAGAGAATAATGGCAGGAAACTTCATCCTCGGAAAAAAAAGTGGCATTTTGCTATCCTGTTGAACAAATAGGTTTTCTCCTTAAAGTTTTTTTCAACAATTAGTTATTCGAGTCGACAGTGTGAAGGGAATTTACTGTTCACAGTGAAATGACCTCACAGGAGAGATAAGGGGGTGTGGCAAATGTGGGGGAATCAGAGATTCATCGGCGTTTATCGATGTAAACGCATCCGACTAGATGTTTCATCTGAACAGAAATACTGAGCCAACAAGGTAAGGGATTGTGATTGCTTATATACTTGCTCGAATGTATCTTAATATTCCGTGCTGACTGGTTTATTGGTTCGAATATTTTTTACTTTCGATATCTCAAGTAAGTTCATTTCACTATTATTTTCTGTTCAGTCATATTCCTGATTGTATTGAAAATAGGAGACGATGGTAAATTTTGGTCCATTTTTAACACTGAATCATTTATAACTCGAAACAGGTACTTTTTCCGAGAAATGTCAATGAAAAGTGATTTATTTCACCCAATTCACTTGAAGCAATCCTTTTTTTTTCAATGCGTTTGACTTTGTGATAATTCAACCTTTTCGTTTATAACAAATTAAAGACCATTCGCATAAAATAATGATTAGATTCGAAATTCAAACTAGTGACCCATTTTGGTCGATCATATCTTAGGAGTGGCCTGTTCACACGTAAGTCCTTGGCGATATATAAATATTGAGCTGCTGAGGTCGCTTCACCTGAAAAGATGTCAATAGTTCAATTTATATGGAGAACATGGGTTGACTATTGTGAGTGGGTTATCTGATGGGGTGATTCTCTCAAGACAGTCCCAACCCATGATGGACCAACATATGACAGAAAACAACTACTCCCCTGACTAGAGTGATACGATGTTAAAGAGAATTGCAGTTCTTGCGTCGCATATAATCATGATTCTGTCTGATTACAACGGAACAAAGTAATGAAATAATTCATATTGAATGAAAAGCCCATAGATTTTGACCACGTACATACTTCTACTCAAAGTGAGATCGTCTCTATTTGAAACCCATTCGAGAAGAATGGAAACAGAATATTCATCTTTAAGTGGGATTATAACTCTGTGATGAGTATTAGAGCGTGAAAGTTCTGCAGACAAGATCATCATTATTATCGAATCCGAATGAAAAAATATCCACGTTGGTCGAAAGAACTGTTGATAGAAGTTAATGATCGGAAAATATTCGTCACTCGTAGTGAAAACCATCTATTCGTCTGAGATGGTTCAGTTCTGCAGCACGATTTGACTGTCAATGTTATACATCATAAATGTATAATATGTTGAAAATAATTCACGCTAGAAAAATGTATTTATTATAAAGTAGAAATTTTCAAGTGACTTGGAAAACATAACACACGAGTGGCATAGAATGGTTTATCCAACACATGACAGTTATAACTGTCATCATTGATATCATAACTGTTATCATGGATTTGAAGTAAACTATCAAATAACACACTAGTTTGCTATATATCACACTAGTGTGTTATTTGATAGTTTACTTGTATAAAATGATATTATAATGACATCAATACTCAATAATGACAGTCATAACAGTCATGTGTTGGATAAATATATGATTCCACTTTCATTTGACAAAAAATATATAGGAATTGATATGAGTTGCCGTGGTACTTTCAAAATATGACCAGCTTTATGTATTGAATATACCAGACCATAATTGCTTAAATTGCAACTATCAATGCTTTCAATACTTATGATACCCAGAGTGGTACAAAATTATCTGTGAATATTTCCAGAACGTGTTTTGAGGTCAGAAAGGTACTTTTCTGATTTTTGATATACAGATCCACACGAAAGAGAAGCCCTGTAATGTTCAAAGAACAGTGCGTGAATCAAGGGACAGGAGATACGAATTAAGATCAACTTCAAATTTTTGAAGTTTGTAAGTCTCAGGAAAAACCTCTTCTGGCAAGGAGTTCCAAAGCTCAGCTGTTCTATTGAAAAAAGATCCCTGAGCAAGAGAGGATCGACAGGTCTCCAAGCTCCAAGCTGAGGACAATTCAGAAGGGCACCGAACGTGGAAATATCTATCGGAGATAGAAAAGTCTCTGACCCTTCTACAATGTTCCAACGAAGTAAGCGATTCTGTGAGCGAAGAATCACCACAAGAAGGTTTGCTTTTCTCCGAATGTAATTTAACGATTTGTGAGTTTATAGGTACTCCTTCCCTTTTTTCAAATGCCATTATTAAAAACTGACTCTGAGAGAGTCTTGAAACTTGAAACGTCGCTAATCCTTATCCTGGTGGTAATTTGAAAAAAAACGGTTGGGTAATCTGAAAGTAAAGTATTTGAATAACCACAAAAATAGTCTCTTGTAAGGAAAAATCAAAAAGTAATCAAAAGAGCTCAGGGGATATTTTTCCGACATATACTATCATTTTTCACTGAATATTTTTGATCATAATTGAATATAGCCCATATAACTCCTGAATAAGTATAGTTCTCAGTTAGTAAAAAACGAGGCCTTACCTTTTAACGTGCGATTACCCAGCACGGTGGCCCGGCGGGGAATCGAGCCCCGGTCTTCCGCTTGAAAGGCGAATGTGCTAACCACTACACTACCGAGACCACCAATAGTAGTATAGATAGCATTACCGAAGGCTGAGTTTAGAGTCATGTGAATGATTTAAGTTTCGAGTGATTGGTGAACAAATGTTTCAAGATATATCTATGAATGTTTTACAGAACGTGCTCTTTGTTCTGTTTTCATATTGACTTAGAGGGGAAAAAACACACTGCTTTTTTTTTGTATATTCAAATGTGATTCATTTTAATACCATGTTCAGAAGAGAGTCTATCTTTGCCCATTAACATAAGCCCAGAACTTTTTCATAGATGGTTTTATAACACCCTGCATATTAAATGAGTTCACATGAGATAATATTCGTTTGTTTGGTAGACATAATATGATTATTTTCGAAAATGAAAGTTATTTCATCACTAGTTTTTACTTTCCTTGGTGATTGTAATCATAGCACCACATTACCATTTTATATCAATTGTGGCAAGATCTTATCTAAAACTCCATTCACTCTCATAATGATTTCAACTTTTTTCTGTTGATCATTAGCAGATTTCTACATGCAAAGTCAATATTCGAATGTGAGGTCAGGTCAGATCGAGATCTTTACTACAATTTTATCATCATCATCTTGAAAAATGTGTTTCTGACCATTCCAAAGAGACGAAAAGTCCTGTTGTGAATTATGGTTTTGGTTCCGTTATCGATACAGGGCATTAAACATTGAGTCATGGAAGGGCTCAGGAAGAACTAACTTCGTAGAGAGGTATAATTGTTCTGGATTACAATAGTGTGTGAGAAGCACACCATCCATGCGAAAAAAAAATCTATTTTCTGCCCGAATTACTCATGTATTTTTCCTCACTCGTGAAAAATTTAAATTTCTCGATGATATTGAATCAAATTTCAAAACTGTCACCTCAACTAGCTAGGAGGAAAAACTACTTTCAGTGCTGCTGAAACTGAAAGTGGAAAGTAACCATGGTTGATGATGTTTTTGGTGAGATGTTAAAATAACGTCAACTCAAATGTTCAATATCGGTCATATGAGGTTGTAGATTTCCGATTTTTGAAAAGTAATATATAGATGATTTCACGATCGGTGTTGATTTAGAATCTATTAGATTAATTTATGAAAAGAGATTTCAAGGTGGCTTTGAGAAATATGTGGCACCTTGCAATTACCAACTGGGTTTTAGTTTTCATGGATAGTGGGTTAGGTTAAGAACCAATACTTTAATTGAAGATACTTTTCAATTTTTTGACGTTTCGAACTTTGATGATGTGAAATAATCAGATAGTAATATAATCTGACACTCAAGGAAACATTAGATGTTTATTGTTGATATCAATTGAAAACATTAGGTATAAGCAAACAGTATTGGGTTGACCAAAACCTGCAGACAACTATTATCGATAGGAAATTTTGACATTCTAGACCAGTTATTTCAAAGAAAAAGTCAAAATAACCTTACTGTAAGGAAATTATATTTTTTGCAGTTGTTAGGGTTCTATTTTTGTTGAGGAAGTATTAGCAAAGCAATCTCTCCTTTTGATTCAGGTTTTGTGTGCTTGGTTAACGAAATGAACAAGGGTAAGTAACAAGTTGAACACTCGTCGTGCCAAATACACAGGAGAGTAGTAATTTTAGACTCTTATTGTGAATGAATTGACGCCCATGGATGATCCACAAATAACAACTTTAAGAGTTCTTCTATAACATTTTTTTCATTTTTATATCGATTAGGAGAAGAAAAAATCAAAAATAGTTTTCGAATCTGAATCTTCATCCATTTCAAATATCATCTTTTAGGTGTTTTAGAACAGAAGTCTATGAAATACTTCTCAAATCATTCTTCATTTGCCAATCATTGATAATTAATGAACAAATGCAAATGAGTTTTCAAGAAAACAAGTTTTATGATTTATTGTACATGAAATATTGAATTGAAGCTCCAGAGGTCGTGTCGAAAACAAAAATTACAATACATGCCACATTCACTGGCCTTAATATTCTCCTGTACCATCTGTTTTTCAACAGAATAATATCTGTGCGTATAAGAATCAGACATTGAACGAAAATGTTTTTTTTAATGGCGGTACGTTGAACTAGGAAGCAGATGGTCTGTCTGATTTCTTCTGTCGGATCTGCGCCCAAATACCTACAAGTTGAATGGCATCTTCCGAATATTAATTGATGTTAAAAACAGGTGGAGTTGATTTGTTTAGTTTAGTTAGAGTGTACAGAAATAACACTTTCACTTCTTTGGGTCACAAAAATCGAAAGAGAAGGAGGTTGGGACTGAATAAAAATTGTGATAGTGACGATCTCAATCATTCATCATCAAAATGTTGAATATCATTAGAATGCTCACATACTCGTCCCTTCAATAGTTCATTCACAGGCCTGGAAGGAAATCAAAAAGTAATTTATTGTTACAGTGGGAGATATTAAAAGGGTCACCACAGGATTGAGTCACTAGCAGTAGGAGTGCTTCAGAAATAGACCTTGTTACTAATTTTTAATGCCATTCTTCTGGAGAAACATCGTTAACCATGAGTGTTGAGTAAAGGAATATTTTCTGTCGGGTCTACACAATATACAATAAATTCCACCTTTTATTTCTCTGTATTCTTGGGAGAATACAATGTTGTTATATATTTTTAGTTCACACCCGTGAGGTAAGAGGTCATTAGGTCAGAACATCATGTGCCCTGATTAGACTCAACGAGCTTCATATGACGGCCTTCTGCATCCGACCAGTTGGATATTCTGAAAATTTCCTGCACGCCAGCATGATCTCATCATTTTAACAGAATATTCTGGATAGAGTCTGCAGCCGGTGTGGCCAAGCGGTCTAAGGCGTGGTCCTCATATCCAATTTGGCTATTTCACTGCTGATTCTTTCCTCGGCCGAGGCAGAATTTTTCTGGCCGGCTCGGTGGGATAGGCAATTGTTAGTTGCCTAGATACCGTTCCTGGTTGGTGGGATGTCTGGATTAAATGCGCCCAGCGACCCGGTTGCACTGTGGCAATATCTGCTGGAGCTCAAGGCAACACTGGTATTTTTTTCACACCTTACAAGACTCTTAGATCCGCGTTGTATCGATGAATATAGGCCGAAACCGAATACTATGCTAAATGAGATGTCTGAAAATCCTGGTGATTCCACTGATTAAGTTTTATTTCGAATTTTGTGGCGGAAAAACAATCGACGCTTCTGGAGGTTTCCACTCTTTTCCGACAGGGGGCGTTTTGTCTCCATTTTTCCAATGTGGTTCAAAGTCAATTTTCACATTGTCACATCGTCACAACCATGTTTTTATACTTTTTACGTACTGTTCTCGTCGCTTATTAATGTCAAAACATTATTTTGAAACTTGCTCCATCGTGTCATAGTGTCAGATTTGTATTATTGTTGTTAGTTTTGATTTTTGCGAAATGTGGCGTATTTGTGATTTTTGTGGACAGTCTAGGACTATTCCGAATGAAATCTCTGAGCGTAATATTTGGACTTTTTTATTAGAATACAGCATGTCTTTCATTCAAACATTTGTTGAACACTTTATAGAAAATCCCAATTTCCACCCCACTGTTTTCCACAAATGGTTTGATGTTCAAAACAAACAACATTATGAGTTCTTCTGGAGCATCTCATTGTTCACAAATTGCTTCTTTTCCATTGATGACTCCACTACATTTGTTAGGAATGATTTATCCAATCTGTTCATCTGTCACACTGAATAAAACTCTGCGACGTATTTGTCATATATTCTGATAATTCATTCTCATTGTCTGTTTAATTACGATGCTCTGTATGTATTAACTATTTGTTGTTTGACTAATCAATGTCAATCATTTTGTATTTCACGTCAAAGTTTTGCTGATTAAAGCCTTGAATTGGAAGGGTTTTTATACTACAATTTAATCAGCAATCTATTAATATGGAAAAGTTTCTACGTCCCGATAGATTCGACGCCGATCCGAACTCATAGTCCAGCAGCCACCGCTGCTCATTCGGATCGTGGAGCCTCATTTATGTCACGTGATTTAATTGATTTTCTCCACTCACGAGGAATTGCCACTAGTCGTACTACTCCCTACAACCCTGAAGGAAACGGACAAGTGGAACGTTACAACGGTATTATCTGGAAAACTATATCTCTAGCGCTCAGAACTAGAAATTTAAAATTGTCTCAGTGGGAATTGGTTTCGACAGATGCCTTACATTCTATTAGATCATTACTATGTACCTCAACGAATTGCACTCCTCATGAGCGAATGTTTAGTCATCCCCGACGAAGGACGTATGGCACTACTTTACCCTCCTGGCTATCACCATCGGAGACTGTTTTGTTGAAGAAACATGTACGCCAAAGCAAATATGATCCACTTGTAGAAGAAGTAGAACTGATTGAGGTAAACCCGGAATATGCTTTGGTGCGCCTTCAAATGGAAAGGAATCCACTGTTTCTATAAAACATTTAGCTCCCAGAGGTGATGTAAACTTATCTGATTCTAATATTGAGCATAATCCAGGAAATCAATTACCTGTCGAGAGCAGGCAAAACGACTCTTCTAAAGAACTGGAATACTCGAATAATCAAGCGATTTGTCCTTCTGGTGAACAACAAGCGGAAACGTTTGACAATAGTGACTTTTCTGAAGAAACCAGTGATGTTAGAATAATTGCGCACCCTCAAGAGTCCTCAGATGATCCACAAATTACCCGCAAATCTTTGAGAGTTCGACATTCTCCAAAATATCTCTCAGATTATGTTCAAAAATAACCTGGGGCTAAATGTCATATATTCTGATAATTCATTCTCATTGTCTGTTTAATTACGATGCTCTGTATGTATTAACTATTTGTTGATTGACTAATCAATGTCAATCATTTTGTATTTCACGTCAAAGTTTTGCTGATTAAAGCCTTGAATTGGAAGGGTTTTTATACTACAGTATTCTCCAAAAATAAAAAGTTTAAATTCTCGATATAAAACTACATAAACTCTGAAATGCTCGAAATTAAACATGGTACGCAAGTGGACACTCATTATTATAGTTCATGTTGCGATCTCTTCTCACTAGCCAATCAAATAAAAATGAAAAAACTCGACTGCATATTTTCACTTGGTGCAAATTTTACTTCAGACAAGACTGACAAGATCGTGTGAACGACATCTGTAGTACGTATTGTTCGGAAACCTTCGCTCAAATATTCACTAAAAGTCAAGCACTCAAGTTTATTTCAAACTCTCACAGGTATAAGTGAATACACCAGGGTCTCTATGCATCTTAATGCTGGATATGCTGACAGCAAATGCTAACTCGCATGAACTAATAGGACGTGTTTCTTTGACAAGGAACTGGTTGTAATCAACGCATTATCTTTTGGGATGAATTAGAAATCGGCTTTTCCTCACTTGTATGAATTTCAATATTAATTTTGAAATTTGTCAGATTGTGGTAGATTAATCACTACAAAAAACTACTGAAGAATGTTTTCCTCATTCAGATAAATGATTCGTCTTTAAAATTGTGTCGCGATCATAATATTATACGATAATTCTTGAAATATTTCATTCGATAAGCCTACTGATTTCAAATATATGAAATCGAGATTATAAAAATGATAATTTCACCGGAATTGATATTGGCCAAGTATAGATGGAATTCCGTCAATTTTAGTTCTGGGTCATAGGTTATAGAGAACACGTGCAGAATCCAATAAAACAAATATTTGTGCCATTGAAATGGAAATCAGTTGAATTTTCATTATCACTATATGTTTTAACCTGACAGACCAGTAATAAATGTGTCTGAAATGAAATATAATAATATTGGAGAAAGTTAAGAAAAGCTACTCTTATATTTGTTCCGTAGTTTTCTGGGTTTGTAACCTACCACAATCTGAAAAAACAAGAAATAATTACGAAGATTGATTGCCAACAAGATATATTTGCATTTGAACAAGAATTTCCGTATAAGTTTTGAGAACGGAAGCGGATTTAGTTTCCGAAACTCTATCGGTCCGCGTTCGCTTTTTTAACATAAAAGGTAATTTTCAAAGATTATTCTTTACTTTTCCTTAGTACTATAAAAGCGTATGATTTCAGTTTTTTCAAAACTATAATTTATCATTCAATTTTTAGTTTCGTCGGTCCTTGATGTGTACTAAATTTTAGATTATTCGAAGCATTTGATTTGAGTGAAAATTGAAATAAAAAATTCCCATCATTATTATTACATCGATATCATGATATATATTGTCGTCGGTCCTTGATGTGTGTGAAAAGTTTCAGATTATTCAGACGATTGGAAGTGGGTGAAAATTGACTTCCAAGATTTCATTAAGGCTTCTTTACATTTAGGCAGTTTTCTTCGTGCAATGCGCAATTTTCTATATTAATTTTTGCTCACCCTGTAGAAACAAATTAAATCATTTGTTGACAAAATGGTTGAAGCTTTCGCGGCCGAAGTTATTAGTATAACTACTTTTCTTCGGGCTTGAAGACGTTGTTTGGAATTTCTTCCTAGCGTTTTGCTAGCGCGAGTGGCCAGCTTCTTCAGAGGCTTACTCATTTCCGATGACTAAACGTTTCGATTTCTTAAGGCGTATTTAAATTGATGAAGATAGTCTGAAGTGTTACTTACTTCTGTCGGGTTCGAGGAATAATCATCATTACTAGTTACAGCACTACCTGCCGTGATTTCATTAGTTGTTCTTGATTTCCTCAGAATGGGATTCCAAATTCTGTTTAGACTCAATGCTTCTTTTTTTCTATTGAAATTGTCTGCATGTTTTTAGATATCTCTATTGCTTCTCGTACCAGTCGGCTATGGTATCCCTGGTCGGGGGCAATCAGTTTAGGGTTCTCAAACAGAATCCTGTGGTCACCCTCACTCAGTGCGTGTTCAGCCACCGCCGATTTATCGGTTTGCCCCAGCCTGCAATTCCTTTCAGCCCTTTGAGCCTTGTTCCCATGGATCTTTTCGTGGTACCGATGTAAACCTTCCCACAGGTGCACGGTATGCGATAACAGTGGGTCTCTTTTGTCTTTAGCCGACCTGAGGCTCTGTTAGATATTCTTGGTCGGCTTGACAACCGTTTTTATGTTATATTTCCCCAAGAGTTTCCCAATTCTGTCAGTGACCCTCGGGATATATGACAGATATGCATTTGCCACTACCTGAGAGTCCTCCCTGTTATGAACCGTGGTACTCTTCAGTTTCATGGCCCTGTTGATCTCAGATACACTGTATCCATTTGACCTCAAGGTTACTTGAAGATGTTCCAGTTCCTGCTCTAGATGCTTTGGTTCACAAATTCTTCGAGCACGTTCAGTTATGGTAGATATGACTTCTCTCTTTTGAC
>JAVJAQ010005049.1:0-19487 GCA_032362365.1 Zygogramma bicolorata
TTCGATTCATTCACAAAAAGGAAGAGAAACAGCTACTTCCCTGCCTATGAGGCACGACGGGCACAGATTACATAGAATACCCAAGTTCCTAGAACTAAGGTGTTTTCAAACTTGAAACGACGTCTCTAAAATAGGTTGATTAATAGGACGGTTCATAGAACAAACTTCAACTTTATTGATCGATGCTGAAGGAAAAGTGACATATGCCATCTATTTTTTTATTTAGCGCTCTGTTTGATAATAATATTGTAAGCAATGTTTGCTGTTGCATGCGCACACTCCTAACTGTTTCACTTCGAGACATCCTTTCATGCGTGGTTTATAGACCAAACGTTCACTTTATCATTCACTTTTTCTTTTGAGAAAAATGCCACAATGTTAAAAATGGAATCGTTCATATACGATACTTTTACTTCAACCTTATTTGAACCAGGCATAAACGTTTTTATGTTAGAGTCGAAGAAAAAGTAAAAGTGAAAGATACAATAGATAAAAAGTGTGGCTAATGAAACAACCATAAACCATAACACTTCGAAGACTCTCAATTGCCAAAAAGTTTATTGTAAATCAGAGCTGTCCCAAAGCATTGTGCTCGTAAGCACTTTCTTGAACTAGTGCTTAGTGCTTCGATCATTTAACGAAAAGGCTTAGTGCTTAGTAATCCCGAAATAAACTCTTGAGTCTTGATCGCTTCCATATGCATCTTCGAAAAATCTCAGTCTTGTGTTGAATGTTTTCGAGTGTGGTGAGACTGCATTGAAAAGTGATGGTCAATGTAGACGACTTAGGGAGAAAAGGGCTCCAGAATAATTTCCCAAAGTTATGATGCAGTTGTCGACTTCTTGAACAATAACGTCCATTGACACAATCCTTTGTCTACTTTCAGAGAAAAATAACCAGTGCTTTCAACGAATATATATATAGATTTATATAATCTGGATTTCGGAAACGGTTCCAACTATTTTCATGTAATTTATAGGTATGCAGGGATTTGAGGGGGCGATAAATCGATCTAGATAGGTTTCATTTCTGAAAAACGTCGTGTTATCCCCGTTTATAGGCAAAACATCCGTCGCACTCCTGATTTTCTATTCAATTATTTTTACACAATAAAATTGAAATCTATCTAGACCGATTTATCGATAAGGTAATCAATACTTCATAAGAGAACATTTTATTTGTTGAGGGTTCACTTGAAAATTAAATAAACGAATCCTGGACTCGAAATGTAATTCTGATTTCAGGATTCAATATCTGACTGGATTTGCTTGAGGTTGGTTTATTTGAACAAGATATTCAAGAAAAATTCTGAGGACGAGTCAGAAAGATCGCTCGTGAATGTTCTTTCGATAGAATAACATTCACTTGTATCGCTTGTTACTAATCGACATTGATTTCGATTTGAAGGGCCATTCAAAGGATATCAATTAAAGAGAATAACGAACATTTTTTCGTTTTAGAAATTTTCCTGAAATTCAACTTACGATGAAGTTGAGAGGGAACCATTTACCTTCGTACTTTATGCAGGGTATTTTAATATAAGTTGGCATCATTGTTATCTCCGTTAAGTGAGCAAACTAGTGGAATTCTCGATGGCCTTCTCCATGCTGAATACGAAAAAAAAGTTGTAGGTAGTCAGAAATGTTATATATTAAATGGAACACCCTGTAAGTTATCATGCATTTCTATTTGTAATCCCATTCTCAACAAAAAAAGCTTGAGTATTCTTTTCGGAATATAAGCGGTGTACCTATACACATACTTTTCATCATTTTGATTTTTCAATGTTCGTGTCAAAATGTACGTACAACTTCAACTATCTTTCGCCCCTTGAATCTGAATGAGGCTTGTCTTAAAATGTTAGGATAAAAAAACCATTGCGTTCATCCCAATAAGCTGTTTCGTTTATGTTTAGGATTGAATTTTGTGTTTAATCTACAAAAAATACAAAAACCATGTCGAAAAATTATTCAAGTGCATAACAGTTTCATATTTTTTAAAAGTGCTTAGTGCTCTCTATATCGAATAACTTTTCGAAATTGCTCAGTAATCGCGAGCATTTTGTGAAAACTCGTGCTTGGTGCTCAAGATTCCGGAGCACTTTTCAAGAGTGCTCAGCGCTCGAAGCACAGAGCGTCAGTGCTCGCCACAGCTCTGTTATTGTAAATGTACTGCGTGTATAGAACCGCTTCTGGGGTATAACGGCAGATGAATACATTTCAACTCGTCCACCAACAAAGCAACTAGTGAAAACTTTTAACAAATATCATTAACCTCCACACCAAACTGATTTCAATCGCACTCGACACGCGTTTCGCTAAACTATTTAACATCTTTTGGAGGAGACATTGATACAGAGTTAGCGAAACTCCGTCGAGTCCGATTGAAATGAGTTTTGTGTTGAGGTAGTTTTTGATATGGTAAAAGTTTCAACTTTATCGATAGAGCTAATGAAAAATAATTACTGATTATTGAAAATGTGCACAATAAAAATGATATTCTGATTTCTAGTTTGCTGATCAGAATATCTGTTATAGGATTGCCAGACAATGGAAAGAGACTGATATCTACCTCTCTAACTTCAGCATAGACATTGCCTACGAATTAGCAAAATATATTTGGAGAGATGGATGTAAAGGAGCGATGGTAAAACATGAACCTGAATTGTGTACACGCTATTCTTCTCATTGTGCTACATTTCCAAATCGTTTATATAGCTGTGTGAGTATATATCATCATTCAGAGAAAGTAATAATTATAAATTTTTGACTATCCAATATATGGTATTCCTCAGGTGTCAATGAATGCTTTGCTGTAATCATGTGTAAACTTGCGCGGGCAAGTGCCGTAGCGCTCTGGGATTTCCTACTGATTTTTCCATAGCGCATCTGCCATTTCAATCATAAGGAGAACCAGGAAAACCTACAGTGCTAACGGGTCGTGTGGTGTATCCGATAAACCTGCTAAGATTGGTATCCAGGCGACCATTAATTGCCTACTACATAATTACCGCCAGAAAAAATTCTGCGATAAGCGGAAAATGGCGAGTAAATCGGCAAAGGAAAGTCAATTCAATACAAACGGCTGCCTATCCCGCTTGAACACCAACGGACTGACCTTATCAACTGTCAATTCATCTGATTTTCTATTAATTAATCAAGTGCTGATATTCCAAAAGGATATGAGTAGCTGAGAGCGTGTTTTTTGGACGTTAAGGCTCTACTCGATTGAAACACCCTAGGCTGAATTCTGCAAGACTTGCATTTTCATCAAAATCGGTTGAAGATATAATAGATTGCCCGCAATATTCTCCTATGTTATTGTTTTCAAAAGACTTTTATTTCTCTCACGATCTAATTCTACGTTTCTACTTCTTGGAGCGGAAAGTCAAATTCTCTATTATATCATTTTCATGTGTGAAAATTTCATTATCATCTCTTTACATAGTGATCTATTCTTCACGAACTCGATTAACTTACACTTTTAATTTTTAATATCATTAATATTTTTGCTATCACATACAATGTTTTTCATTCCAGGATAATATAGTGCCAAGAAGTGATATATATTTTGCGGTGAAAACATGTAAGAAATTTCACCAAGATCGAGTTCCTGTTGTACAAAAAACATGGGGCAAACAAGCACCTTTAATCAAATATTTCAGTGATACTGAAGGTTGTATTTCGTGCTCGATATCGAATGGAATGATGTGATGAAATCATTGTTTCAGATACCTCAATACCCACAATTGAATTAGGAGTGCCCAATACAGAATCCGGTCACTGCGGAAAAACACTGGCCATCATGAAATATGTATCCGAAGAGATTAGGAAAAATGGTACGAATATAAAATGGGTTGTTATTGCGGATGACGATACTATTTTGGGGTAAGACCAACTTGAATTATTCAGATGTATAAAATCACGTGATACATTATGCAAAATTGTCACATTATACAGTCCTTCAACAGTGCGCGAGGATTGCATAGTGCCCGTACACCACATAAAAATGCAATCGAGTTTGAAAGTATACTCGAATAGTTCGCGAAGGTGCATTGTAGGAAAATATCAAACGGAGTAAAATATAAAAACTCGCTAGTACATCACATAACGAGGAAGGAACTGTTTCATTTTTCAGAAAAGAGAAATTCCTTCCCAATATATATATATATATATATATATATATATATATATATATATATATATATATATATATATATATATATATATATATATATATATATATATATATATATATATATATATATATATATATATATATATAGATGATAATTATTCTTGACCGTCTATTTGTACACAAAGTTCTTTTTTTTTATATCAGGGCTTCGGTCTAATGAAAATGATAACTCTTTTTAGCTACCCGAGCTTTCGCTAATTTTTATTAGCTTTTTCGAGGGCTACAATATAAAATGGACATAAACAAGTATAAATATAAAATATAGGTACATACATGTAGTGTACGAAATTCCTTGCAATGATTGTGACAAAAAATATATTGGTCAAACAAAAAATAATTTGAAAACACGAATAGCTTTACACAAAAGTGACTGTAGAAATATGAGACAAACTTCATGTGCATTAACCAAGCATTCTATTGAAAATGATCATACAATTGATTATAATAACACAAAAATTCTTCATATTGAAAAAAATTTAAACAAACGTCTCTTTTTGGAAATGACTGAAATTAAAACGAGAAAAAACAGCATAAACAAAAAATCAGATATTGAGAACCTCAGTAAAATTTATTCATTTCTATTGAACAAATAAATACATCTTTTATATAACTGTCATCAGTAAAAAAAACACTATGAATTTCCAAATCAATAACTTTACCTTTCAATGTCAAAATTTATAATTCTCATGTCTTATCTTTATATTTTATTTATCAAGAAAACCCTCAAATAGCACATGTATGTACCTATATTTTATATTTATACTTGTTTATGTCCATTTTATATTGTAGCCCTCGAAAAAGCTAATAAAAATTAGCGAAAGCTCGGGTAGCTAAAAAGAGTTATCATTTTCATTAGACCGAAGCCCTGATATAAAAAAAGAACTTTGTATATATATATATATATATATATATATATATATATATATATATATATATATTATAAAATTTTTATTACAAAATTTTATGGCACAGATCTGACAGTTTACGACATAGTTCTGTCACTTATGACACATACACCAAAATTGGATGGATTACTAATGGACTTAGCATTCATAATCACAGCTACCTACCTCAGTAAAAATAGTAGGTATATTATTCAACGAGCGACTTTATCCTCGATCAATAACAATTTTTGTTGAAAATTTTCCAACATTAGGTACATACATATTTTTTTAAACACTATTATTTTATTCTAACAAATATTTCATATAATAAGTACATTATTGTTCATCTATACACAGTATCTAGTTATCGAAAATTATAAGAATTGTATAATATTTCATTCACTTACACAAAAATATATGTATTTAGCTCAACAAATATCACGTATCTAAATTCAGAAGATATTTATATTGCAAGGTATTTATTTATCACAAATAATGCCAATGACGTATTTTTTTTTATAGTCCCATGTAGACCTACTTAGACGTATAATTGACATACATGTTTGGGAGGACTATGCAGGTACTGTTTGGACCTTCCAGGAGCGTACATATTGGGTCCCTTTCAGATTCCTATCTTTTTAAAACGTTTGAGGGCCATAGCGATGACGTACATTTTTTGGAATCGTATGTATTTAGACGTCTCATTGACGTACGCCAGGAAACCCACTTTCTACATCCTAGTTATTTCCCCTTGAGTCCAGTGTGGACCGAAAAAGTACGAACCAGAAATGCCCCACGTACGTACATTACTTCCCTATCAGGTAGGCGTTATCCCGATAGCTACATCGTAAGTGAAAAAATGGATTTTGAGCTAATATGAATCAATATTAAGAAAACTATATTTCAATATGAATATTGGTTCAATATCGACAATAAATTTCAACTGCATTTTGTAAAGTTCAGTATTGATAATATATGGGTTTGATAACTTATTACCAATATCAGAATTACCATATCAAGTGATAATGAATAATATCAGTATAACAACATAGAGTTTATAATATTGTGTGCATATATTGTATATACCCAATTTTCAACATCGGAATTCCAATATATATTCGACATTGTTTGGGAGGGTAGATTAAATATTGAATTATCACATTAGGTGGCATATTGGCATAAAACTGCAATATAGATATGCGAATTCTTAGATTGCTTGAATATTGTTTTCTCAGTAAAATGGAGATATTCAAATTGTCATTTTCGAATAACAACTGGAGGGGGTATTGGGATTTTGAGAGTGATCACTTAGTGTATTCGAACATATATCAATATTGGTAATGCAATATTCATGATGAATTATTTCTAAGAAAATTTGGAAAAATTGAAATATCGACATTTGGTGAATTAAAATACCAGTAAATTACGTCCAGAATTTTTTGCACAGCAAGTTTGATATTCCAAACCGCCATCACATGAGATAGTGATCCTCCAGTGTTTTTTCAAATATATTTCCATTGTTACTGAACTTTCTAAAATTTTAATATTATCTCGAACAAAACTAACTTGAAGTCCCCACATCTAGAGCACCCAACTCCTTTTTAAAAACAAGTCTCTCCGTGCCGTAGAGCGTAAAAGTGGTCGACAATGATATCTCCATAGTAAAGGTCGAGAGTTCAAGCGCCGCAGCAGCCAGGTCTTTTTCCAGGTTAGTATTCGGTTACATGGTTAGTAAAATGAGACCTTACAACTGTTTGCTAGCTGTTGTATGGGTCCCTGATTACCACTGTCAGGTGACAGTTGAGTATTTGCGGCGAGCTTCAGTGGAGAGGGGGAGGTCCGTTAACAAACACTGAATAAAAAACGATGTGCTAAGGGCGCCAGGTAAATTTAATTCCAGCACAAATACTCTGATGCAAAAGAAATCAACCTCTAATTTACCAATAAGATTGAAATAATTGAGCCAACAGTAGTAGTGATTCAAGTTTATTACGAATTATAATAAGCGGACACAGCATTAATAAAAAATAAATAAACAAACATAGCATATGTATTCGATCTACTAGTATTTGCAGCTATGTGAAAAACATCAAATCAACGACGCTAATAGATATACTGAAAATTGCCAAGGGGCAACTCACGACTTTATTTATTCCGTACGAAATATACCGATACCTCGATAGTAATGACGAGTAATGTCCAACTCGAAATCCCAAATATAATCACCGATCGATTGGTATCAGTATCAACACTGTTTCTCAGTATTCACTAAACCGCAGAAATTGAATGAGAACAATCATACCCTTTTAACGTTGATAAAAAAAATATGGCAAACGACGCTTGAGCTCAGGCGAAGGCGCACATCACATCAACCACTAATTTCCTAATTGTATATCAAGGACGGCCTCAATTTCTGCTTCACAGTTTACTGTCAGTCAGATCTTATGCAATAGCAATGAGCGAAGCAAAACAAAATAAGCAGTAGGTACCAGATTTAACAATTATTAAGCTATCGGTTACGAATACGTTGACCAAATAATTGGGTAATACGATAATCAAATAAATAATCTAAGCAACAGCAATAGGGTTAGCGGGGATAGCATAAGCATGAAAGCGCAAAAAAATAAAAATGATGAAGTAACAATGATATCAAAACTTGCGTGTTCCTCCTGTTTGGTCACCCAACTTGACTGACTAAGAGGGGTGTATTCAAGTCTTCATTGATAATGTCAGCTTGGTCCAGTCAACAAACGATCGCCTTGTATACCCAGCTATTCTTTCTATAACCTGCAGAGGATAGGTGGCTTTATGGCTAGTTGGAGATGGTTCACCCTGTAGTTCGTGAGGAGAGGCTGCTAGGTTCAAACGATCCTGGATTCCAGATGGCAGAAATGGCTCCCAGAAAAAAACCCGGTTACATGAAAATCACCAACACAAGAAAACTTTTAGGTGTGGCTTGGTGCATCAAATCCTCTCTCGAGTAAACAATTTCGGAATATACTCTCAAAACAACGACAATTCCAACCAGAAGTATTCCAAAATATACTATACGAATTCGGAAAAATAAACCCAATCAAGGATGAATAAATCATTTGATTTTCACTAATTCGCAATTGCAACCATTTTTGACCACACACTCACGTTTTCTAGAAGCTTCTATCTATCGTACACCCGTTCAACTCCTATTGGCTGTGCTTCAACCAATCAAAACACTCGTTTTTCCGATGGTGATAGGTATTTCTAGGCCCATGGTTTCACTGCCACAGCCAACACGATCCAGAGGCGTCACATACTTGTTATCCCCTCAACAACCTTTCACAATCAAAATACCGTAAGCTTATCCAATCTGATGACCTTCTGCAGGTTATTACAATGAAATAACATGCTACCATCTCATAACATGAAGAGATTTTCGCACGAAATCAAACAGTTACCAAGACATATGCCAAAAGTATTTGGCAACATATCAAAATTTGGTACGGCCCGATGTGGACTTCAATTGACACATACGGCCGAATATTTTCGAATTAGATTCTCGAGGATTTCTGGTGTGCTGAAGCAGAATAGATGGAGAACGATCGGCCCAAACAGAACTAGCAGTGGCGTGGCGTAAGGGCGCTGAGTTACAAAGACCGTTTGAGGAGAAACGATCATCCTGTCGAATTTAAACGTTACAAATCCCCCCCTAACTTCAAGAAATTTATCACATAAATTTCTTAATGGGAATTACTAAATATAATTACTCGCCGGATTCGAAATCCACCGGTCCAGGCTTCAAATCCTTTACATTCCATACCCCCTTAGAGTTTCCCAAATCATCACGTAACTCATAAGCCTACCAGTGACATCTTTGAGATTATGTAGCCACAATAAGCTATAGTGGTCTGTGATTACCGTGAAGGAAACACCTTCCAGATACGGCCTTAGTTTTTCAATTGCCCACAAAACTGCGAGACACTCCCTTTCGGTGGTAGTGTAATTTCGTTCTTGCCTTGTCAGAGTTCGACTCAAGTAGGAGATTACCTTATCACCGTCAGAGTCTGGTTGCGTGAGGACAGCACCGAGGCCATACCCAGATGCGTCTGTCTGCACAACAAATGGTTTCGAATAATCAGGGCAACTTAGGATCGGAGCTGACACCAAACACTCTTTCATTTTCTTGAAAGATGCTGCACATTCCGTGGTCCACCTGAACTGAGAATTCTTGCGGACAAGGGCCGAAATGGGTGATATTATGGTGGAAAAGTCAGGGACAAAACGTCTATACCAAGAAAACGTTCCGATTATTCTACGTACCTCCGAGATATTAGTCGGTGCAGGGAGCTCCAACATAGATTTCACCTTGTCAGGGTCCACATGCAGACCATTGCGGTCTACTACGTAGCCCAAATATTTCATCTGTGGTTTACAAAACTGACATTTATCTACACTTATGGTTATATTCGCCTTCCGCAATCGACAGAATACCTCTTCCAATATTGTGAGATGTTGTTCGAAGGTTTGACTAACGATGACCACGTCATCCAGATACACGAAAACGTGTGGTTCCAAGTCGTGTCCAAGGACGTTGTCAATCAACCTTTGCCATGTTGCAGGGGCATTATGAAGGCCAAATGGCATCCTGCAAAACTGAAAGAGTCCCCGATTGGGTACTGTGAAGGCCGTGAACTGTTTAGATGTTTCTGACATAGGGACTTGCCAATAAGCAGATTTCACATCAAGGCTGGACAAGTATTTCGCATCCCGAAGCTTGTCTAAGGTGTCCGAAACCAAAGGTAGGGGGTAGCTGTCTTTCTCCGTCACTGAGTTCAACTTCCGATAATCGACACAGAATCTGAAGCTTCCATCCTTCTTCTTCACCAATAAAATTGGAGAAGACCACGGACTGTTCGAAGGTTCGACTATCCCAAGTTTCAACATCTCTTCAAGTTCTGCATCTATTTGTTTCTGAATGACGGGGTTGACACGATAGAACCGCTGCTTGATTGGAGGACTGTTGGTTTTAATAACATGTTCTGCTCGATCAGTGCAGCCTAGTACATTTCCCATGAGAGAGATGTTCCTGTCTATAACAGCCTGTAACCTAGCTTTCTCAGCAGAGGTGAGAGTTGTCTGACTATTTACGTGCTCGACTGAATTTACCATAGCTGGCTCATTTGAAAAATGCCATTCGTCCTGACGTAGATCGGGCACAATTCCCATATCCCGCCAGAAGTCAGCACCAAGTATCAATAGGTGAGGTATTTCAGGAACGATAATGGCTTCTATCAAGCATACCCTATCTCTTAGGGTAATAGGAAGTTGAGCGACACCAACAGCCTGACAGCGTTCGCCATTAGCAACAGTACAGGAAGTTACTTTACTAGAGTCAATTGATATCCCTAACTCTTGGATGATTGACACTCCCTTACCACCGAGTATGGTTCTCGAAGCACCCGAATCCAATAATCCCCGCAATGGCTTACCTAACACTTCCACAGTGAGATAAGGACGCTCATCACCACGAGCATGCTCCAGAACAAAGTCTAAAAGGATTTTCGTTCTACCCACCGAGTATTCCACACCAGCACATCCACCTCGGTTAATTAAATGCGCTGGCCCCTGTTTTCCGACTTGGAGCAATCAGGACAAGTCCTGATAGTGACGCCCTCTCTTTTACATCGATAACAAAATTTGCCCTTTTTGAGTGTACACCCAATTGCTCTGTGCCCCGGCTTATTGCACCTATAGCACACAATGTCCTTCGATGTATCTCTGGAAGATGACGCCTGAAAACTGTCGACCTGCTCAACAGTACCAACATACGCCAAATCAGGCTCTAAAACTCCACTTCTTCTAGAAGGAGACGTGAAGTTTTCAACAGCTTCCTTCCTAGCCTCAAGTCGTCTACAAAGTTCGCGAAGGTGAGCTATTGACGTCACATCCACAAGTGCTAACTGATTCTGGTAAAATGGAGCAATGTTACGCATCAACATTTTCAGCTTGGTCTCTTCCGAGATCTGGCAGGACAGCCGGTTGAAGTACCCAGACATCACCGCAAGGTAAATTCCGATCGACTCATCGGGCCCTTGCGTACGCTTACGAATTTCCTCAAACAATTTTTCATTGTAAGACGACGACAGATATTCCTCTCGAAGAAGACCAACAAACTGATCCCAAGTTTCAACTTCATTGCGATACGCCAAATAAAATTGGTATGCTCTACCAGAAAACAAATCGATTCCTGACTCCAACAAAATATCCTTGGAAACATGACGCGCTATTCTGAGTTCCTCTACTCGTTCTAAGAACGCACACAAAGAGAGACCTTTCTTCTCACCAGAAAATTTCACGTCCCATTTGTTTGGAAGTATCGACTTGACAGTGGTGGTGGAGGAGCGAGGGGGCGAAGCGCTCGAAGACCTACGTGCTGCATTAATAGAAGCCGCAAAATTGGTATGTTCCATTAGAGATAACTGTACAGGTACATCCGCTCCTTTAGAAAAGTCTTCCGCTTTCCGATGAAGCGTATCCAACAAGGTTAAAGCTCTTGATCTAAGCTTGGGCCGTTCTGAACACTCTTCTTCGATATGGTCGATCCTGTTGAGTACATGAGTCAACTTTGATTGATATTTCTGGAAGGGGTTGCTGGTGATGGCATCACTGAAACTTCCAATGAGTGGTTCCAACTCGGTCAGCTTATCTTCAACGGCTTTGACGTCTTCTTCCACCGTGTATGGATACGTTGGATACTGAACACTTTCGCCCGATTTCTCTAATCTGATGGCCATTGCTAGAGTTCGCCGCATTTCTTCACAAGTGCCGATTGCAATTCCACGTATTTTCAATTCGTAGGTGAGTTCTTCTTGATTCAGGCGATTGATCTGCATCTTATATGCCATGATGCCACTAACAATTTATTTTCAAGTGAATACAAAAAAAATCAAAATATGATAACAATGTTTCGAAAACTTGTAACGACAAATTCAACAAAAAATGCAAGTATTCCGCTCTTCCCTGGACACGTTGGGCGCCAAAATGAGACCTTACAACTGTTTGCTAGCTGTTGTATGGGTCCCTGATTACCACTGTCAGGTGACAGTTGAGTATTTGCGGCGAGCTTCAGTGGAGAGGGGGAGGTCCGTTAACAAACACTGAATAAAAAAACGATGTGCTAAGGGCGCCAGGTAAATTTAATTCCAGCACAAATACTCTGATGCAAAAGAAATCAACCTCTAATTTACCAATAAGATTGAAATAATTGAGCCAGCAGTAGTAGTGATTCAAGTTTATTACGAATTATAATAAGCGGACACAGCATTAATAAAAAATAAATAAACAAACATAGTATATGTATTCGATCTACTAGTATTTGCAGCTATGTGAAAAACATCAAATCAACGACGCTAATAGATATACTGAAAATTGCCAAGGGGCAACTCACGACTTTATTTATTCCGTACGAAATATACCGATACCTCGATAGTAATGACGAGTAATGTCCAACTCGAAATCCCAAATATAATCACCGATCGATTGGTATCAGTATCAACACTGTTTCTCAGTATTCACTAAACCGCAGAAATTGAATGAGAACAATCATACCCTTTTAACGTTGATAAAAAAAATATGGCAAACGACGCTTGAGCTCAGGCGAAGGCGCACATCACATCAACCACTAATTTCCTAATTGTATATCAAGGACGGCTTCAATTTCTGCTTCACAGTTTACTGTCAGTCAGATCTTATGCAATAGCAATGAGCGAAGCAAAACAAAATTAGCAGTAGGTACCAGATTTAACAATTATTAAGCTATCGGTTACGAATACGTTGACCAAATAATTGGGTAAAACGATAATCAAATAAATAATCTAAGCAACAGCAATAGGGTTAGCGGGGATAGCATAAGCATGAAAGCGCAAAAAAATAAAAATGATGAAGTAACAATGATATCAAAACTTGCGTGTTCCTCCTGTTTGGTCACCCAACTTGACTGACTAAGAGGGGTGTATTCAAGTCTTCATTGATAATGTCAGCTTGGTCCAGTCAACAAACGATCGCCTTGTATACCCAGCTATTCTTTCTATAACCTGCAGAGGATAGGTGGCTTTATGGCTAGTTGGAGATGGTTCACCCTGTAGTTCGTGAGGAGAGGCTGCTAGGTTCAAACGATCCTGGATTCCAGATGGCAGAAATGGCTCCCAGAAAAAAACCCGGTTACATGAAAATCACCAACACAAGAAAACTTTTAGGTGTGGCTTGGTGCATCAAATCCTCTCTCGAGTAAACAATTTCGGAATATACTCTCAAAACAACGACAATTCCAACCAGAAGTATTCCAAAATATACTATACGAATTCGGAAAAATAAACCCAATCAAGGATGAATAAATCATTTGATTTTCACTAATTCGCAATTGCAACCATTTTTGACCACACACTCACGTTTTCTAGAAGCTTCTATCTATCGTACACCCGTTCAACTCCTATTGGCTGTGCTTCAACCAATCAAAACACTCGTTTTTCCGATGGTGATAGGTATTTCTAGGCCCATGGTTTCACTGCCACAGCCAACACGATCCAGAGGCGTCACATACTTGTTATCCCCTCAACAACCTTTCACAATCAAAATACCGTAAGCTTATCCAATCTGATGACCTTCTGCAGGTTATTACAATGAAATAACATGCTACCATCTCATAACATGAAGAGATTTTCGCACGAAATCAAACAGTTACCAAGACATATGCCAAAAGTATTTGGCAACATATCAGAATTTGGTACGGCCCGATGTGGACTTCAATTGACACATACGGCCGAATATTTTCGAATTAGATTCTCGAGGATTTCTGGTGTGCTGAAGCAGAATAGATGGAGAACGAACGGCCCAAACAGAACTAGCAGTGGCGTGGCGTAAGGGCGCTGAGTTACAAAGACCGTTTGAGGAGAAACGATCATCCTGTCGAATTTAAACGTTACAACGTGAATCAGTAAAATTTCCATCTTGACTATTTAGTTAAAAAGAAATGAATAATCTCGAAAATGAAAAACTAAGATTCATTAAGTGATATCAATCAAATATTCCTCATTTGTCGATGTATTGTACCAATATAGTCAAAACAATGTATCATCACATTTATTTCGAATATTGATCTAATATCGCCGAATGTTCACATTTTTTTGTGGCCAATATTGATATCTACAATATAAGGTAAATATTCCCGTAATATTGAATCAATATTGGTCTAATATGTTTGTGCTACTTGGGATAGCGCATATAGAATGGAAAATGTACGTTTTCGGAATGTCCCAAACAGTTCCCCTTTCTGTACATTTCAGGTCCTGTGTGGACTAGAAAAGTACGTGCCTGGGATTACCGTCTATGCGGAAACGGTAAGTCCCAGGGAGGTCTTATGTACGTCTGTCGGAGACTAAAGTACGTCCCAAATACGTACAATGCATCCTCACCGTACATATGCAGTACGTCCACTGGACGTACTTGTGCTATTTGGAATTGGAATATTCGAACAGTTGGTTGAGTTATTCGCAGGGATAGAATTAGAATCTAAACAATATATTATTTTGATTATACCAAGTTTCATCTGGGTATTACCGAAAAACATTGCAATATGTTCATATCAGATAGTTAATCGTTAAACAAAAAGGTAGAAAGGTCCAAAATAACTACTCCCCCTTATGGTTCGGCA
The DNA here is from genome assembly GCA_032362365.1 of Zygogramma bicolorata. Taxonomy (NCBI): domain Eukaryota; kingdom Metazoa; phylum Arthropoda; class Insecta; order Coleoptera; family Chrysomelidae; genus Zygogramma; species Zygogramma bicolorata. The sequence continues at coordinate 14,767 of JAVJAQ010005049.1, forward strand.
AGCGTTGAGTCACATGAAATTGATATTATTTAGCTTCTTATTATTTCTATACCATAATCACTTCATGGTCTACCAAAGATTCACACAGAAAACGTGCCACTGAGACCTATCGTGAATGCAATAGATTCACCAAAATATGAACTGGCCGAGTATCTAACCACGCTGCTACAACCTTTTACTGGAAACACAGACTCGTATAATCAGGTCTCAGGACAGTTTATTGAAAGGATAAGAGACTAGGTCCGAGAGGTATACTAGTAAGTTTCCATGTGGTGTCATTATACATGGTTCCGGTCAAAGAAACAATACAGCAGATTGGAGATGTATTCCCAGCAGACCTAACCGCCCTGTTTGCTCATTGCTTGTCATCGACATATTTCTAGTGAGACAACTTTTTCTATGAACAAACCGACGGTACTGCAATGGGCAGCCCGTTGAGCCCTGTGGTGGCTAACTTTTTCATGGAGAAGTTTGAACAGCAGGCCTTAAAGAAAGCCATCTTGAAACCATACTGCTGGCTACGGTGTGTTGATGATACGTTCGTGGTGTGGCAGCATGGGGAAGAACAACCGAAAGTATTTGACAAAATCCCATTCACAATGGAACAAGAAATTCAAGGGACAATTCATTTCCTGGATGTGCTAGTGAACAGACGTGGGACATAAGGTATACAGAAAACTCACACACACACATCTGAACAAGAGCTGCAATCACCAACCAAGCCGGAAGAGAGGGGTAATCAAAACATTGTGAACCTCCTCAAGGAACTTGCCACCTGGAACGAGCTTTGAAAGGGAACGGGTCTAGCGAAGCCGAATTCGAACGGGCAATACCGCCCAAGAAATTTAACGCCAAAGAAACCGTAGATACGCCCGCCATTGGAAAAGCCTTCATGCCATATATAAGAGGTATGACAGATCGGATAGGACGAACGCTAAAGAAAATCCATGTGAAAGCAATACTGAGGCCGACACCAACCGTCAGAGTCATTTAAAGTCAGCTAAAGATCCAAGAGAGCCGTGGGTAACACCAGATGTGTACCGGATTCCGTGTAGCTGTGGATCGGTCCAAATTGGAACCACCAAACGAAGCATCCAGACACGGCTCGCCGAACTTAGGAGAAAATGTCGGCAATGGTAGAACACGCACTCGGAGAAGGTAATCACATAATTGCTTTTGACGAAACCCAAGTGCTCGATAGGACTTTGAGCTACTATCCGAGATTACAGGGGCAATAGAGATACACAAACATAAAGACAATTTTGATCGAAATGGAGAAGGCATGAACATCAATAAAGTCTGGTTACCTGCTTTGAAGAATACACGACCAAAACCAGTTAATAGAAAACAGCACGCCCATCCCCGATACACAAAACGTCCGACATGAAAGCAGATATAAAGCGGACCAAAACCTGAAAGATCTAGTATGTCCTGTGAGAACGAGGACATTGCGTCCGTTACCTCATAGACCTTGATAATACCTACCACAGCTGTAGGCGAAACGTCAGGAGTAAAAACCTGTGGACCACGGCAAACAAACCCGAAAGACACCCCAGAGTCAGAAGGAAAACATGTTTTAATCGATTCTTATATTGAAGTTATTACAGATTCAACAGAGTTTTCACTCGCAAAATGATTTCACCAGTTTGTTCCGAAATGTTTTATGATGTTTTCATTCAACATTTTGATGGGATCATTAGTTCCTATCCATATCGATAAATGAAACAATTATTTTCATAATTCTTTGAATGGCGCAGTCATGAAATAGTTTTTTTACAGAGTCAGCAATCTTCAGAAAGTTTTGTCTTGCTATAACCACGAAAAAAATATTGCAATAGGGGAGAGATATGCCTATGAGATGCGTGAACCGTTTGGATACAATTATATTACTGGTGGAGGTGGTATGGTGTTCAGCAAACCACTTCTGCTCCTGCTCGCCAAGAAGTGTAGATGTCCGTCTGACAGCAGCCCAGATGACATGTTTCTAGGCTTTTGCATGACAAAATTGGGAGTTCAAGTGACCCACGTCCCAGGATTCCATCAAGTAAGTATCTCCAAGGCAAGTAAACAATTTGAATTTTGAGTTCAGCAATTCTCACTTTCAATGCTAATAACCTCTGCAGCTATGTATATGTGGGTAAAATTAATTTCGACAATACGTACTCTAATCATTCAAACAACACAAATATCAATTAAACATCTCTGGTTTTCATAATTTCAACAATTGTTGGAAACTGTAATCGTCTCACATAATATGTCAAGAATATTCTCTGATATATTGGTATGCTCTATGCTGCACGATAGTAAAAAATATTTTCGATGATTATGAGTAGGGGTTCATACACCCATACTCGAAGATCTCCATGAAACTTCCCCCATGAACTCCCGCTAATGAATATTAAACAGTATGGTATTAGAGGGCTACCTTTCCAGCTGATAAAGTCTCATTCATTGAGCAGATACTGTTGAAATGACGATATTGTTCTTCGTGTTCATATGTCTTAATCTATTTTTTATGCACCAGTATCAAATACCACAAAACCAAACAGACAGCGCTGCTTCCCTCTCACCAATATAATACTCGCCAGAGGAATCACTTTGTTACACCTTTAATGGTTAGGGTCGTAGCTCAACGCACGTATACTTATTTCTCCCCCAAATTATACAATAGCATACCTGACATAATAAAATCTATAGTAAATATCGACAGCTTCAGAGGAGCATTGAAGAAGCACATCCTTCAAAGTCGAAGAAGTGAGCTGCTACGAATATTCGAGTGAGTGATGTGAGATCTTAACTCATAAATTCGAAACTCTTGAATTCAAATTTAAATCCAGCTAGAAATGCATTGTCCCGATTGATTCTCTTTTAAATAGCCTACCTACTATACTCTTGTTGTTGTTGTTATTTGTTATCATTTTTTATTACCTTCCTTCAGTTATATTGTTATACACACTGTATCATATCGTATGATGTTCAGTGTAATGCACTATGTTATTGTTCATCTTTCATATATTTATATTGTTATTATCTTCATTTATTATGGTTCAAACTCTTTCGTTCTACATTTTACATTATATGTTCCACATCTTACATAATTACATACACTCAATCCAACTCTGACATTTCACGTCTAACATTTTATGTCTTATAGTTTTATCACATGTTATATTTTTAATCGCGAAACAAGTGCTTGCACTTATCGCAAAGGTTCCTTATTCACTTCCACTTTGTACTCATCATTGTATTTGAATATTGTAGTGAATAAAGTTATTATTATTATTATTATATTCATTTCGAGTGGTGTCTCACTTCGGAAATCCGGTGTATAGAATTCACTGGGAATCTTGGGTACCCGTGTTGGAATCCAGAACTCCCATGCACCTTGAATCCCTGATGTGATCTTGACATCCACTAGAAATCCTGATTTGATAACAGGTTCTGGGACCAGAATACGAGTATAGAATTCCACTTTCCGATAGTACCGATTTAAAGTTCTCCTAGAAGATGATCTTCTAGAATGTCTAGACGAGACATGGCCAGGAGAAATCGATGTAGAATCGAAGTGTGAAACGAAAGTCAAGTATAGAACAAGAGAACATATATGCAAATCTATGATAATCAAACGTAAATCTACCAGTCATCTAGAAAATGTCAATGAAAAAAATTTCTTCGTGAGAAATTTGGAACGCATTAAAGACATCTTTCGATCAAAAAGAAATTTCCAATGAAATATACCTCAGAAGAACGTTATCAACATCAAAATATGAAGAAAGGAGTATGTTACAATCTCATTCTTGATTTTGTCAAAGGTAGGTTATCAGATGAGAGCTTTAAAGAGAGAATATTCGATCTCGAAACCAATTCGTCCAACCTTCCTCATCTGTATTCAAATATAAATGTAACTATATACTGTATAAAGATTGGTCATAAAGATTGTGTCTTCAAGAAAAACGACACTGATAAATAACGAGAAAAGATTGTTTCTCAAGAAAAACGACAATGATAAATAACGAAAAACTATTGCAACAGCGAAATCAAATCGTTAACAAGCAGGTGTAATTGATGTCGAATTTGATGATGAAAGCGATTTTATTGAATCCCCAGTGACGTTTGCTGCTTTCAAAGAGAAAACCAGAACAATTTCCTCCTGTTTAAAGGTATTTCGTTGATATTTGGATTCCGGTTCATCTTGTGAAAAAAAAAGATTTTTTTTCATCATATGAATGATTTGATAGTTTCAATAAGTATTGCCGTTTCAAAATCGGGGAAAAAGTTATGTAGCGACAAACCTAAAGTCTATACTAAACTATACTATACTATAGTCCCCAAATTGGGGATGAATTAACTGTCTGTGAGGAAGCATCATCAACAAATTATTATTATATACCTGGTAAATATATAACTGAAATGAAAACTCCAAAAAAACCCGAACCCGAAATTCCAAATTGAATAACAGATAATTCACCGAGTAAAGACGAATTAGGAATCAAGATGAAAATTCAAAATGAAATGATGACAGTTGATGATTCCTTTCATATGGAATACATCAAATACTTTCAAGAGAGGAAATGTTGCACATTATATACCGAAATCAATGAGAAATTACTGAAAAAAAAATCAATAAGAACAATAACGAATTGAAATTAATAACTTTGATGGATTTAACTCTGGAAACGGTGGAGGGATTGCAATCTACTTTGAGTAGATTGCAATCCCTC
>JAVJAQ010005050.1:0-29861 GCA_032362365.1 Zygogramma bicolorata
TTCTATTTTTAGGACGTTGAATATTATCGTTTTTAGCGGGACTAACTTGAAAGTGGGGGAAGGGTAAAAAGGGGAGTTTTCCCTAAACCCAGTTAAGGCCCGGACGCGTATTGCCATTCCCCTGTATGATACAGAGTAAAACGTGAGAAAGGCGGGATATGCCCTCCTTCCTACCTTTGCTCTGACACGCACTAGGGTTTGTTTTGTCGGCGTGTAATCAATCAGGGTCCAGTGCGTTTTTCATATCATCATACCTGACAGTGAGCTCTGTGCTGTGAAGGGGAAATGGCTATAAGCGGCCCGGATTTATAGAAGGCCCTGGTTACTAGGTTAATACTGTAACGATATCGAAATAAATCCCCTAACGCCGTCGCTGAGCATCATAAAAAAATCATTAAGCGCCACCCGTTTACGACCTGGCCGGAGAACTTTCGAGTTGGATGATTCCCGATACGACTTCGACCGTTTCCGAACATCGGTTCTGGAATATCATTGATCTGGTATAATCTCCTGTGTTCCGATGTCGTATCATTGTCTAAACACGTATAGTCGGCTAACTCCAGAGTAAAAACGATTCGAAGCGTTTTCGTTGCGCCATCTACAGGAATGTCGATATATCCATTCACTGGATAATGCACGACAAAGTTCTCTTCTCTGAAATATGTGCAGATTTCTGTTTCAACTGACACTGACAGAAAGCTAATGCAGGTGTGAAATGATGTTGATCCTAGTGTTCTATAAGAGGAATGAAATTTTAAGCTTTGGAATAACCAAAAAAATATGAATGATCTACGTCATTAATGAAAAATTTCAGTTTTGTTTTTGATTTTATTACCAACTTTTGGAATCATGCATAAGTAATCAAGAAAATGTGTGATTCAACTTTCGATGTCCATAAAAAAGATGTAAGACGAGACATGACTTGGGCACCACTATACTGGCGCTATCTACTAACGAACCTCATCGTCATCCAATGACCCGATAAGGTTGAACAAAACTATACGTCTTTAGGTAATGGTTGTATACAAGAATGTGTTTCATCGACAGAGCAGTTTTTAGTAGAGAGTGTTGGATGTTTCAGTCACCTGAGAAGTATAAGTGTTCTATAAGCGAATAATAAGTCAGTGCAGTAGTTGGATTTTATAGTGAAGGTGATAAAAATAGTTAAGTGTTGTTCGCAGTATTTCCAGATAAACGAACCCAGGCATATCGTAGTAATACTGTTGAATTCAAAACATTGGGATTCAGTGAATTTTTGTGTATTTTAAAGTCCTCTCGGGTCATATGGTGAACTTTATGGTCGCACTGAGTACACCATTAATTCAGTCGGTATTGAGCACTGAAAGCAATAATGAACCAGTATGACATATACTTTCCGAATGAAGTTTCAGCCGGATCTCGATCACCATGAAGTTTCGATCACTTTTATCCACAATATTCTGGTAACAACTATTTTCTATCGACTCAACTAGACTAGGAGGTGGTGAAATGTGATGTTCTCCCATTTTACACTGCATGCCTTTCCAAGGCTTGATAATATTATCACAAATATATTAATAATAGACAAGTTCCTGGCTGCCGAGCGTGTGCACTTCATAAGTAAAAACGCTTTTTTTTTGGCGAATTTTCGTGTTTTTGATTTGCATGCCGTTTTGGATTTCATTAATATTTATCATTTCAAGTTATTGACGCAAATGACATGCATGTTGCTGCAGCCCAACATACAAAAATTGTGAAAAATTGTGAAATTCAAAAAATTGAATAAATATAATTTTTTAAATCCAAGCAAACATTTGAAAAATTCCGTGACTTTTTCTTGCTCGCTACTTTGTATTGTATTAGTGAATATTATTTTAAGCTAAAATAATAAATGGAAAAACACGAGAATTCTCCACAAAAAAAAACGTTTTTCGCCTGCCAGGAATCTGTCTATTTTTCATATTTTAGGGTTAATTATCAAGCCTCAAAGAGGCATGCAGTGTAAAATGGGGGACGTCACCTGTCACCACCTCCTATTCTAAACTCCACAATGTTAATACAATAGATGGAGAAATGGTGTCTGTCAACAAAACTGATAAACTTTTTAGTTTAGCTCAACGATACTTGACTGCTGAATTTGTTGTATACACATTCGTCACTTTATGTTAACATAACGAAACTCCTATATGACCTCAGTGTAGTAGTGGTTCAGAAAAACAAAAATAAATTTGCCTTCAGCTTGCATTCTTAAAAAAATAAACTGGCCGATAAACACTAAAATTCAGCGAAATGAGTACGCATCGCATAGGAAAAACCTTCAATTTTAATTAGCGTTGTAGGTAAATAGGTGAGCAGCATTTTTTGGAATAGTTCGGTGAAAATCAGTTCTCTTTCATATCCAAGGCCTACGTAGATGTAAATAAAAGATAAAGCAAAGTGAATTGGCAGCCTTCTGATTGTCGTCAATAGGGAGATATGAATGTTTTTTCGTTTTGGGCTCAAGAAAATAACTTGGAGAGATGTTTCTGTATTAATATATAATTATCGAATACCACTGCCAAAATTTTGTTGGGTAGACAATGGAATCAGGAATGTGTAACTGAAATTTTGTACGAGGTAAGCATTACAGACGTATAATCTTCCATAAATATCATAAGAAAGCCAACATAGTACAGAAAATGATCAATCAAACCAATTTGTAGTCTCTTGAAGTCAGCTGACTTTGGTTTGCATGAATGCGATCAGGCGATGATCAATAAATCGAAAATATACAAATTCCTTTGCATATTGTCAAATTTTGCCACCTGAATTTTGATCTCAGGTCCAAATGTGTGGTTATGAAAGAGTATTTTCGATATGAATGGAATATACGGAATATTTGTTAGAAATAGAAATGTTGCTTTGTATATAAGGAACTCACAGTAGAATCCTGTACTCAAAGTATTACTTGGAAATCCCTCAAGTTAATGTGGTGATGAAATTGAAACGATATGATAATCGGATTTTCATTCATAATTATTCTTTATTATCGATTAGATTAACTTTGGACCAGCTCGCATAAAGAACAACAAAGACAAAGAAATGAATTCTTACTATGTAAAGATGTCTATAATTGAAGGAATCTAAGAAAATCTACTGAGGAAAATTTGCATATTTTATGCTCAAATGTTTAACATTTCGAATAAATGAAAGAAACTATTTTTCATAATTTTTTTCTTCAAAGATATGGTACGTGGAATATATTTCAAAAGAAATATTTTTTCAAATTGTATTGAATGGATGGTGAGATAATGAAATACATCATTTCGATTATTTTGATCATTTTTGTATTCCTCTGTGAAGAAGCACATTTCAGTTAACGTCTAAAACTACTGTATATACATAGAAACTGAAGAATTTTCCCTATGGAGGGAAATATGAGCTCTAACCATGCTGTAATGCCACTGGTTAATAATCCTGAACTAAACATACCACTGGAAGGAGATCATTTCAGCAAGTAATTTGCATTTCAAAGTGGAGCTACACCGATAATAATGTTTTCATCTAACACCTGTAACGCATTTAAATGTATTTTGTATGTTATTTCATGGAAAGATCATCTGTATGAGTTTTTCTATCGTATTCAGTAACACCCTATTCAATTCAGCACAAACCGGCATTTAGAACAGTTCCTTCGAATGTTCTCCGGCACTGATTCAATGTAGTCCCACAAATCTCTTGTATTCATAATTTAACCGAAATGAATATTTCAAAGTAACATTAGAAACGGATTTCGTTGAGTGGTATAGGTACGTACTTCAATAAATTTCGGACCATAATTTTATTCATTTTCTCATTTCTTAGGTTTAAATAGACACAAATTGCTTGATATTTATTTCATTCCGATTGCTTGCATTCTTGGAAATTGTTCAAGTTCATGTCACGTTTCACATAACTGGATACATAGATTCAGGGAGATGTCAACGAATGTCAACTAATAATTATTCTAAAGCAATACAGTTTACAAACAGTAGCTGAATGCGCCGTACGGAATCAAAGGCCAAGAAATAATAGAGAGAGAGAGAGTTCACAAACAGTATTCTAATTAAAAAAAAATCGCTTCAATGTGATCAACTGAAATACCTAAATCTCTCACACTCTTTGTGATGTTATTATTTATAACTTCGAAGAAATTCTAGATCCCCTTTTTTCTACAGTCAAACTGGCGACTCCACCATAAATTAAATTATGCAAAATCTGTAACCAACAAGGAGGCTGAAACACAAGTTCCTCAACCTCCTGGAGTATAGTTTGATATTCCTAATGCCAAAAATTTATCGATATATTCCATTATTTGATGTTTGGTTGTTTAGGTAATACAATAATTATCCCTCATGTGTGTCTGTGTTTCAATTTTACAGGGCTTTTCTGATTATCCAACCAGACACTAACGATTTGGATGAATATTTTGGTCGAGTTTCAAACATTCTTTGCCAGGGAATATCGAATATAAATACGCCTCATCGGTTGTGTGAGTTGATCGCATGTGAAAGAAATTCGTTAGTATGAAAAAACAATTTTTATCTCGTTCAAGTTTCGGTTTATGCAGAAGTGTTCCAGTTTCATATCAGATTGGCAATGTAATTCTCATCAGATTTATTTGAAAAACAAGTAACTTCATCATGTCCAGAATCAGTTGACTTGATGCCAATATTTCATATAGTAAATTATGCCATCGGGTTGCAGTCGAGAAAATGTCGTAATTTGAATAACGTGGAAAAATAAAGAAACACTGCAATTGAATATTAGTGGTTTTTATGCCATATTACTCGCAATTATTTCCCGACGAAATTAAAATGTAGGTAATCACTACAAAACAACTACCCCCTTTGCCTCATATCACTAATAACATGGAAATATATCTGGCAAATTGCCGCGATTGGGTTTTAGATTGTATTCTCACGGCCAGAATCACTTGGGTCAATGGTACTGACATGACCCTTACCATAATGAGAATAAAAAAGTTCGAAACTAGTCTGCAGGTGGTAACTTATGGGCTATATATATTATCTATTGGACCGCATCACATATATTCTTCTGTGACGACTAATTCTACACCTGGTTTCGTTAAACAGAATTCAATATTTTTCGCAGATGAAATAGAACAACCTGAAATCTCGTTTATGGCTGACCAATCTATCGAATTGATGATGGCTGAATAGTACGACATGTTTCTGCGAAGAGTTTCTATACAGAAATTGGGTAGCTACCACAAAAAATAAAGGCAGAATATAGTACTTTGGGGAGTCTTATTCCTACTAGTTTCTGTCGAAAGTCCTTGAACGCATGGCGTTTCGCATTGGATTGAAGAGGGGCTGACTTTCGAACCCATTTTTCGATTTTCTTTTTTTTTTTCTGGACTATCTATAAGTATGATGCGATGAACTTTCTATTACGATGTGCAATATCATTTTGGTGTGATTCGTTTTGTTTACAATTCTTCTAACTGTGAAAAACTTTTGACAAGATATACTCGAAAATCCACAACAAATATTCATACTTGTCGTTGAACTCACATACTCATCACACATGCCCGGTTATCATATCAGTGTCAAAGACCCAAAAAAAAAATCACGAATTTGCCAAAAACTGAAATAAATGTGGTTATTTTCCCCAGCCCCCAAAAATGTTTCAGATGGATCGTTTCAGAAAATTATGAATAATAGGTATATGCATATTATCCAGTTACTCACAAAAGTTCGCCTCACGTATAAGTAATAGAACAACGAGTCACAGCCTGAATTTATGGAGTTTTGATTCTATGATATCTTTTTATGAAATGAACTCCCCATGAGACAAGCACTTTACAGTATATAACTCATATCTCTCGCTGAGTTTTGGTAACATTTTGAACTTCCTGATTTTGATATTGATAATTGAAAAAATATCGATAAATGTTAAATGAAATGTTCAATGAGTGATGGTGCTTAAGTCAGACGAAGAATTATATCTAACAGCAAGATGAATGAAAAGTGTAGCACCAATAGAGGTATACGATAATCGTGTTGAAATAGATTATTTCAAAGATACCTGTGGAATATTTTAAGCTGTTTTTCGTTTTTCCCGATTATATCTTCCAGATAATATATTGTATCGTTCAACAAGATATTAAATGTTGAAGTCATTGATATTTTTCAGAAACAAACGTTGCGTCTTTAATCAAATAGAATAGCTATTAATAAGTGGAATAATTTTCTAGCATAAATTTGAAATTCTTGTGCTGCCATCATTGTTTTAGGACGATGAATCAGATCTAATCAGTGTTGTGAATTGAACAAAGCCTGGATAATGATGATACATTTTCCTTTCATGACTCTGCACGCTTCATTCGCGAACCTGGACAAAAATCAGCTGAGAAATTCGACCGACAACTTGTTGATCCTCATCACAGCAAGACGGCGAGAAAAAAAAATTGGCACTCACCACTTCATTTCAACACCTCGGAGAAAGTCAAATCCCTATAATCCCACTCCTTTCCTGAATCAGATGCACATCGTAAACTAGCCACAGGTCGAGCAGAGGTTCACTTTTGTCCGACCGAACGTTATTTTCGAATTCAGACCCGGTGTCTGCCGTCTGCCTCTGGACTTTTGAAAATAATTCATACTCGCAGGTTCGCGATACCTCTTCTCCCACCAGGAGCGTATTTTTAGATTACCGAAAAACGAAATTTACTATTTCCACCGAAAACGGTTCATTAACGTAATTGTTATTGGTTTGTTGTGCGTCGGGAGCATCGCAACGCATCGGTGCGAGTGCGATGCATACAGGGTGCAACAGAAATGAAATAGATATTCTAGAGTACAGCAAGTTCAATCGGTTAAAATTTCAGGACCTGACAGTTATACACAGATGTGTGAAATTAAAATTCACTTTAAATTTTTGAAGTTTGTAGGCCTCAGGAAAAACATCCCTCGACAAGGAATTCTTCCAATGTTCAGCTGTTCCATTGGAAGAGCAAGAGAGGCTCGAAAGTTCTCCAAGCTCACGACAAAGTGGTGAGAGTTTTGCACTCGTCTGGTTATCCGTGTTGATACTGCCAAGAGTGGAACGCTTGACGGCAATTTAGGAAAGCACCGACCGTGGAAATATCTATAGAAGAGAGACAAATCTTCGACCCTTCTATGATGTTCTAACGAAGTGAGCGAGTCCGCGAGCGAAGAAACACCAACAAGATGGATTGCTTTTATCTGAATAGATTTAATCGTCGCGACAAAATCTATACTTTCAAGCTGGTTGGCTGTGATTGTCGGCTGGCTCAAATCTTTATTAGGTGTCCCATGGATCGATCCATGAAACGACATTCGTAAAATAAACTATCGCGTGTCCATCACAAGTGATTGAACAATATGTTGAGAATCAAACAAATGAACCTACCGATACTTTACAATATTCATTTGTTTATTCATTATATATTGTTACGTATGGTACAAATCACTGAAACAGCTAATACACAACTAAAATAACTCAATTCTACTACAATAAGGTTCGCACTGTTTAGCCCATTTGCTCGCTCGATCGCAATGTCTGTATTCGACTGACTTCGATGACGATAAACAACTCCATTATTAATATTGAAGAATATTTTCGAATTATTATTATACCTTCTGTAACAAAGAAGCTGTTGCTCTACGAGCAAATATAATTGTTGGTAGTTTTATACATATCTAATCTTCGGCTTTGGTTCCGGATCATTTGAAAGCATCTAATCTCGATTTCCAAATCATATGTAAAGTTCCACAATACTATATTCGTGGAACAGTGCTGGACTAAAATCCATTAACACTTGCTATACGAATTCTATCAGTGAGATATCTTTGTATCCAACATGAGAGATTGTACGCCAAGAGCCAGAGCAAAAAAAGTAGGTTCATAATGCAATCTTCTACAGAATTGATTTTCTTGTTGGAAAATGTTTGGGAGTGTCCCCTTAATATAAATTCAAGTTGGTGGGACAGGGGGGGTTGAGCTTCAGCCGCCATCTTGGAAAACACGTTTCATCAAATATCTCGTGAACCGTGCATCGTACGACAAAAACAGTAGGGATCATTTTCGTAGATAATAAAATTCTCTTCAACTTTCATTTGAAAGCCCGGAAGCACCTAACAATTCATTTTATTTGAAACTTTTTTCCGTATAGTGCAAAGGTTTTCATTTATAGCGCGCCAAACTGTTCCCAGCATGGTTATTGCTAAATATATAGTGAACGGTTGATGAAACAGTATAAAAGGCAGTATTTTGGCGCGCCATAAATAAAAACCTATGCTTTATACAAAAAAAAGTTTCAAATAAAAGTTGCAGAGAATTTCATTATCTACAAAAACGATCCCTACTGTTTTGTATTGGCTTATTAACTGCAATAAACTACCCGATTTAATCCCATTGTGTAGAAAATCATCTGGTAAAAGATGCAAATGTGCTACAGGGTCGAACTCAAGAAATTTGAATTTCGCATAATGTAGGAGATATACAAGTAATTTATTCAAATGTTACAATTCTATTCTATATTTAGTTCAGTGTCGCTATCGCTATCCTCATCTAAATTAATTATAATTGGTGCAATTGATTTTACAGAAAGGTACGAGTTTTCGACATTTATAACATGACTAACAGAACTTTTCCAACTCTCGGTAGGAATGTCATTCATACAGTTCCTAATTATTTTTACCACACTACCACTCAAAGTCGGAGAAGTATTTTTTCCGCGAACGCTTGATTTAAGTTGGTGCCACATAAGCTCTATGGGATTGAACACGCAGTAGAAGGGAGGTAGTCGTAACACTGTATGTCCCAATTCTTCTGCAATTGTATCACAAACATTTCTTTTTTTTTAAGAAAATGACTGCAGCACTTGTAAAAGTTCTTTTTTTGTATAATTTCATTATCTACAAAAACGATCCCTACTGTTTTTATCGTACGATGCACGGTTCACGAGATATTCGATAAAACGTGTTTTCCAAGATGGCGGCTGAAGCTCAACCCCCTCCGTCCCGCCAACTTGAATTTACATTCAGGGGACACCCCCGAACATTTTCCAACGAGAATATCAATTCTGTAGAAGATTGCAGAAAAAAAGCACCTGGTTCTTGGACTATTGCCAGCATTTTCCATTTGTTCAAGTTTTTGTGACAATCAAGTGTTGTTCACCTTATCGAACGCCTTGAAAAAATATGTGTGAATAGAACGTACTTGGCCACCTTTACCCAAGACGGTTGAGAAATAATACACATATACCTACAAGAAGATTGAGCTCAGTACATTTCCTCCATGACGCACCCTGCCTCCTTGAGTTTAATTCTTTTTTCTTTTTGTGAATGAGATAATTCAAGTCTGCTGTGACCCACCGGATAGCCTTCTCAATCTCAGAATATTTGATGCCTATGTGAAGTCAGAGTTCCTTTTAGGCCATGAAAAAGGGTTCGACAATTAGACTATCTTGTAATTATAGTTGGATAGACTTATCACTATTGAAAGGTAATTTTGCTCTTGATTATTACTCTCCATGAAACGCGTTCAAAAAGTTATAGGTTTTCATCTCTCGTGATATAAATAAATTCTTGTAAAATTAATTGATAACGATTTCGGGGTTTGTATGTTCGCAGGTTTATTGGTTAAAAGTGGTATAGTATTTTTCACAGTAAATGGTATTGGCTTATTAACTGCAATAAACTACCCGATTTAATCCCATTGTGTAGAAAATCATCTGGTAAAAGATGCAAATGTGCTACAGGGTCGAACTCAAGAAATTTGAATTTCGCATAATGTAGGAGATATACAAGTAATTTATTTAAATGTTACAATTCTATTCTATATTTAGTTCAGTGTCGCTATCGCTATCCTCATCTAAATTAATTATAATTGGTGCAATTGATTTTACAGAAAGGTACGAGTTTTCGACATTTATAACATGACTAACAGAACTTTTCCAACTCTCGGTAGGAATGTCATTCATACAGTTCCTAATTATTTCTACCACACTACCACTCAAAGTCGGAGAAGTATTTTTTCCGCGAACGCTCGATTTAAGTTGGTGCCACATAAGCTCTATGGGATTGAACACGCAGTAGTAGGGAGGTAGTCGTAACACTGTATGTCCCAATTCTTCTGCAATTGTATCACAAGCATTCCTTTTTTTTAAGAAAATGACTGCAGCACTTGTAAAAGTTCTTTTTTTGTATAATTTTCCTCAAAATATATGTCATTTGCAGCCATGAAGTTTTGAATCTCCAATTTCGTATTCTTTTAGCCAGGAATTTTCCGCAATTGTCGACTATGATAGCTTGCGTTGTCCATTACTATAACGCTGTTTGGCGGAATGTTGGGTAGCAGACAATTTTTAAACCAATCTTCAAAAAGCTCTGCTGTCGTATCTTCGTGATAATCAACACCAGAGTCCTTAATATTTTTGGCAGAAAGCCACATAGCGTTTGGGATCCAACCATTTTCTGATCCTGCGTGTAATATTGTGATTCTCTTCCCTTTATTTGATGGTGCTTTTGTTTAACACTTATCAGAGGAATCAGACCATCCTTTGGAAGGGGTGTCATGCGTGTCAAACCACGACTCGTCGAGGTAGAGTATTGGCCGATTTTCAGACCGGTATTTTCTTATTGAAGTTACATATTCAGAATGCCAGTTTATTAAACGTGTGGATTCCATTATTACTTGTCTCTTGTCAATTTTGCGATATTTAAAGCCCATTGCAGGCAGAGCTCGCCAAAGAGTAGTGAGGCCACAGTTGATGTGAGTTTGGTCATTGATTAGCCGCTGTTTCAGACTTTTGATTGTAGGGACACGCTGCTCATCGTACATAGTGTAGATTTTTCGCCTTATCAAATCTTTTTCCCAGTCGTCTAGACTTTTTGTGACACCGGAATCTTTACGCTTTTTTCTTGATTCCATGGAATTTTCAACAATTCGTCTAACTGAAGTAAGAGGCACCTTCGTCAAATTACTGGTTACTTTTGCTGCAGCACCCGCGTTATATCCTTGCTGAAGTAAGGAACTATACACATTTTTTATAATGATTTTCGCGTCACAAGATAAGTGATTTTTCTTTAACGAACCACTGGAAGAAGCACTATTACTTTTTATCCACGGACGCCACAAACTGCCTATTCTGTACGTTGGGGTATGAAATCTTTGCTAATAATGTCTGTAATCTACAATCCCTCTCTGAGAAACAAAATTACCTGAATCCGGTCCTTTTACATTTATGATGTGCATCTCGGATTTTACAACTTAAGGGTCTAATTGGTTTTATTATAATCCTTCAGTCAATACCATTTATTGTGAAAACTACTATTTTTAGTGTGTATCCATATTACGGTAAACTATATCCCGGGCCAACATCTGTGATTGCCTCAAATTGATCCTTCGGATAAAACCCTTCTTGAATTAATAGGAGTCGAGTTCTTGTATTGTGAAGGGCCGATATCCATGTTCCGTTTATGTTTGAACTCTCCTTTCCACGATTGAAATTGTTCTTACGTTTATTGATTTCTATGGCCCTTCCTGCATAGCCTGATATAATCCAGGCAATGTGATGTCGTGAATACCTTAAAGGGTGTATCCATTAACCATAGCGGCATTTCTTTTTGTGTTCCGGCAAGAGTGTTCAAATACTCCCTTTTGTTGTTTTAATGTAGACGCGCCACAACTGAAAGGAATTGACAAATTGGCTAGAAGCTGAAATGTGATTTCGAGCAATTCTTGGGATAAAACAAGCTAATATTATGTAACCCAAAAAAACCTCTCACAGAAAAAATTCAATACAGAAATTTTATTTCACTGAAGTTCAGTAACATTTGACTTAATAAATAATATGAAGAAATGACAATTCTTTCTAGAATTGACGAAACCGCATGAAGTCATTCCAAAGCGCTACACCGTCGATGAATAGGGAGGGAATATAATTGGATCTGACACCTTTCCGCCAACGAATATGCAGTATTATAGAGTAATCGAATATTTGAATACAATTATCACTCAACTCCATCTCTTCTTGAAGATCTCACATTTTTTGAATCTGTGAGAGGAAACACAGTGGTGTCACCATACACAGGCCCCATCAGCCTCATTGTGCTTTCTACTATTCAGATATAACAAACTCTTCAGATATAACAAACAATTGTTATTGAGTGATCAAATAGTTATACCATTTACATTTTTTTTCATATACACCACGTTTTCGCTTCGTTTCAAAAAACTATAGCTTCAAGCATCAAAAGATTCGTTGTTAGTCATTTTGTCAGATGGTGGACGATTATTTTTTCATAGAATATGCTCTTCTGAAGATTCAACTCGTTTCAACTTTGGCACTCCCATATCACCGTTGACTCAAAGATTGCATATTCCTCTCATCGATTCTTTGTGAACCTAGAGACCTGAACTCTTAGACACAAAGCGTGTTTTCAGAGAACGTGCGGAACTTATTACCGATTGAAGTGTTGCCATATAGAGGCTCAAAACATCAAAAAGTTCTTCCTTTCCACATGAATACACAAATTAAAAAAAAAGTTACTTTCTTGGACGTAAAGCTTGTCGAATACAGCAAGCGACTTCCAAAATTTTTATAGGAAAAAGAATAATAAAATATTCGTCGCTGATTCTTATACGGGATATTCCAAAAGCAGACGTATATACAAAAAAAAATCCAACTTCAATAACCGTATCTGTTAACATCCGATAGTTGACTGCACATAAGTTTTTGTGTTTTCAATAGAAATCGCCAATCTGCATTCAATAGGTAATTATTTGTAATACTTGTTCATTTTGTATGGAACATTTGTTTTTGTACCAGCTGCACCCCAGACGCAACTAATTTGTTTCCTCAAATAGTGAGAGCAACAATCATGCAGGCCATTAATTCCTAAGAGAATTTACCCTAGTCAGATCTACAATCGTGACAAATAGTAAACAAATGTGGTTTGATATTATGGCTATGAATTTCGAAAGCATGCCTGACATTTTTCAACCACCGCGCCGAAATTTGTTTGAACGTCCGGTTTTGGGACACACTGTATTTGACAGCTGAACTATTACACACGTGGAATATCTTTCATAGGCTCATTTTTTTCACTCGACAGCTGAGCTATGGAAATCCTCTCCTATATGGTTATAAAGGTTATTTATTTTTGACGTCTACATTATATGAAAGTTAAATAAAGATCTAACTTTTTTCATTTCTCTTGGTTCGCACGGTATATTCGTATGTTGTTTGGGTACGTGATTGCCTGTAAGTCTATATTTTTATTATTCTTTGAGTTTTATATTTGATGCTTCTAGGAACTTTCGATATTTTTTTTTCGACCATTGACTCCTCATAATAGCTAATGTTTAGTCGAAGGATGCCGAATAAATATTTAGGCCTTGCTTGCCTTTGTTTTGTTTATATTTATGGAATTATAGCCATAATAACTGTAGTGGTCTTGAAATTATTTGAGAACTCAATGGTATATTTTTTCAGTTTTATATGAAATTGAATCATCACTATGTTTAGAGAACATCGCGTGAACGAATTTGTTATTATATTAGAGAAATATTTGCTGCTCCTGAGGAGTGGTGTGTGACTATTTGCTGAATGACCTCGGTGGAACTGGATAACGTTTGTTATCATACTGGTTTGTATAATGGTTATGGAGAAATCGGAGACAAGGCAATGATGGAATCTATGAAGATAATCGATACTATTATTCAGAAATGGTTTAATTGTCTTGTTCTGAATCCTGGTGGGGACTTACGCTTGCCTATTTTGCATGCATTTCCTGCCAAATTCCTAATTCCAGATGCACGCCATATTTGTAATGTACCTATAAAAGTAGCCTTCAAGGTCGTATCACTTTTTGGATCCCAATTAAACTCAAAATGAATGTATTTGCTTAATGTGATGTAAATAGACGTAATTCGAACTAGATTCTATTCCAACAAAATAGTAATCGGACACGGAGTTTGGAAGTTGGTTAAATTAACGGCTCATGACTCAACGTCCCAATTTCGATCTTCCAATTGAGCGGATATTTTACTCATGAGAATTTCTCCGTCGTATTAGAAATTACTCGTTTCATGTTTGAAGAGACTGCTAATAAGCCTGCTGTTCCTGAAAGAAAGCGGTGACAACAATAACATTATTGTAGACAACACCATTCTTTCGTTTGTGGGGTAAGCCATTGGTCTAAAGTCTAAACTATTCGATAGAAAATGAAATTCTGTTTTCTCTACTGGAACAAAAACACTGGATGCATAACATTTGAATAAAAAAATGTGTATACTTCAAGGATCGAGTTTGAAACAGACTACTTACTATTGAAACTTTGAAAATTAAAAAATGAAATTTCAGAAAGGATTATATGTGTGTGAATTGGGCGGAATTTCAAATGTTTCAAGTTTGTGTCAGAAATGTTTTTTGAGAAGGAAGATATTACAAGAAATCCATTTCTTGAGTTTTTCCTTCCCTGGAAAAGGAAGAGGGCTTCAGATTCTCAAAAAAATCTGTTTTTTGGGGCAAATTGGATACATAATTTTCTAATTCAATCTCCAACTTATTATAGAAACACGATAAATTACTGACAAAATAGTCAATCGATTTTTACTTTTCTTATAATATTGCAGTCACGGCAAATATATCGATTCGCCCTAAAAATAAATATAAGAATTCAAAGTTCTTCCAGGAAAGGGGATGGTGGAAATCTGTCTTCTATTTCTCCCTACAACATGCTGCTTGACAGTAGTTTCATAGATGAAGTCATATTGAATTTGGGAAAAATGGCTCCTACGCCGCCATTTTGAATAGAAGTGGCCACATGTGTTGAATCGTTGGAAAGGAAATGCCATGTTATTCTATCGAATGACCTATAAAAATATGAAGGGTCGGAATTTTTGACTCGTATCGACTTATGGCCAAACCAGAAGTTATGTGCAATTGTTTCATTGTTGAAAATATTCTCCGAAATAAAACTATACCCGCTCATTCCAAATATCGAATATCTAAGCCTGCTAACGACTGAGTATGATGCCGTGTACAAGGATTTTAATGTCACCGGTTTCGTTTGTTGAGAAAAATATAGAAAATTAGAGTGTGCATAAGTTCGCTGACCAATTGAACTTGGGACACTCGGGATATAACCCTTTATAAACATATTATGTGTTGAATGAATAGTGAAAAACTGACGGCCATTCAAAAGACTGAGATAACATCAACATTTGATCGATTTTATTTCGCAATGTCGATAGAATCTCCAAATATTCAATTTCTGAATTTTCGAAGCAAATGTACTGAACTTATGAGTTAGACCGGGTGGCATAGAGATTTCTTGGAACAATTTTCTAGAGCCAGCCTTCGAGAGGTACTTACATGAGACTGCAACAAATTGTAATCAGCAGAAAAATCAGGCATTCCAGATCAGGTTATGTCTGGAGGGCAAATACCAGTTTTAACCAATCACACACTTACAAAAAAGAAAACAAACGAAAGTTCCTGGGGGGCAGATACCGCCGTATTGGTTCATTTAGATTAATTTGACATTTTTGACAAGTATCTGGCATGCCTAATTACGCCTTTGTGGTTAGGTTCAAAAACGATTTTGACAGATTGTCTTGCATTCGTTACAAATAAAAACATCGCTTTGAATACAAAAATCATGAAGGCAAACTGTACCAATGACATATGGTTACTTATTACAACTCGCACGAACGTGCTGGGGAGAAATAGAGGTATAATCCAACTTTTTATAGTATTCTCTCTGCAAATTGATATATAATCATGAGATTGGTGAGATTGACGAAAATTCAGCAGTCTCACAATTCTGAGTTTCACATGAAACTGTCCTAAAGCAGGCAGATTTTCCAGCATATTACGATATTTTTCAGCTTTGAGTATTTCCTCTTTCGAAGGCCAACAGTCAGAATAATGTTTAAGGAAAATATGTCGCAGCCGCCTGGTCTAAGTGAACCTGTTCGCTGTGGGGCAATAGGCCTTTGAATAAAGTAATCTTGAAAATATTCAGGAATAGAATAGAATCATGGCCTATATGCCCATATGGAATTTTGGGGTATGTCTTCATTTTAATTGAAAACATTAAATGTAATCTTTCTCTGCAAACCACGATATCTTTCTGGTTAAGTCGAATTTCGAAAAGATAATTAGCCAAAAACTACAAGGAAGAGAACAATTTTCATCACAAAAATCACATTCAAACATTGGTGCGAGGTGGGTCAGTATCATTAATATTATCAGAATATAAGTCTCAAATAATAAAAGAATCCTGAAAGAGCTCAATGTCAGATTGTAATAAATGAATCATTGTTGCATGGAATGAAATACTAATTGAATAGATTTCTTGAAACAAAAAACTTTTAGCTTTCACTCATTACGTACCTTAGCCTTGAATTTTTTACGAGTCAAAATAAGTGGGTAACCCAAATAAAAAACAATGTCGAGTTCATGTTTTATTGCACTATTTTTACATTAATAGGAAAACTGTATAGATACGTATTTTTGGCAGGAGACCAACTCACCTGATGGCCTATTTTCAACAGGTAATTACAAGTGCTGTGAACTTCGTCTCTCTCTAACAAACATATTTTGGTCGAGTTTATTTGAATCTTGAGTTACGTGGATTAACACTCGCTTATTTGTGGTAGTTTATCAAATATGGCCTCGAAGAAGATATGTTTGTTTTCCTCCGAATTATAGGTTACCTACATCGGTGTGCATGATCAAGTTGGCATTTTCATTAGAACGTGTGGTTTATTGATTTTAAAATTTTATCAAAATAATGGATTTAGCTATTTGCTCAGGCTCCTCCGTTCTCATTAATTTCACAAAATGACAAGGAAACTTTCAATTTTGTTCATTCACACCAGTATATTTTTCCATACATTTTGGCCCTAAAGGCTAGCATGATGGCTGTCTGTTTCTCCTCTTCTTCATTCCAGCCATTGCTATTTGCAGCCGGCTCAAATAATTGCATATTGGAGGGTTTGATTACGCCTTGGTTGCAAAGAGCCTATTCAGCGACACAATATAGGTGTTCCTAGCTTTCTGCCCCTCGAGGCGGAGGATATATGTAACTTTTGGTTGATTCGGTATAGAAAGTCTTCCTTCGCTTCCTCGATCCGGCCCTGGGCATGTGATTGTCTTAGTTCTTCTTTCGCTTTCTTGGCTTTTTCCTCAAGCTCTTATTCCTTCGTTTACTTGATTTGTTCCTGAAGCTCTTCTTTCGTTTCCTTCAGTTCTTCCCTACTGATTTTGGATTCCTTCAATTCGTGGAATATTCTCAAGAACATATATGTATCTATCTTCATGTCTTCGCTGTTCATCGGCATCTTTATCTTCTCTGTGTTGTGTCGTTCTTCAGCTTCCTTCTCTTTCCTGTGACGTTCGTCAGCGTCCTTTTCTTTCCTGCGTCGTTTTTCTTCAGCGTCCTCTTCTTCCTGACCTCGTTGTTCTTGAATTTTGTAATTGACATATCAACTTTGAGGCTTCCAAGAACTTGCTTCTCTGAAAGAGCCTTTTGGCTTTATATTAGTATTTATCTCTCTTAACGTATAACTATTTGAAACCCATTCATTCCACCCTTAATATTATTGCCATCGATGTAACTCCGTTAGCGGAATAACTTCAACATTACCCAATAAATATTTCAAAACTGACAGAGAAATTGCAAACAATTTTGCGATATTCCCCTACTACTTCTCATTCCCATTTTTCATATAAGTCTAATATCCTCCTGTGGTACGTATTTCAAACCACTACATTCTCCATAGAAATGTCAATTGAAGTTTTGACCCCATTTTGATAATCATGCCATGAAACATTATAAAATCTGCCTTCCCGTGCGGGGCGCCAAGCCATGCCTCGCATTTCGAGGGGAAAAAGTACATTTTAAGTTATCAGTATGCAAAAGCGGCGGCCTCGCTGGGAACAGCGTTAGATTATAGAGGACAGCGGGACGTGTATAGTCACGATATGTAAAGGACATCCAACAATTAAGAACTCTTGGGTCGGGATTGTTTTTTGGGAAAAAAATTATTTATAAGAAGTCCAACATACACTTCCTTATAGCAACGTACGCACTTATTGTCATAAGAAATTTGGATAATTTCCCATCTCTTATTGCTTCAAGAGTTAATTACTCAAAACTTCTGCATAAATCCACTATTATTCTAGTTGAGCTAGGCGAATTACCTACCTGGGAAAACATATTAACAGATTGATTATTATGTACATCTCAACTATAATCATTGAATATCAACTTCCAAACATTGAAACTTTCGAATGATTGAGGCACAGCTTTTTCTTCAGATTCGTGTACTTCGGGAGAAAATGTATAATTAGGAACTATATATAAAGATTTCCAGAGGTGTGGGAAGAATAAAATACTCTCAGTATATTTGAATTATTATAACTCATTGAATTATACAAGAATTATTGAATTTATTTAGATCAAAATATGTACTTTTTCAGGCCAATTTTTTTTTGTTGTTTTCACCTAATCTGAATATATTTTGCAATCTATTTTTTTTCCAAATTGTACAGTACGTAGGTTCTTTACGAACGTGTATTTTTGACTTTTTGAAGACTACTATTTTTTTTTACATACCTCTGAGACATCTGAAACTGGACGTCCAAAGACTCAGACAACGGCCCAAATTGTATGTGGTCGAAAAATCTCTAAAATTGTAACATGGACGTACCGAAGTCATTTTCAGGACGTATACAGAACGAATCGATATATATATACTCAAGTACTCCAAACGTCATCCGAACACCGTTGAGACATACTTGGGAAAGTTTTCATTGGAAAACCTCCGTACGTACCAAAGACAACTGAAACTGGACGTCTTGGGGACATCTAGCTTTGTAACATGGACGTACCGAAGACATCTTCAGGACGCATACCGAACGAATCGTGGACCGTCTATATACGAACTTATAAACGTTTTGAGGATATGATATAGTTTTCATTGGACATCTTCAATACATACCAAAGACATCTGAACGTGGACCTCCATAGACTGTGCTGAGGCCCTCAATTGGACGTCTTGGGGACATCTGACTTTGTAACATGAACGTACCAAAGATGTCTTTAGGACGTATACCGAACGAGACGAGGACGTATCTATATACGTGCTCCGAACGTCCTCCAAACGCCTTCAGGATCTACTCAG
The DNA here is from genome assembly GCA_032362365.1 of Zygogramma bicolorata. NCBI lineage: Eukaryota > Metazoa > Arthropoda > Insecta > Coleoptera > Chrysomelidae > Zygogramma > Zygogramma bicolorata. The sequence continues at coordinate 19,189 of JAVJAQ010005050.1, forward strand.
TTTTCATTAGACGTTCTCCGAACGTACCAAAGGCACCTGACACTTTACGTACCAAAGGCATCTGAAACTTCACGTACCAAAGACATCTGAAACTTTACGTTCCAAAGACATCTGAATCTGGACGTCCATAGACTGTGTTGAGGCCCTCAATCGGTAGTCTTGGAAACATATGGCTTCAGAGAGTTGAATAAGTGCTGCCATGAACGTAAGATGCCTAGAAGTCCTGGTGACTCAACTGATTAGATTTTGTTTAGATTTTTGTGGCGAAAAAAACAATCGACGCTTTTGAAGGTTTCCCCTATTTTTTCGGTAGAGGGCGTTATGTTCCCATTTTTAAAATTTGATGACAATAAGTGTCAAGTTAATTGTCATATTGTCATGTCACTTTGAAATTTTGATGTGTACGATGTTTTTATCGTGTTTATTTGTTGATTTCATTGCTTTCAAATATCGAAACGTTGTTACTGGTTTCTCATTGTCCACCCATTATCCTTTAGGTTTCGTTCGACTGCACAATTTCACTTAGTGCAAATTTAGCTTCAGACAAGACTGACAAGAGCGTGTTGGCGACATCTATACATATTGTACGGAAACCTCCAAAGGCTCAATTATCCACCAAAAATCAAGCAATCCAGATTTCGCCACTTTTATCCCAAACTTCTACAGGTATAAGTAAACACACCAGGGTTTCCAGGCATCTTACATGAACGCTAATGTAAACTTACGAATTGACAGCTACGCATGTGTAGTTTTGCCTTGTTTACGATTACGCCGAGAACTTGTTTACGGGCCTACGTTATCCTGCGGGCGCTCACGGATACGTTACGTTATCCGAAGAATATACGAAAGACACCGATGAGTTGCGAATGACCGAATTTTGAAACTTCATTTGGCGAGAGAGAGGTATATGGCCATATCCCCATCGCAAGATCCGAAGAGATGAACTCTAATCCAGATCAACATGATCCAAATTACAGGAAGAAGTGTCAAAACATTAGAACTCTCAGAGATGATTATTCAAAATTTGGTGAAGGAACTTTCAGCTCAGGCTGAATAATTAGTGATTGAGTTGAGAATGCAGTTTCTTGAATATTTTAGATTCGAGTACCTACCGTTTCCATCAGTAGGAAAAAACTTTCATTATCTTGAAAGTGAATTGCAGATTTCTAATCAGGTCTATTATTCTGCGGTGGCCTATAAATTGATTCTTGAATATCATTAGATTATTGAAATTGTATATATTTATATATTTCTATAACAGTTGTCGATTATTTTCAATAAAACTACTGCAATATTCAATATTGAAAGTTATTCAAGATTCACACCAGAATAGACCTGAATATTATGATATGGAAAATCCGCAAAATTTAAGTAGAATTGAACTACCTGAATTTTTCATCTCAGTGGAGTTCCATCTTTTTACTAGGCTGAATCGCTATTCAATCCATAGCGGTACCTTGAGCTTGGAAGGTACGTACCACCTTTTCATTTAAATAACATTATATAAAATTTATTTTACTCATAACAATATTTTGTTCAATAAAAAATAAAAACATCCTGATCCTAATGAAGGTACCACTCTCAGACTTCCTCAGAAATCCTCACAAATAACAACCTATTAATCCACGGTTATTCCGCAGCGATGAAAATGCTCACAAATTAGTGGTGATAACTCACGAAACGGCTGCACTGGTTAATGGCTAACAGTAACGTCATCTATATGGTAGCGACTTCAACTCAATTTCATGAAAACTCGTAAAAACCGTAAACGTTATATCTCATAACGTCTACGTATTGCAATCACTTCAATTCTCTTTTGTAACATGGACGTACCGAATATGTCTTCAGGAAGGACACCGAACGAATGTCTATATACGTACTCCGAACGTCCTACAAATGTCTTTAGGATATAATTTGACCTTTTCGATAGACGTCTTCCATACGTCCCAAAGAGATCTGAAACTGGACGTCCATAGACTGTGATGATGCCCTCAATTTGACATCTTGGGGACATATGGTTTTGTAACATGGACGTACCTAAGATGCCTGGAAACCATTGTGATACCACTGATTAGATTTTGTCTAGATTTTTGTGGGGGAAAAACAATAGACGCATTCGGAGGTTTCCTCTATTTTTTCGGAATGGATAGCCTTATGTTTCCATTTTTCAAATATTGATTTGACACTTGAAACTTCCGACTTCGACGGGAAACGTTGTTTTTTGGTGGCTTTTAAACGTAAGAACGTTTTTTTGAAACTTGTTTCATCGTATTATAGTGTCAGGAGTTGTATCTGCAATCTGCAGTGTTTTTTAATTTTTAAGGACAGTCTAGGTCTACACCGAGACAACTAAAATTCACCTATTGGAAATCAATATTCTGGGTTTCGTTCATCAGGCGATTTAATAAAAACTATTTGGACTTCCTCTTGACAAACCATAATTTTGCATCCTTTCAATAGGCATGTAACAACTAATGGTTATTAATGCTGGAACTTAGAAAAATATATTTAACTGGGAAGTTCTGAAAAACGATCAGCAAATCACACAAATATAACTTCTTCCCAAGTTTAATAAAAAAAACATCGAGAAAAGTCATTGATTATTCCTTGAGAAGTTTGTTTGAATGAGACAGGATCCCGCAATCTACTGGTATTTGACTGGCCGCTCATTATCTTTTATGTTGCGATCTCTTATTCTCACTATCTAATCAAATGAGAAACACGACGGAACATTTTCACTTAGTGCAAATTTAGCTTCAGACAAGACTGAAAAGAGCGTGTGGGCGACATCTTTACGTATTGTACGGTTTATCCCAAACTTGAACACACCCGGTTTCTTCAGGACGTATACCGAACGAATCGGGGACGTCTCCGTCTCTATAGGCTTTTTGTCGCGAGATACCAGGTATGTAACGGTACGTACCAATTGCCTACCGACGCGTTTTCGCGACTATCGCTATGAACATTTTTGTCGCCGAGTGTACATCAACGGTACGTAAAATTAGATACCGTGGTAGCAGCTCGGTATCAACGGTCTGGTACTTTGACTTTTGTCAAAATTTATTTTGAATTGTTGATGATCTTGGGAAATTTAAAAGCAATAATGGAATCCGATCAATTAGTAGAAATCACACTGAACTACAGAGGAGTGGATATCAAACTCAAACTAGGGCGTGTTGTCTCATTATTCATTTGGAAGGATATCAATTCATTCAACAAGAAATCGTCAAAAAAATCCAACATAGCCACACAATCATGAACGGAAACAGCCAATTTGAAATATTTCAATGAATACCTGTGAAAATCCAGATTAAAATATGTCATGTTCTAACTCTGAAAACGATTTACTCCCAGTTTTTGAATAATTTCCAACGATAATAATGAAAACAACTAGAGCAGATCTCCATAACATAACCTCAATCTCAAAAAACTCTACAAGCTGTCAAGAGGGAGATACCATTTCCATTTTCGCGACCGTCTGGTATGAAAGGAAACAGGATGAGATTAGAGAGAGATAGTCATATACCGTTTCGGTACGTACCGTGACATACCTGGTATCTCGCGACAAAAAGCCTTATATCCTCCGTACTTCGAACGTGCTAGATTTTTGGCATAATTTATGAATTTATGACGCAAGGCTGTTTGGAGGGGGTGGGGTAACTTGTGCTCTCCTGTGAACTTTCAATAGTAGGAAATTATTCTACTCAGCGCCCAGCGACACCTTTAAAATGATATATCACGAATTAAATACCTATTGTGTCAATTTAATGAATGCTATAATATAAAAACTATCGGAGTTTAATAAGCTCACTTAAAATGTGTTTCAAGTAATTCGATTATCTCACTTATGTTCAGTTTAATTGATAATGTTTTGAAAGTTCAATGGTGGATGTGAAGTCAACTTTTCGCTCTCAGGACAAATCTATTGGAATTTCAAGATAAGCAATATGATGAAAAGTTTCAAATTGGCGCTTATTAGTTGAAGCCTTGGTCAATATGGCGCTGCGATATTATTTTGGAATGATATATTGAAATTAATATTGTTTATCAACCACAATTCATGGTTAACGTTCACATAAAAAGTGAAAAAACACTCAAAAATATAATAGTCGCTCACAAAAGTGCTATAAAGCGAAATATAATTGAGGAAAATCTGTTTCATAAAATCTATTATGAAACGAATTGAAAATCTGTATTGTAATGAGCTGATTATAATACCAATTTTTTGTTACGATAGAGATTTTCAATCGATTCGAAATCCATCGGTGGTGGAAGGCTACATTGAAAATTCGGTCCAGAATAAAATCAGCATTTAAAATGCAATACTGAACTCTACTGAGACTACCAATTATTAAATACATGAATATATTCATAGTTCTTCATCATTTATCGTATGCAGTGGCGGATCCAGGATCAGGTCAAGAGGGGGGGTCTATAACTCAAAATGTGTGTATGTATATATATATATATATATATATATATATATATACATATATATATATATAACAGAAAATTATGAGCTACCGTATAGCAACAACTAGTCAAGATCCAAAAAAAAAGGTGAAAGAGATTGACATAAGCAATATTTGAAGGTGTAGCCAGGAGGTAAAGTAGGTTCGAAACTTTACTTTTTTCAAATCGAATTGATTTAACCTAATCAACAGCATATTCTACTCATAGTATATACAAATCGTTACCGGCATACACAATACTCATCACAAATGTAACAAGTAACATTTAATTTTGAACCTACAACTTGAAGAGGACTCTTTTTTCATATTTCACTCGGCTTGATCCAGCGTCTGAACCGACTGAACCAGAAAAAATAAAGAAAAGAACAATCGGTGAGTCCAAAAATTTCAAGCGAAATTTGTTTGTTTGGGTAACATTCAATCCAGATCTTGTTTGTACTATTTTTAATTCTTGAGAACTATTTTTTTAGGAATTGGAGGATTATTGAATTGAATAAATTGATGAAATTGAAGAATGAAGAGCCTGCTCTTTAGTTTTCAATGGAATGTAATAATAATTATTAAAGTTCTTCAATTTTAAAGCAAAAAAAAAATGGAAAAATTCTACAGAATTATAATTAATGGCATAACCACGGAAAATAAAACAATTAGAAATGAAAAAAAAAAAAAAATGGAAAAAATCTCTGCCGAGATCAGGAACTGCACCCGGACGTTTCTGATCAGTGCCGGCGCCAGTGACCACTCGGCCATCAGAGCTCATTTGGTTTAGTCGAAAATAAAAACATATATGTTGCATTTGTCAAATGAAAAATATAATCCTTTTGATTGTATTTTTTTCTTGTCTGGAGGAGTCGCTGGTAATTCTTCTATATCACTGCTATAAGACATTTTCATACGATTATCGAATATTGACTAAATTCTTCAAAAATTCAATACCTACTGATTTTGAATTGACAAACGTCAAAACTCAAAGCTTGCACATCATGCTTGATTGAAAAATAATGGGTTTCTATTGGTTGAAAATCTGTATCGTAATGGATTTCATTATAAAACGGGTTGTGGGCATATAAGTGTATTATTAGAGTACGGGTGTAGATAAACCATATGTACACATATTCGGCTCATTTCGAATCCCGTTTAATGCTCGTGTATTGAGAACCATTATCATTACATGATTGTTGCATAATATACTATTGAAGTTATGTCAGTAGACATCAACAGATATATCGAATGGCATCTTCATTACAAACCCAACATCCAATAAAACCATTTTTTCTTAATAAAATTTACTTAAATAAGATACCTACAGTGTTACAGTAAAATTTACATACCTAAGAGCAGTTACAAGTACTTTTTGACATTTCAGTGTCTTAGAATTAAACGTCGTATTGTTGACGGGTAGATTCTGAAAAAAAAAGTATTCCTTATCCACAGTTGACGTCTTAAAAATATTGTACAACTAATGCTCACTAAATTAAAGAACACGTTAAAGTCGGGTCGATCAAGAGAATTATTCGATGGAACATTGCAAAAGGCTGTCCCCAGAGGCATTAAATGGTGGGATAAATGCAAAAATTATCGTTTGCTTGAAAGTGGTTGACAATGTTCCTTGCTGAATGGTAATGGTTCGGACTTCCATTGTCTATATTTTTTACTCTATTGAAACCTGTTGCTAGGAACGGAAAGATTAAAAAACAAATCAAGTGAGAAAATCAAATCAAAATCAATTTTTTTTGGTAAATGATGAAATTAGGGATTGATAGATCAAAGAAAACACTGTTGTTACAAAAAATCGAGATTTCGAATATGAAATATAAGTCAAAAAAAAATTTTAAATAACGAAATGAATGAAATAAATAACATTGTGACAAGAAAATTGAGATATCGAATATGAAATACTAGTAAAAAAAACTGTAAATAAAGAATTTGAATGGAATATTTGAAAAATTGTTGAAACCAAGTTTATATTTCCGACTTATATTCCATATTGGAAATCTCGATTTTTTGTAACAACAGTGTTTTCTTTGATCAATCAATCCCTAATTTCATCATTGACCAAAAAAATTTGATTTTGATTTTTTTTCACTTGATTTGTATTTCAATCTTTCCGTTCCTAGCAACAGGTTTCAATAGAGTTAAAAATATAGACAATGGAAGTCCGAACCACTACCATTCTGCAAAAATTATATTAACCGAATGCTTTAATATACAACTCGCCCAGAGGGATTGCTGATAAAAGTTGTGGCTGCTTCATCCCAACGTTTGAATACACATTATTTCATTTAGAATCAATTTAATAATGTCTTTGATTTCTGCGTTAAATTTGCTGAACTACCGAGGATGTTGTTCAATTTGTTAAGTACAACTCATCCAATCAACCTGGCAGTGAAAATCTTCCCACTTCCGTTTGCGCAGTGAAACGGCCTGTAGGTATCAAATGGCCGCCTGTCCCGCAGCACTGCAGAAACGTCGTCATATTCGCTGCCAAGATGAATTGGTAGCTGCTCTTCAAAATCCAGTTCGACTGGATTTGAATTGAATGTTTATTTCCCAAGAAACTTACAAGTTTATAAAAGGGAAAATTAGAAACGAATGAATAATGAATCGAATAAATAGAGAAAAAAATTAAGTAAGATAATGAAATCAGACTTTTCACAGCAATATTAAAAAAAATAGTAATAATGAAAATAAAATTGTCCTACACCTATCGCAATAAATATTTTTTCAACTTTGAAACTGAATTTTCCAAATTTTTTTATTGCATCAGGTAATCCATTATATAACACTTTTCCGTTGTAATTAATTGATTGTTGTCCTATGTTTGATCTGAATTTCATTGTCGATAAATTATGTGAACATCTGGTTGAATGGTCATATTGGTCATTAATAATTTTGAAGATGAGATTAGAACGTTTCAATTTATTTCTAACCAAATGAATGAACGTGCAGAGTTTTAACGTATGTATTGAAGATATATCTAACAGTTGATTGGGTTTGTACAAATTTTTTGTCGGTTCTCTATAATCAAATTTATACATACATTTAATTAATTTATTTTGTAAAACTTTCAGAAGTCTCAATAAGGTTTTTGTTGCTGATTCCCAAACCGGAATTAGGTATTGAAATCTAGAATAAACCAAAAAAAAATAAATTAATTTCAAATATTTCAAAATCAGAGAATTTCCTGATTTAAAAAATACTCCTATAATTGGAGAGATGTTTTCTCAGAATTTCCAATTGTTTACTCCATGTCAAATGTTCATCTATGTATATGCCCAGGAATCTCACAATAGAAGAATATTTGATGATTTTATTATCTATTTTGATGGGATGGTCAGATTGTGATAAATTCGATTTTTACAGATAGACATAAATGAGGATTTCTCGAAATTCAACGATAGTTTGTGACTTATCAACCAAGATGATATTTTTTGAAGATCTTTTATCTCATCTGGGGCGCTTGAAAATTCAGTTGCCCTCTGAAATAACCCCGCATTCGAGGCGCAGTGAAACAAGCTGAAGGTTTCAAGTGTCCGCCTGTTGCGCATATGTCTTTGTCAGAGGCCAAGCTAGGTTGGCGGAGATGGACGTGAAAATATTCATGATTTTAGTTTAACCGCGAAGTTCATTTCTCTATAGGTGTATAAAATTAAAATATTTTTTCCTATGAGATTTTCACTCAACCTTCCTTTTCCCAGTCCTTCACTTGAAGCAGGTGAAATAACAGATTCTTTTGTTTATATACTCTTGGGAATTGTCAACTTCTGAAGAAATAAAAGTGATTTTGATTTTTCTGTTTGAAAACGCTAGTGTACAGCAATATAGCATGTCAGGTTTTACGTGAAAATATCACAGAAAATTTTATAAGGGTTTTCATTTGAATGTTTAATTGCATAAAAATGATTAGCATTCAAATAAAATAAGGTGATTTCAATAACCAGTGCGACTTCATACGTCTAGTTGTTCATCTTACAAAATATTTCACACAGTTTCACCAAAATGAATCTTTTACCTGAAGTGGTTACGAAAAGTTTTTGCCTTGGCATTTGAACTTCCATGACATAAAATTCAAGATCGTTTCCACAGTTATTGAAATTTGCGCAGTACGACAAAATATTGTAGGAACTAAGTCCAGCTTGTACAGGGTTATTCACTATAAATTACCCACCCCTTATCATCGTTATTATTGCCTACAGAAAAAAAAGTTAAACATAAAAGTTGTGTGCTTATGACTACATTTTGATAAAATGCTGTCAAAAATACAGAGGCGTGCAGATTTCAAGGGGAAAAAAATTTAAAAAATATTTTTTTCATATGGGACACCCAGTATATTATTGCATTTTTGGAATGGTCTTTTTTTCCTGATTTCAAAAATATACCATATGTTACCCCTATTTTATACAGTTTTCGAGTTATGAGACGTCGATTAATGGTGAATTCATGCACAGCGTAACTTAGTCTTAACATAACTCAATCATAAACTTAAGATGAAACTATAAATTTTTATGGTAATGTTGATGCACGCGACTTAAGGATTCAAGAGTAATTTAAGAAAGTCATAATTTGGCCAACTTTCAATCCTTCGTGCAAATCAGGTTCTGCGACTTCTGCGCATGTTCATTAGACATCTTAACGAAGACGAAAAATAAAATGATGATTAGATAGAGGAGGATGGTATTGTTGGCCCAATATTTGATGATTATATATTGACAGGAGTTACCTATCAAGAAATACTTATCCCAGAAGTAGACAATATTCTTATACAAAAAAAGCTGAGCTTGCCAATATGATTTGGATGCAAGATGGGGCAACCCCTCATAATGTCCTACCCGTTCAAGAATATTTGAATAATGTATTCCCAATATGGATAGGAAATAATGGAAGCATTAAACGGTCACCTAACAGTCCAGACTTGACCCTTCTAAAAGACATTTTTAATAACGATAATAATATTCAATTAATTAAAGACACGATTCGACGTGAAATAATGAACCTGAATGTCAATAATGAAGCGATTTCCGATGCACTCATAAATATTAGAAGACGTTATCAATAATGCATTGACAATAATGGTGGGCATATTGAACACTTGTTATGACTTATCATGTTATTTAAATTTCCTAAATGAATTTTTTGTTTTCTATTTTTCAATATTTGAAATTTTTCTTCCACACCTCTAATAACTCAAAAGCGTTATAAGATAGGGGTAACATATGGTATATTTTTGAAATCAGGAAAAAAAGACCATTCAAAAAATTCAATAATATACTGAGTGTCCCATATGAAAAAAATATTAAAAAATTTGTATCCCCTGAAATCTGCACGCCTCTGTATTTTTGATAGCATTTTATCAAAATTTTGTCATAAGCACAAAACTTTTATATTTAACTTTTTTTTCTGTAGGCAATAATAACGATGATAAGGGGTGGGTAATTTATAGTGAATAACCCTGTACCTACATATTTTCAAAAATAACATCAAGATATCCGTACAGATTCTAAAGCTTGACATAGTTATCTGCAGTTCAGAAAATTCAGAATCACATAGATGATTAGGATACTCTAGAGTTGATAATTTTCTGCTAAGTTCGAACAAACATTCTCTCCAGGATTTACATAAAAAAAATATTGAATAAAAATATTAACCATGACTAATTATCACGAATAAATGCGAACTGTACAGTAATGATTGGCTGCACCACTACACATGAAATTGTTTGGAAAAGAAATGAATGTGAGATACTCTCAACACTAATAGGAACCCATTCGAATATTTATACATACAATCAATATTGAAACAATGAAATGCAAACAAATTATTTATTCAACTGAAATTTTTCATTTCCTTCAGATTCCTTATCGTTAAAATTCTCAGCTATTATGAGATCTTAAATTAAAAAAAATAGACCCGAGTGTGTTTCTGGAGGCGTTGGAATTTATCGTATAAACATATGTTGTATAAAAAACTACAGAAACGACATACAAAAGGAGTATAGATGCCAACTCGCCCAGAAACAAACTGTCGGTACACTTGTTTAGTTCACTTTTAATACAGTCATTATACTAACATTCCTCCTGTTCTTGCGACTTCCGAACACATCGTGCAACTTTTCGTTTGAACTCTGAATATGATTCCCTCCACTCTTTCTGTAAAATAAATATATCTATTTTCAACTAGAGAAAAAGCAGGTGTTAAAACATG
>JAVJAQ010005051.1:0-71890 GCA_032362365.1 Zygogramma bicolorata
CCTAATAATTTCGAAAATGTGCTTATTCCTAACCTGCTTTCAGATTGAAAACCCACTGAATGTTCAATTAGAAGAAGAAGAAGAGGTCGGAACAGTACTTCGAACTATTCTTATTCATTCATTCTCTCTATTATCTCATTCTGAAGTAAGAATCTTCCTCAAACCCTCCAACCTCTTTAATAATTACGACGTTACCACCATCTAGTTTATTTACTCAAAATACCTACTCGGAACACAAAATTCATTGAAAGTAACTTTGCACAAATTCATTTCGTTTTCTTTGAATATTATTTTTTCGGATTTGGTAAACAAAATTTTTCTCCTTTCCGCCTCGGTTTATAATATTCTATTGATTGCAGCTATACCAAATGGAATGGTCATATTACCTCCTCTTCAAAAATGTGAAAAAGGCAGTTTATTCTTTGATTTTGAGGGTACATTAAGGAACCGTAAAAAGACATCTATCATAAATGAACAGTAGTTATTATAAAAACAGGTTCACCAAGACGAGTTAATCCGTAATAATCGCCATTTTTCTGGAGAAAAAACAACTATATCGTTGACAATTCGAATTCAAATGATACCTACTTTCCATATATTTCTGATTCCATAACCGCTCTTGAGGATACATTGTCAACAAAAACATTGTCCAATTGAAGCGTTACTTACACGATGCTTGATGCTTTAGGCATTAGAAATTTCAATTGTTCAGTTTCATTTTTTCTATAATACATGTGGCCTGAAGATGTAAATTTTATGTATCAAAACCTTTGAGAAAAGACTTCAAAACCTTACATTTGGGAACACTCACCTAAAATTAGAAGTAAAAAAAAGGATTTTTTGTTCACTCATCATTTCGGTAGCATTATTGGAATAATATTCGTTCTACCCCAATTAAAATGTTAAAAAATGTGCTAAAATGGCCAACAACAATAAAATAAACGTGAAGGTTATTATATCTATATTTCTACCGAAATTTCAGCCAAACATCGATATTCAAGTTAATAAGCCACTAGGTTGTACAAATCAAAAAGAGCTATACAGCGTCTGGCCCAAAATATGCAATGAATGTTCAAGAAAATACTGGCTTAATTTATTTGGGGAAGTGGGTACATTTTTCAGTTCGGTTCTGGGTTTTCTTATCCCTGAAAATTAAAAAGGTTTGAATTCTTATATCATCTGTTATGAGGGCAAACTAGTATATTTATCCCAAAATTTATCTGCTATAGATATGATTATTTTCCTCAATGCGAGTAACCGATAAAAAGTTGAGATCTAGACTGCTTTTACAGTTTTTCAACCAATAGCAGCACTAGACCTTTTCACCGATTGAACTGATCAAAATAAACTGGGAGTTCCGCTCAGGTACTATTTGATGTTTTCTGAATTTACATTTTTTCTGGAAATAATCTCAACATATACCAAGCTCAATCGACCAAAATGCATGCATTTCCATAATTTTTGTAATTTTACTTTTAGAGCAAATGCTTTCGTGTGTAATAATTTCAAGATGGAGACCTGCGGTCTCAGGCAAATTATTATACACTCAAGTCAATTGCCAATCAATATTTCGAAAATCATGGAAGTGCAGCACACATTTTAACCGAATAAACTCTGTGCAAGCGAGATAAAATCCACGAATGATAAAATTCTTCGACTATTTTGTAAGTATTGTCTCAGTAAAATTTTACAATCCATATATATTGCAGTTACTTATTGGGGTAAATACACCAATTCGCCCTAAGAACTAGTACAAATAAGAATTTGAATCATTTTAATTCCCAAGGAAAAAAAGCCGCAGATATGATCTCAAAAGTGTCCAAGATGGCATGAGGGTAAGTCGAAAATGCCCATCGTCACATATTTTTCGGCAGACCCTGTATCGGTTAGGTTGGCGTTGACTGCGGTATACTGATACCTTCACTTGATAAGGGGTGTTTTCCTGTGGTTAAAGAACCTGAATTGCAGTCGCAGTGTTAAGTCTTTTCGAACTGTCAGACAAAAAAAACATAACGATCAGGATGAAAATCACATAAAATCAAACGTGGTATATTCAATAATTGTTGATAAAGTTATAATCCGTTCAGGAAACTGGTGATTTCCCCTCGTTAAAAATTTTTATTTTGATGATCATAGGTAGTCCGAACGACCATGTTCGAAATGAACGCATTCACAAATCCAATGCTAGACAGCTGTTTCGACCCGCTATTGGTCTCCTCAGTGACACGTGCCTGGACTTGCGAACACAAAACATTTTGAACGGTCTGTTCCTTAAGAAAAGTTTAAATGTTGCAAACATCTAAGGCGAAATGCCATCTGCTGGATGACGACCAAAGACTTGAAGCCTTACTACACCAAGTAAGGAAGACCTCTTTCGAACATAGAAATTCTGATTTCTGTTGGGTTCTGAGGGTTGCATCTTCTTCTAGTAGTAGAACAAATACGATTCTTGCTACGGCTTCGCCGTAAGATGTGCCCCCTGTAAGAGGTCTGCTCTACTAATAAAATGTAATAAGAGTCTGATTCTTTAGTCGTCATCCAGCATATGGCGTTTCGCCTCAGAGGTTCACACCCTCTGCAACAGAATTATAGGTACGTACACTGCGTATACTTATCAGCTTATCATTTTCGTCATTTAGATAATTCAAATCATCTTTCGAACAATCTGTTCAGGCCAGTCTCAAATTACCTACACAGTAGGTTTCGGCTGGCACCTGTCAGAAAACTACTACTTCCCTGGCTAATACCACGAAGGGCATTGAATTATATCCGACCGGTGCCAGTGCAGGTTTCTTCACAGAAGTAAATCCTGCATTTGCTTTCGTCGATACGGATGAAGGAATTGATTTTCAATTATAGGGATAGACACCCTCGCAGACCGGTTTCGGGCTATTTGGCCACTCGTCAGTGCAAGGCAGTGCCATCATCAACATAAAGTCGATGACTTCCCATAATTAAAAATCAAAATCGTTCAGAGTATCAAGCCTCGACCAAAGCTGATGCGAACAACGAAGTTATTGCGCTATCTACCAATGGACGAGGTATTCCAAAAGCAAACCGAATTCGCCCATTCCTCCTGCGAGGAAAATGTAAAAACATTTGACATAGTCAGTGGGCATACTTGAAGACTGGCGTTAAATCAAATCATCTTTCGAACAATCTGTTCAGGCCAGTCGGATATAATTCAATGCCCTTCGTGGTATTAGCCAGGGGAGTAGTTGTTTTTTGACAGGTGCCAGCCGAAACCTACTGTGTAGGTAATTTGAGACTGGCCTGAACAGATTGTTCGAAAGATGATTTGATTTAACGCCAGTCTTCAAGTATGCCCACTGACTATGTCAAATGTATTTAGATAATTGATTACTTGGAATCAGACTATCCCTTTTGAAAAATTAACACTAATTCAGTAGAGTGTGGTTAAGTGCAGTAACCGTGAGAAGTTAATCTAACATGTTTGTTTTTTTTCTGGGTAAACATGATCTTTTACTCTTTTGTGAATTTCTGACAGAGTTTTCATTTTCGAAAGCTCCTATTGTCTAAGAGATGCTCTAGTTTGTGAGATTATAGCCGGTGGAATTTTCAGTTTAGTTTTAACCTTGCCTTTCCTGTAAATTCCAGAATTCTTTTTACCTTCAGAAGCGTCCGATAGGTCATCAAGTTCGATCACCCTGTATAAAATCTTCGAACGTAACCAGCAAATGTCTCGCCTATTCTCACATACGTTTCTACCTGTGAGCTCCTCAATAAAACATCGAACCACACTTTACGCAAAGCAGTTTCCGTCCCGCTACCTTAGAGAACCGATAGCATTTTTTAGCATGTCCCCAACTATTTGACGAAACGTTCATCGTAAAAGTTATATCGTTTCCTCGAGCGAAGTGCCGTGTTTCCTTTTGCAACGCTGGAAGATAAACGGTCCGTAAAAAGCGTACGAGAGAGAGTCTGACGAAAAACTCGTCCGGAAAATTCGAATAGCGTAGTTTATTTGGCGTGAAAGTGTATTCCAGATGCAGCAGGTTTTCCGGGAGCGAAACGGTACGAATTTCAAAAGCAAAGGATAAATTCCACAGTAACGGTACAGTGAACTGTGTCGAAAAAAAAAACAACGGCAGAAGCATTCGTATCGATTTCGTATAACGCGAGCTTTCGCACCGTTTGGCCAAAGTTTATCGATATGTTTCACAACGAGGGTCCTATACAGCAGTTGTATAAAAGTCCGAATTTTGAATGAGAAGCGATAAAAATTTCTATTCATCAATAGAAACTTTCAGTGAGATATTTGACATTTTTTTTAGTTCAATAAAGCACACATCTGTTTTGTCGTGTATGTGGTTCCCACGTTGGGCGCCAAAAAATTAAGCTTGTGGATTCTATTTGGTTCGTCTTGGTACAATAATCCTAACTCCATGGGTCCAGTCTTTTCACCAGTTCTTTCGAAAGTATTCCAGAAGACGTTAAAACACAACCTTCAAAATTTCAACACCGATTCCCACTTTCTCTTCATTCTGACGATGTTCTCTGACCTTTATAGAATCTATCCCGTGTCATTTTTTCAATTCTTACTTGAAGGTCAGATTTTACGAAAAAAAACCTTCATTTCAAAGAATCCACATTTCTATTCACTCCGCTTATATTAAGATGATTTCAAAATGGATAGTGTACTGTCATACAATTCTTGCTTTGCCGTTTCGTAATATTTCTCTCAACTCTTAATTCAGTCTACGAGTGAGGCTTTTTTGGCATTGCTTACCGACATTCCAAAGAAATATCATTATGCAATAAAATCATTAACAGTCTCTTCTTTTGTCAGAAGGTTGGCCAATCTTATTTTATTCAACACCTTCGTGTGCGTTTACCTATAACAAGTTATCTATGTACTGTTTGAGAAAGTCTCCATTTTGTGTTGATGTTTTCTCTGTAGTTGTCTCGAGTTGTTATCTTACCACAATCAGAAAAAACCCCATAGAAGTCAGGTGTTTGTGAATAAATTTTGGAATCGGAGACAAATTTGGTTTCCGAAGCGTTAACAAAGATGAATATTCAAATATAGTTCTTGTATTTATGTGATAGTCAAATTTACGTTACAGGAGAAATTGCATAGGACGTGTTAGATTCAGAAGAATCTGTTTTTGATTAATGCTGCAAATTTTCGGGGTACATTAGAAATTTGAATAGATCCCGATATTAATTCCTAAGTTTTCAGATTATGGTAGGTTAACAATACAAAAAAACACGAAGAGGATTGTTCAACAATTTTCCAGAAGTATCATATGATTGTCAAGCAATTCCAGACTATTTGGGATCGCTTTGACTTTTGGCAATAAGACATGAATGCAAATGAGTCGTTTTTACAGCGTTCATTAAAAAATTCTTGCAGAGGAGAGATTTCCATCATAAACTGTGTTAGAGATATTGTAGCATATGATCCTAGGTCAACGTTCAATCCACCTTTGAACGTAACCTTCCTACTTCGGCTCAAATTTCGTTTTCTGTCTTTCTTTAGGCGTACCAAGTTTGGACGTCAGTCCAATTGATCCAAGAAGCTTCCTAATTGAAATCTACTTCTTCAATTGCTTTCCGGCAATACTTCGAAGGATATGTGAAAGTCTCAAGCACCATCATATGTCGATGCACCCAAAACTGTTAGACTTCTCCGTCGTCAAAATCTATTCCCACTCTCCTGTCTTGATTGGTCAGACTCCCTCTGTGTTACTCGGTATACTGTTTTCAGAGGATTTGCTGAAAATTGTTCAGAGTACAGCTCAAGTCTCGGTTATATAGCTCAGCTTCTGGTGTAATTTGAATGGATAATATCCTATCAGTAGTCCAGTTGAGATTCCAAGCTGATTCCCGCTACTCAAGAGCTAGCAGGTGTTACTCATTTTTTTTTAAAACTACATCGTACAACAGTTCAAACATTTCAATATAGATTCCACAGGAGAATGATTTTAGTGTTTCTAAAACGGATGGATGTTAATTCACCAGGTATAGTTGCTAGAATTGTTTGATTTCCTAATATTCTGGATGTTGCACATACCTCCTTCATTTCGTATACATTTCCTCCTGGTCTGTGTCTTCAACGATGAGAACCCTCCATCACAACTCGGACTTTATTACAAATTTCAAAAGCCATTTCGTTTCCCACAACGATATTACAAGCGAAACAACAAAGGCGAATCCGTTTGAAAAATAACGTAAATTTTTGCCCTTTTTCTCCAGCCGACCGACGAGAGCGTTAATGAAATTCCGCCGCATTATTTATGCCGCGCTCTTTCTCTTTCCCGCCGCCGTCAAAAATCGAATATCGAACCGAATTCGGAATGAAATCGAGCGCGCACGCAAGCGACACGAGAAAAATTTAATAAAAACCGCAACAATGCGATTTCCGTCTCGTCAAAGACATTTCGTCACGAAAAAATGAAGCGCGTCAAGGCGCGCCGCGACGGCTGCAGTGGAATACCAGTCGACGATAAACAAATGCGAGCGTAACGTTAGGCCGGTCACCGATCGCGAAATCTGAAAACGAAGAGAAGGTGCCACAGCCACCTCAACAATGGTTGTGACAGTACGATCTCTGGATCGTAGCTCGCTGTTTCTCATTTCTCAAGTCTAATGAAAGTGATTAAGATCTCCTCAACAGGCCGGACAACATGAGCTGTGAACGCCAACCTGCCCAAAAATTGAAAATAGTCTTAGGCCCCCCAAATCAAAGGAGACTGCAACCTCATTCCATAATCATGCAGAGATTTCAGCATTCGATACCATTAAGATGCCTGGAAACCCTGTTATATTCCCTGATTCGATATAATTTGGAATTTATTGGCGAAAAACAATCGACGATTTTGATATCTTTATAATTTTTCATTCATATCAGCATTAAGTTTGATGTTATTGTCGTCAATCTTTGCCTGAATTTTCGTTCATATTTAACGAGTGTTCAATCAGTTCTAAGTAAGGCTACTTGCACACACACCGATCTTGGACGGCCAATTTTATACCGGTCGTCCAAATTCAAATAGTGAACCACATGTGGGAACGGGCCTGACACACACGCCGACCGCTGATCGGTGCCGGTAAAAATCCGGTTAAACAATCAAATGCTTTGTTGTCGTGACACGAGGTTATTGAAAAATAACGTATCCTAAACGAGTTGTTGCTATGTGGTTATTGTATCGCCGTATTAAGAGCCGTGGGATTAAGCGCAAGTACTGGATTCATCCTATCAATCAAAGTAGTACTTAGTATCTACAATTCCACCAAGCAGTCGATTGGAATGGTCGGTAAACAATCGGTGGGTGTGCAAGCGTGTATGTAGTTACGTACGACACTACTTCCTGGTAATACCGGCCATGCAGTGGCAGTGGACGGCTGCCAAGGCTACTTGCACACACACCGATCTTGGACGGCCGATTTTATACCGGTCGTCCAAATTCCAATAGTGAACCAAATGTGGAAACGGGACCTGGCACACACGCCGACCGCTGATCGATGCCGGTAAAATATCCGGTTAGCAGCCGTCCACTGCCACTGCATGGCCGGTATTACCAGGAAGTAGTGGCGTACGTAACTAAATACACGCTTGCACACTCACCGATTGTTTACCGACCATCCCAATCGACTGCTTGGTGAAATTGTAGATACTAAGTACTACGTTGGTAGTGCGTGCTATTACGACAACAAAGCAACTGATTGTTTGACCGGTAAAAATCCGGAGAGTCTGCAAGCACCCGCCACTAATAAAATATCGGCCGATTTTATACCGGCCGTCCAAAATCGGTGTGTGTGCAAGTAGCTTAAGGGTTGTTGAAGATACTCACGATGTAGAGATTTTCTATATTGTGTGAACAGTCAAAATATGTAGATCAAGATATTCGTATTTATCCAGTAACATTGTTTATAGAGAAATAGTATAGTTAGTCAATGCCTGTGTAAAAAAAATTTGATGCGTTTTTGTGATGCCATCTACACTATAAAGTCGATATTTCTGTTTGTTTGACAATGAACAACAGTTTCTTTCTCTGACGCATAAAATAGGTGCAGATTTCTGGGCCAGTTTGACTGATACATAAAAAGAAAGCTAATGAAGCTTCAAAATAGAGTTGGCAACAAAAGTTTATAGAAGAAATCAGTTTGGTCCTTGAAATAATCTTTCAAATGAGAATGATCTACAATATTGAAAAAAAATGCATGTCATTCTGAATTGATTGCTAAAATATGGAATTCAAGCTGAGACGTTGGAAGGAAGACATGAATTGGATATGAAAGTGCTATCTTCATATGGTTGGCTAACTATATATCTCTATAAAAAATGCCAGTACCCAAGGTAAGTACAGAGCAAATCTCCCAAAATAATATTACACTGATATAATGGCACCAATTCTTTCAATCAGAAATAAAAACTAGCAGTTGACAGGTTAATTACGCTAGATTTCCACATTATTTTCATGTACCGACATTGCTGGTGTTCCTGACCACAGTAAACAATTTTGGAACGCTTTTACAGTGATAGTCATCTGAAACTGCTGATGATATTGGAACGGATCGCCATGCTATGGGATATATGTCAAAGCAACTGTCAACGGTGACTGGTGTGACATAACCTATATTATTTTGAACTGAATCAAATCTTATTAGACGAGATATTGAACGATAGCGTTTGGAATTCAGAAAAATCAGATAGCTCAAGCTCTAATGGGCGAGTGAATAAAACCAAGAATTTTCTCTGAGTATTTGCTCAGTGCTTGCAGAGTGAACTCTCCAACTACCGAAAAAACTTGAGAATGCACTCGCATGAAAAAAGAATATAGTCCATTTGTTTAGCCAGCTGAGTGTCTTAGGGACTTTGTCTAAGGAAACTCTAGTTCCCTAGAATAGGAAAACAGTTTTTCAACTGTCCAAACAGTCTTTTGTAACCACTCTTTCCCTTGCATAATGTAAGTTATAAATGACCTGTTGTGTGGTGTGGGGAGGTTTTATAGGGGTCCATATCCTGGCATCATGTATGCTGCCTGGCCACTCCATACTCATGCTGATGAGCTTCTCATCAGTGTCCCAAATGGCCTGGAAATTTATGCTTGCATAACTGTGAGTGCAGTCTAGGTCCCCTACGACCGTGGGTAGATTAAAGCGGGTTCGCCACAAAAGTTTTGGCCCATTAGGTACATGAAAACTTGATCCAGTTTGGTGCTTTATCTACCATGCAATCCAAAACCTCAGCAAAGCTGCTTCGAAACCCAACCACCAGTAACATCACTCACAAAATTATCCATCTTATTCAGAGGTGACAGAGCACCGCCACGAGTCTCATAACTTTCCGGTAATAAATATTGTGTAAGAAATTCAACACTCAAACTGTTTACTATCACTCATTTTTCTAATCTCCTTATACACTTTATCAGCTGACAGAAAGTGACCATGGGTTGGACTAGACCCCAAATAATTTGAGTATATACCTCGCCCAAAAGTTGTTATTGATTTTTATTCACACACATTCAGAGCAAAACCTCG
Source organism: Zygogramma bicolorata (assembly GCA_032362365.1). NCBI lineage: Eukaryota > Metazoa > Arthropoda > Insecta > Coleoptera > Chrysomelidae > Zygogramma > Zygogramma bicolorata. Next base: position 9,508 of record JAVJAQ010005051.1, read on the forward strand.
TTCGCCCGGGAAAACTGAGCAAATACCATAGTAGTTTTCCGTTTTTATTCAACTGAAACTGAGAATTTTCGAAACAACTTGAGTTTTAACATTCCATCAGATTTATTCACTTCACCCAATGGATCTTTGGAGAAATTCATGACTTTAATAGACAAGATTAGAAATATTTTTGAGACAATAATAATTTTGCAGTCATCGATTTCGAATTCGTTCTCTGTTGACAGTATTAATCTAAAAATTCACCATAACCTAACTCATTTCAATTTGGGGAAGGGATACTGGACTACATAACCACTTCTGCAACAGGAGCACCAGTAACTTTTTAGTCTCTAACAGGGTACCTCGAAAATTGGCGCGAAATAATTGCCAGTAAATGGCAGTAAAATCGGAACGAGTGAATTAACTGGGCAGTACTGTTCAGGAATATCGGAACATGAGGTATATGCGCATTTTCTGAAACTTGCATTCGATTGACTCTCAAGGCTGTCACGTTCTGTCTAGTGAAAATAAATCTTCATATGATATATGATGAAGCGCCATCTACAGAAGCAATCTGAAGTATTCATGATCTCAGAAATCAAGCAATCAGATTTCACCAAGTTTATTCCAAAATTTTACAGCGATGAGTGAATACACCAGAATTTTTAGGCATCTCACATTGTATCCAGAAACTTCAAGCCAGGCAGTTCTTTCGACCCGTCATAGGTCTCCTCAGTGGCACTGGGCAAAGCTTGCAAATACAATATATTTCGAACCTGGAATGCTTTGAGGAAAGACTCTGAAACTAGTCAAGGCAGCATCACTTGAGATGAAGATTTTGTAAGATGATGATTCGTATCACAACTTGCGCCCACATCAATACGAATATTTTCTGATTACATCAGAATGAAACTCAGGAATCCAACCCACTGTTTTCCCTTTTGCGTGTGCAGTGTTCTGTCTTCAGTGTTTCGATGTGTGAAACTTGCCAGCTGATCGCTCTTTCGGCTGGTAACATGGAACATTGCTCTGCGCATAACCTACTCGATCCTGACAAAAGCGTTAGATAGGCGATTTCATTGTCACTGGCAAAAAATTAATATACGCCTACACCGCTCTGGTGGTATCAAAGCACACCAACGTGCCTGTTAGGGAAAATTTGACGGTCAACCTGCATTGGACTTCAATAATAATAAGAGAATGTATATTCCCAGTTTAATGCTAGAGAATCGCTTGCTGCAATTTGCTGTGACCTATCAAAGGCATTCGACTGTGTCAACCACGAGATACTTCTGAACAAATTAGAAAAGTATGGCTTCAGGGGTAACAGCCTTCAGTGGTTCCAATCATATTTATCAGGCCGCAAACAAATAGTTAGAACAGCCTACTGCTCTTCTGAACAGATCATTAAATGTGGTGTGCCTCAAGGTTCGATCCTTGGCCCTATCCTATTTCTGCTATATATAAATGATTTAGCTCTTATAAATTTGAATGCTACAATCACCCTCTTCGCGGATGACACCACCCTATTATGGCACAATAGGGATATTGCCGCACTGCATGAGACCTTCTCTGCAGACATAATCAGAATAAAAGAATGGTGTGACTGTAATAAGTTGTCCTTCAATACTAACAAAACCAGCATTCTTACTATCCGCTGCACCCTACCTGAAATCTGCCTTGGTAACGAAATCATAGGAAGAGCACAAACGTATAAATTTCTTGGGCTGAACATTGATGACAAACTGAAGTTCAGGGACCATACAATAAAATTAAGCAAGAGGTTAGCCTCAGGTTGTTACGCGCTGAAGGTCATCTCCACAGAACTAGGCTTTGCCCATTCAAAAACAGCATATTTTGCTCTCATAGATTCTCATATCAGATATGGAATTGCCTTCTGGGGAGTTTGCTCCAGAGATTTATTTCAAATGATCTTTGTTCTTCAAAAAAGAGCTGTTCGATACATGTGCAAAACCGATTCCCGTGTTACATGCAAACCTCTCTTCAAAGCTCATGGTATCTTAACGGTAGCCGCCCTTTATATTTTGGAAACTATCAGCCTGTTAAAGAAACATCACTTATCTAATGGGAACCACTTTTCCTCATATAATACCCGCAGCCACAGTAGTAACATGGAGCTGCCTATTCCAACAAGCTCCTTAGTTAGGAACTCAATTATATTCAATGGCATTAAACAGTTCAATCACCTGCCAGTCCAAATAAAGGAGATCGTGGCGTACAATAGGTTCAGAGAGGCAGTCAAAATGCTACTCGTTGATGGGGCCTATTTATATATATATATATATATATATATATATATATATATATATATATATATATATACTTAATATTCCTGTGCTTGCTGTTGCATTTATATGTCTTTGATTTGTGCTCATTTACCTTCCGCTCATCGTAATCCTAATCTGTATTTCATATATTCATTTTTATTTATATTATGTTTGTCTTATTTATTCACATGTTTTAAAAGATTTTTCCTGTAAGATTATTTGTATTATTAAGAATAATTTATAAGACTTTGTCTATGAGTTGTATTTACTTCAGACAATAAAGTATATTTTGATTTGATTTGAATAGTTTACACCGAATAATAATGATAATGAATGGTGTTTTTCCCAATAAACTTACAACACAGACATAGGTGAGTATAATGCATTGTGTGATCATACACACAAGTCCACTCATGTGATGGCTTTGAATTGAATCTGGCTGTAAATGACGTAACACTAGGCTGGTTGAAAAAAAGTTATATTTTTACAAGCTGACTTGCGTTGCCATAGCTGTAAATGGCTGATATTTGAAAGATTTCACACACTATACGATCAGTGAATAGGAACATCACCGAACTCGTAACAACATTTGAAAAAAAAATAATGTCCGAATGAAAAATAAGGCAAAAATTCGTTCAGAAATATTTCAGTTGTTACCAAGTATCACATATATTTATTTATTTTTCATATATTTATTTATTTATTCGTGATTCATTCAATGCTACATAAGTACAAAATGTATATATACCCTTTTCTTAAATATTATTTTTAGGTAATAATGTTACTTTTTTTTTTTCAATAACAATTATGAAATAATAATAGGGTATATATGTTAAAATTATTACTAAGTTTCTATAAAGGAATATCATGAACAGTCAAACAGTTTCAAACTGGTATGAGACTGATCATGAACTTTATATTGATACCATATTTCATTGAATAATTTTTTTTCAGAATTACAAAGAAACAACAAACTGAAAAATAAAACAAAATATAGAAAGAAAGAATCCATCGAATTTTATTTTCTCATTTGGAGAAAATATTTTTTTACTTTGATTTTAAATTCATTGATATTTCTACAATCTTTTATATCTTCGGGTATTTCATTGATTTTGAAAGTGCTTCATGGGTGAACCTTTTCCGTCCAATTACAGAGTTTGCGGAATCAAAGTGGAACAAGTTATGTTGTCTCGTAAGGTGATTATGAATTTCTGAATTTTTTATTATTATAAAATTAGATTTCATCATATTATTAATAATAAGATATGATACTTTCAGAGTATCAATTTCATGATGCTCATCCAAAGAAAATGTGTTTGCAATTGAATAAAGTTGATGTGTTGGAGTGTCAAATGGTAGACAATACAGTACTTTCAGAACTTTCCTGTATGGAGCGGAAATTTCATTAAAATTATTTTTAGAACAAGAACCCCATATATTAATTAAATATTTGATTCTACTGAGAATATGTGAATATAAAAATATATTCGCTATTTTGGGATTCAATTTGGGACATCTTCTTAGGGCACCAATGATGGAAGATATTTTTTTCATTATATTTTCAATATGTATATCCCACTTCAATTTATCATCAATTCAAATGCCAAGATATTTCTTCAAAGATGTTTGTCTCAATTGCTCATCTTTTATTTTTATATTCAAGTTGATATTTTGTTTATTTTTTTGTTGAAAAATCATATATTCAGTTTTCTTGGAATTAACAGAGAGGAGATTGGAATGAAGCCTTTTTTCACATGACGTGGAAATCGTGATAAATACAGTTTTTTTTCGCCAATGCAGGAAAACCTACAAATTCGCCTAACAAGCCCTATACTCACAAAATCATCGATAACACCCAACCCTAGTCCGTACGTATAATCTTTATTGGATCACCATGAGGACCTAGCATTATCTGATAGTTTGCTTTCACTATTCGTCGATCTAAAAATGGTGCAATCCTTCATATATATCACATTTTGAATGCACTGTACTGATTTGAATATATTTCAATCCAAAGAGCACAATAACTTCGATTTTATTTAATATAAATAAATTATAAAACCCGTTGACTTGCTGAAAATACAAACTAGAAATTGATAAAACTCGTAAAATTAAAATAATAATTTCGAAGGTTAGAATAAAATAAATGAAGTCCAGACTTACTTGTGTCAATATTTCTTTGTAAATGTGAGGCAATCCGATGACGGGCATCGTTGTACTCTAAATGCAAGCCCAGCCTGAGTATTGTGGGGTTTTTCTCGATCAGCTGCGTGATTTCCATTTCTATTTTGTTACCCAACACTTGCGACCTCTGCGAAAATAAAAAAAAAATGGTTAATAATAGCACAGAGTGTGATCCAGAACGTGAAAATTTTACATCATTTTAATTTTTTTTTCCTTCAGTAAATAGTGACTACTATTATTAACTGTAATACTTTTTTATACTACTTTCGTCAAATATGTGAACGTCTGGAGATATTCTCAGTATTTGTATGAAATCAATAGCCAATTCAATTCAATTTTATTATTATCCCAAGAAACATTACATGTTTATGAATAGGGACTAAAACATACAAGTACATAGTCAATAAATGAAATTTTCAAAAGTATAAAGGAAAAAAAATCCATAAATTCAACGAAATTAAATATTTGTAAGCAGTCAAAATTAAATGGCTTTCAAAACTGATGAATATCAATGAAGGTAGAAAAAAAACATATAACTGTTAACTACAAGCACAATATATTGTACATAAGCTGATTAAAAATTGTTTGAATTTTTGCTGAAATTTCATTGTTGAGCGAAATTATCTAATTGTTTCTGGAATTGAGATATATTATGATGCCATCATGGTAAATTGACTTTTTTCCGAAATCTGATTGTGTTTTATTTGTTGCAAGTAATTTGGTTTGTCTTGTGGAGTAATTATGGATATCAGCAATTTGAGTGAAAATAATATCTGAATTTTTACTATTATTTTTAATAGAATGGATGAAACAGCTAATTTTGAGTTAATGGAGAGAATCTAAGTCCAATAAATTCTGCGGTTTGCATAAATTCATTGTTGATTCTTGATAAGGTAATTTATAAATACATTTAATTGTTTTGTTTCATAAAGTTTTCAAAGGGTTGATAATAGATTTACTTGCTGTCCCCCAAATGGAGATGAGATAATGCAATTGTGAATAGATTAGGCTGAAGTATACATTTTTCAATAATGTGAGAGATATGTAGTTTCTGATTTTGTAGAAAATTCCAATGAGAGGAGATATTTTCATTCTAATTCTTTCAATATGTTTTCGCCATGACAATCTCTCATCGATATATAAACCTGAAAATTTAGTTGTTTCTGTGTATTTCATCAATTTATTATTGAATACTATGGGATTAGTAGGAATGTTGATTGATCGTTTGGAAATATATATATATATATATATATATATATATATATATATATGTACGAAGATTTATCAAAATTTAGAGTTAATTTATGTTGATGAAGCCATTTATGTATTTTTTCAACAAATTATGAATTGATGTTGGAATCTAAACAAGTGTCGAATGGCAGATTTCTGATCAGGAATAGTTTCTTCTGGATATTTTGGTATAATAGTTTCATGAATGTATTTTTTTTAACTAAAAATAGACATTACTTATATCAAGTATTTTTTATATGTTCCCACTTTGAACATCGGTATTTCTTGGAATAAATAATATAGATAAAGCAAACAGAAAATAAATAATTCTCAACCAGAATTTAAAAATTCACACACAATAACACAATCACAGCCAGATGAATTTTTTCAAATGAGATTTCGTTATCTGTTTCTCTCATTTAGATTAGCCTACTTGTTATTCCAGTTCCTTATCGAAAAAAAAAATGTTTCTCCGATTAAATCGTGTTTCTATTACTCCAGTAAAGGAAGTAAAAACTGGCTGGACTAATTCGAGACCAATTGCAGATACTTGGAGTAACTTGAATTTTGTTAAGAAAGGTGCCCAGTATCCGAGTAAACAACTTCCGTTACTGGGAAAAAGCGCGGGGGGTGGGGGGGTGGAACTCATTGGGGGGGGGGGTTGAAAAAAATAATAATGAAACCAATCGATAAATTATCATTTTTCAACATAAAAACATTGATTGCAATTTTTCATAAAAATGCACCCCTTTCGAGTAATAGCGCAAGGAAAGGTTCATTTTTGCAAAAAAAATTAAAAGTTTTTTAAGTTTTTTTAAATTTACTGAAAATCTGTTAGTATTACAAAAAAAATTATATATTACTTATATGAAGAATTTTAGTTGACAAATAAAGTGGTTTTTGTTTTATTTTTGTACGATTAATATTAAAGGAGATATGACATGGCAAAAATGGTTGCTTAACGAAAAATGAAGAAACCGGATCATTCTGGCGTAAATATCTCGAAAAATATAACTTTTAACAAAAAATATGATTCCTATCATTTTGCAAGATGACAAAATCGGGAAAATTTTGAGACCAATTAGAACCGTTTAAAATAAGAAGAAAAAAAGTTATGGGCAAAATAATATTTTTTCAAAATGCCAATTTTTTGGCGCCATATGGGCTAAGGTGCTTGGAAAAAAAAATCCTTTGGTGAAAAGTCAGAACACTTCGTCCTAAATATGTCCAGCCATTTTTGGCCCTATCGGGTAATTATTGTTTATGTTTTGGACTGCTAAAGTTGGGTAAAATCGTGTATTTTTTAAAATATTTTCAGTTTTTGGCCAGCAGCGTGAACATTATTTATTTTGAACAGCCAAATTTTTCAGCATTTATTTCAGGATAGGTGTATTTCAATTTTTTGTTATAATTTTTCATCTGTAAGCAAATTTGTGCGTTTAAAATGGCCTATTTTATGTTTATAACGGTAAATGCTCTTTTTTGTCGGGCGAAATAAAAAAAAAATTGGCCCATCCAATTCAAATGTTGCATATGACATGAAATTTCGGCGATAACCTCAGCTTTAAAATGGTTCCTGGTACATCTCGTTATCATTAGCCAAAAAAAAGTTATGGCCAAAAAACCTTTTTTTTTTTTATCAATCACATAAAATTTTTATAGTTAGTTAATCCATTGGGACTCTATATTTATAAGTTTTATGAACATTTTGGAGCTTTGCCCAGTAACCAAACTTGTTTACTCGGATACTTGACACCTTTTTTGACAAATTCCAAAAAATTGAAGTTGATCTGAGTGGTCTCGAATTAGTCCTTCATTTTACTAAAAAATTTACTTCCTTTACTGGAGTATATCATATTTACTCGCCTGGTTGGTCGCTCTAAATTCCTCGACGCTCTTCTTCTTCAGCAGGGATTTGATCAGCCTCACGATACCCGACGGCGAGATGAAATTCGTTTCGACGTTCACCACCTTCAGGGTATCGTTCGTCTCGATCGCTTGCGCCAGTTTTTCGACGTGCTTGTCCGTCAGGCCGGAGTTCGCAAGAGATAAAGTCTCCAGATGCGTGTTGCTGGCCAACGCTTTGAACAAGCTGTCGAATTTTTCGTCAGAAATGTTCTGAAATAAAAAAATTAATCAAATCCATAAATGACGGAAAATTGAAGGAAAAACCCTTACAGTGGAGATCCCAAGAAACTATACACCATTCTGAGAAACAATTACAGAAATCATCAATGATAACAATCCACTAGAACTATAATAACATGAATATCCATATCAAAAATAATAAAGACAGAAGTTTGGTGTTTTACATAAGTCAAACCAGAAAAACATTTCGAAATTGTGTAAAAGAACATAAGATTACTTTTCATGTTAGAAAAACAAATTCAGCTCATGCAATACACCTCTACAGAATGGCATAAGTTCAATCATTTTATTTATTTATTTATTTATTTATTTATTTATTTATTTATTTATTCAATATACAGCTTCCAGACAGAACACGGTTCCGGTATGGGGAAGTCAAAAAAAAACATCATAAAATTATGTACTATAAATAATAAATTGAAGTATAATATTCATTTGATAATTTTGTGAACATCATTATTCAAGCAAATATTTTTTAAGCTCTTTTGAAAAAATATGAAGGGATTTGGATGATTTAATTTTTTCTGGTAGTTCATTGAAAGTTATTAATGCTGATGAAATGGGGTTATTTTTTCCTTTATTGGAATGAATCATATTTAAATGAAAGTTATTTGATATTCTGGTATCGTGGCCATGTAAATCATAATTTTTTGACAGTTTTATATTACATTTCTGAAGATTTTTTGTTAATTTATATATATATTTAGATTTCTCATAATCAATTAGATGATCCAAAGTCATATTATCTGTTACTTCATATAAATCTGCAGAAGGAGTATCCCACGGTTTTCTGAATATAGCCTTAATTGCTCTGTTCATTAAACGATATATTATATTTTTTTGTTTTTTAGAGCATGAAGACCAAACTGTAATGAGGTATCTGATATGAGAAATAATGAAGGCATTATATATTAGAATCTGAACGTTTTTGTTCAAAATGTGAATTCTTCTAATGGCCCTCAGGAATGGAACAATAGATTTCTTTATTTTTTCAATATGATTTTAAAAATTTAATTTTGTGTCAATTAATAAACCTTAATATTTATGATTAGGAACTTCGGCTATCAGTTCATTATCTATCTTCAAGTTTAATTTTATATTCTTCATGTTTTTTTGTTTGAAAATCATTAAAACAGTTTTTTCCGAATTGACGGTTGGTTAATGCTGCACGTTCATTTTTCAATAAGGTCAATATCATGTTTCAATGAATTTTCCAAAATGTCAATATCTTTCCCAAAGTAAAATAATGTTATATCATCTGCAAAAGAAAAGTGCATTCCATATAAATTCAGTCTTTTAATATTGTCAATATTGATTAAAAAAAGGATTGGAGCCAAAACTGAGCATTGAGGGACGCCAATTTTAGAAAGATTCTCATTACTTTTATATTTGTTGATTTGTACGTACTGTTTGCGATTTTGAAAATAGTTTTGGAATAAATTGAATGCATGACCTCTTATACCATAACTATATAATATATCCATTGAAATATTATGGTCAACAGTGTCAAAGGCTTTTTTCAAATCTAAAAATGTTGTTACTACATGATCACTCATCATCACTGTGATTTATAGAAAGCAACATTTTCAAAAATCACCAATATTTGATGGAGATTTTTTTTTCAGACTGTTGAACCTAAGCCATCGTTTTTACTATCCTTACTAACAAAGTAATTTGTTGGATTGATATAACTGGGATAAACGAATTTTCAGTTTCACTTTGAATTAATACTAATCAGAAAGATATTTTTCGTCTACTTGAAAGTTTTTAGTTGACTATTATTTTTGGAAGAAAACGTCATAAAATATCCTCAAAAGATTCTCATTCTCACGCATGAATATTTAAAACAATTTTTATTTATAGTAACGATATTAATCAATTATTTCTGTGAAATGTTGATGATAATAAATAAATGCCCGAAACACGTTATCCCAATGGTTATTAAAAATAATGCGTGAAATTGAAACATATCAGTTCATTTCTCTAAATGACAAAAAGTTAAGGCATGTAAATTCATCAGACATGGTCCACTTATCCAGTTATTAATATATTTTATTAATAAATATCCACAGACTGACGGTATGACTTTTATTTTCACAAAGGAAGTGAAAATTCACATTAAAAAAATAATGAAACGTCAAGAAGTTCAGTGAGAAAATCAAATCTCATATTTTATATTATATTTTATTTAAGTTTATATACTCAGTTTTGTGATGCCTTGTTCAAAAGTTTTCAAAATTTGAGACAAAAATAGATCATTCAGATATATTCCTAACCAATAACGTGATATAAGTTCTTGTTTCGATTATTAGATAGTTAATTTGGGAGCCTTGTAATAAAACTAGAAGAAAAAAGTTAAAATCACCTTAATATTATTCCAGTTCAAGTCTATGAATTTACTTTCGTCATCCTGGACTTTTTTTATGGTCTCCTCTGGGTCTGTCATATTCGGCGGGTCCATAGGATAAATTTTTTGTTTCGAGGCTTTCGTGATGCCGTCCCATCCCAGACCAAGAGGCTGTCCTTTGTTCAGTAAGGAAGCGTGGTATTGGTCTTGGTTCATCATAGAATGGAAGCCAAGTATAGCTGAAAGAAATGGATTGAGTGATTTAGTGAGCATTTCAGTTTCGAAGTTCATTTATTATACTATCTTTCATTTATATGTATGCCAAACTTAAAATCATTCATCAAATAGATATGTGAGAACAATATGACAAAAGAAGACCCTACATTTGCAATTAACTCGCCCATTGGAACTCTTGATGAAAAACCAATTTTATCACAATCGAAATTTTTATTGCTAGGACAACAAAAAATTAACAGGTCATATAATATAAATTTTTTAGGTCTGAATATTGATGAAAATATTTCGTGGAATATTCATCTGATCCGAAAAAAAATATCACCAGTCATTGGAATTTTGTACAAGATAAGGAGCTATATACCTTTGAAATATCTAAAATTAATTTATTTTTCACTAATTTATTCGAAATTACAATATTTAATCAGCATATGGAGTACTGCGTCGAATACCATTCTGAAACCACTGAAGTCTTTACAGAATAAAGCAAATAAATGCATTTTTCATTTACCTTATTTGGAACCAACAAGCAAAATTTATAAACCAAATCGTCTCCTCGACATCAATTCTATTTATAAACTGAAAATATGTACTATTTTGCATTCTATTTTGACTAATAAGAAACATTCTATTATGAAATTTTTTAAATCTAACAGTGTACATAACCACAAAACAAGGCAGTTCAATAATTTGTTAACAAAAAATCTCAAGACGGAATTTTCCAGAAAATCTATTATCTATAAAGGTGTTATCACATAAAATGGATTACCCACTGGAATAAAATGTTTTTCTCAAATGACCAAATTCCAATTTGCTATGAAGCGTTATTTGTTAGAACAATTTTTTTTGAAAAATTATTTAATTTTTTTTTATTTTCGCGTAATAAACAATTCTTATTGAGCTTTTTAAAAAATTTATTACATAAATATTCCCTATATATAAACTGTAGTTTCTTGGGAATAAATAACTTATTATTATTACATTAACGTTCGCGACGGTTATACCATTTTTTGCACAATTCTAGCATTGTTTTCCCTAATTTGAATGAATTAATTTCCCCTTGATAACATAACATCCATAGATTTGTGCCACCATTTGTTTGAATTGCATTTATTATCAAAAGGTGACTCTCGAAGACGTGGGTAAGTAATTTTTGTTTGACGTCACTTACGTTTTTGTGCATTTCAGCACTTATTACGTACGTACGTGTAAATACGTATAATATAGTATATTTTTCTGTTTTACCTATATTTTTGAAATTTTTTAATTTTTATCTATGTGTAACGTGATGATCTTATATCCACATGATGCTTTTTCTTCTTGACCTGCCAATTGTACTCTGTATGTAAATATGGCCAATAAATACTACTACTACTACTACTACTACTTACACAGTCTTCAAGAGTATATTTTAGTAGTTGTAGTAATTGGCAATACCCCAACATCTGTTTTATTTCATTTTTTTATTCACTTCCATAAGAGTATAGCATTTTTTTCATTATAATTATTATTTATTCAGTTCCACTAAAAATATTTTCAGCCATAAAAGCATTCAAGTCAATTTCCTTTCATAAAATATTTCCTGTTTTTTCACTATTGCAATCGATTTACTCATGTCTATAGACAATACATTTTTGATGAGTCAACAAACCATAAAAGCGGGAAAGATTGAGACTGATAATTGCCGCAAATTATATGTGTTTATCTTACTTGAAATTCAAATAGTTATTTGTTTAAAATCAATCTGCAAATTAAAGTCAACTGAAAGAATAAAATTATATGCAGATGATACAGTAGATCATACTGGTGATGATTTTTATATTTCAATATGGCTCGTTTAATAATAGATGATGTAAAATATCACATTGGTTAAATATACAGACTAGGGCACCATGCATGATTACCAACCTTTTTTTTTGTGTAAAAAACAAAAATCCAAAAGAACACAATCATAGTTGCATTTGGCAATGAAAACTTACGAATCAAGAAGTAAAAGAATTCTAGATAAGCTATTCATAGATGAATTCCGAGGATAAGACATCTGGTTTTCAATTAAGCCCCTTGATTTATAAAATTTAGAAAACATTTTTTGATGATGTGGCATACATGTTTATTACCTATAATTCGAAAAACATATATTTCAGGAAATTTATATCAATCTAAGGGAAAACACTTTCTTCATTTTACTCCCAAAATTAAATTACGACTTTTGTAGCTTTTCGAAGAAAAAGGAAGAAATATTCATTGATACCTCACACTTCCATAATTACATAAGTCAAAACTAGTTTGAATTTGTATGTCATTGTTCATTGGTTACTCAATTCACTAATACTAGCATTGAAAAAACTGAGAGTATCAAGTACTTAGGAGTTATAATTGATAAACATCTGAAATGGGACAAACACATAGCGTTCCTTTTGGAGAAGAAATTACGAAGTTTATTATCAAAATTCAAGTATCTCAAAACATTTATGAGCGTGAAAACCCTTAACATTCTTTATTTTTCATTAATACAGTCCCAATTGAATTATGGGATTCTGGCTTGGGGAGGGGTCATGAAATCCCACATTAGAAATCTTGAAGTTCTTCAGAAACGGTTTTTGAAAATAATGTATAATGTCTTATTTGTATCCAAGTGAAAATCTGTACATAGAAACACATAAAATGGACATGAGACAATTATTCGGATATAACATCATGATTTATATCCATAAACACAAATTGAATAAAAATAAGGAATAAAAATAATATCACATTGAAAAATAGAGTTGAAACAACAATAAGGTGGGTGAATAAGAGTGAGCATGAGTTCAAACTATAGATCCGTCTTTCTCATACTTCATCAACCCGTATAGGTTTGCCCCAAAATATTGAGCAAATGCTCGCACTCAAACTTTATTCACTTTACCCAATGTCTCAGAAAATTTTTAAATATTTATTGCCATTCTACTATGATTTGATTCCAAATCATATGAAAATTATCAAGTCATTAGTATCTTTCAAACTACAGAATAAAAAATGGATTCAAGAATCACGTCGAAATTTATATCATGAAGTCTCTCACTTCAGTTAAGAAAATCAGTTCATTTCTCAATATTATTTTGTTGAATTCTACAAATTTATCAAATATATTCTACATAAATGTAATTCATATCTCTCGCAACAAGTTTTTAACTTCGCGGGTATAATTGAACTGTTTATTCACCTTTTTACGAATTGATTTATATGCTCTTTTTATGAATTTTGAATAAACTTCATTATTATTATTATATATTATTTGAAAAATAAGATGTAAAATGATAGTATCAGCACTTCAATTGGACAACATTTGTTCATAAAATTGCATCATTTACTTCAATAACATTTGGTATATCATACCTGCCAAGTCTATTATTTCATCTTGTGTTGCTGTAGAAAGGGCTTGTTCATATTCATCACCCAAGTCAACTGCAATTTGTTCTTCAGCTTCCTGTTCTCTCACTGGGGGTGGTGGGGGTATCCACTGTAAGTTATCAAAATTGACAATATTGCATATTTCTTAATGAATTCAATCAGAATTTGAGAATTTATAAATTAAATTTTGGTTATATTGGAACAAATAATCCAATCAATAGATATAATTAACGAGATACTCAACAAAAATGAATGGGAGCTCAGATAGCATCATTAAAAAGCTTCCTGATTTGAGAAATATTCATGAAAACAAAAGTGTTTTGGGATACCCATGGCAAGATGTTTTTCCATTATATTTGACAGAATTATATTCCAAACAAATCTGTGAAAACGACACTTGGTGTTAACTCTTCTGTTCATATAATCCCTTAAAATATGTAATTTGAGGGTATGATAGTTCAAAAACTGTTCTCAAAAGAAATGAATAGACCCTACACGTGAAAATAAGTATTTTTATTGTCTCTTTGCTGAATTATTTGCATAAGTTATGAAGGAAACTCAGCATTTCATGAGATACTTTTGTAATTTAATTTAGATGTCTTGCATAAGTGTATTTTTTTTATTAAATATTATAGAAGGGGCCCAATATTGTTAACATATATGGTAGCCGCATAATATCAAGTTTGCTGATTGAACAGATCTCAAATAGGGGGCCAATATACCTTTGACATATGAGAGACAATCAGGAATTGTCATATTCAGTAAGGTCTGTCAAGAAATGTATCTCCATCAAAAGTACTCCAACACCTGTTCAGATGCCCTTTGATAACCTTTGACATGTTTTCAAAATTTTTCAAATCAGGCATTCCAGATACATGCCAAATGACGAAATTGAGGTACTTAGCTGTATGACGAAATGAACCAATACAGCGGCATCTGCCTCCTAGAAACTTTCGTTTGTTTTTCTCAAAAAAGTGTGATTGTTATGGTAACACTGGTGTTTGCACCCAGACATTACGTGATCTAGAATGCCTAATAAAATAATTATGATAAAATGAATTATTCTCAAAATTAGTATTTCTTTATTTATCATCAAGCCTTGCTGTTAAATGTTGGTATTTTTTTCCATTCACAAGACTTCATGAATTTAATTTCTTCTTAGAAGACTTTTTGAATATCTTACTTGATCTGTTCAACTTAACTTGCAGGTCAAGTACTTACTTTTTTCCCTCGAACAGTTCCAGGAACATAGGGTTTGATTTCTGGTATGTCAGGAGTCTCTATTGCCTCCTTATTTATGTGTTCTATGAGCTTTTTCCTGTTCAAAGGGCCTGTCGGATCCTTCTCGCACTCATAACTATTCCTTTGTGAGGGGGGTAAAAACGTGTCCTACAAACATATCATCATGAGCGTACAATTATCAGGATTGAAATGATATACTCACATCGGGATCAACTTCTTTGGCTAAAACACTAATCTCCTCAGCGGTCAACTTATTCAACAGTTCATCTACATCAATATCATCATAAACACTCAAGTCTTTGCCGTATAATTTCGCAGGAGTAGTCATTGTGGTGGTTGTCGTCTTTGTGGACGTCTGAAAAAATACAAAGTAACTGAATTCAAGTACGAATAGATGAACTTGTTGAAAAAAGGGCGTAACCTCAATGTTATCTATGTACAAGCTGTTACAATGAACAATGGTCATACCAAATCTAATTCGTTGTTGAAAAATAATCAGTTTTTCCACACCCAAAATTTGTGACCCCGATTTTTAATTGAGTACGATAGTTATAATCCTCCGCAAATCTTCCCCGACTTAGCACTTTGCTAGAACAACTGTCACTAGTGTCACTGTCACACTGTGTCAATGAGTTAAAATCAATACAAGTGAAAAGTGACTATTAGAACGGGAAAGTGGAACAACCACTGTGGTTAATTCTCCACTGGCGGCAATTTTTCACAATTTTTAACCATTTCATTTGACAGATCAATAAACTAATATTAATCGTGAAAGGATATCAATGAGTCGAACAAAAAAAATGAGTAATAATGTTTTCGGTGACAAAATATGACACAGTGTGCTTGTAGTAAATGAATTATTGGAAGTTCGGTACGTCGCACACCACGATCGATACCTATTGAAGTATCCAGCTCAACATAAATATGCGGTCTTCAAGCAATGTCATATTTGATAAAGTGATATACGAGTGAGAGTTTTCTGAACGAGTGTTTAATAGCCGCGTCTCAAATATCATGGGAATATCAATATATTTTCAAACTATTGTTTATAGCTCATAGGGGGATTTAGGGGAGGGGGGTTACGGGGGAACGTTCCCCCCCCTCCGACGGTAATGTGTACTGTGGACATTCCATCATAGCAAACTTAGAAGTAAATCAAATAATAACAGAGTTGTTAAAATATATTAATAAAATAACAGGAAGAACATGAGTGAGTGCAAACCCTGTCTATTTCTGGCTGGAATTGTGAATTTTGTTCGTTGCATTGCAATAATATTCAGTAGGTACTAGACCAGGCCCTAAGTCCTTCATCCGGCCCGCGACGACATCAATGGATATTGCACCAAGAGTGTAGTTAGGTTAATATCCGTGTTGGATAATGGTAATAATTAATATATATATATATATATATATATATATATATATATATATATATATATATATATATATATATATGTATATTAATAATAAATTAATAATCATAATACAATGTTCATTCAGTAAATATCAATATATAAAAGTAATAATGAGAATGTGACAAGAACTTACAAACAAACATGGAGAATCTCACTAAAACCGAAGTTGTGCGGGGTTTATGTATCCTTGAATCTAAAAAATTATTACAATATATAGGTGTATGGTTGTGAATATAAAAAATGGGTATGACACTAGCGTGGTTTCAAGATAGAAGAGCTTAGGAAGGTGAATTGTGATAACTGTGTGGATGGTCGGAGTTTCAAAGAAATGTTATCAGTCTTTATTTGTAATCAAATAATGTACAAATCCCTGTTCAGGTCAAGCAAGTACCTTTTGAAAATTTTTGTCATGAGGTTTATATTGTTAATTTCGTGAATATATTCCTTGTACATTATTGGTAAGTAGTTGTATATTCTACCACTCGAGTAATCATATGTGTGCTGGCCAATGTTTTTTCTTGTTATGGTGACTTGTACGTTGTACGTTACCCTTAGATTTATTTCTTGTGTTATAGTTATGTTCGGGATTTTGAAGGATAGTTTTATTTTTGAAGATATATAATATTATGTTATACATGTACAGTTGACGTATATCGAGTACTTGTGCATCTCTGAAAATGAAGTTTGATGAGTAGTCTTTTTTTTGTAGTACCTACATTATTCTCAGAATTTTTTTTTGTATTATTTCCAATCCAATTCATTTAATTAATTTACATTAGGGAATATCTTTTGAAACTTAGTTCAATTAGTGTAGTTTTGGCGAGTTATATCAGAATATTACTGTATATAATACAATGAGTGATCGAGACAGGAAAAGACAGAAAAGAATAAGTGCGTTTTTCTTCACCAAAAAATAAAAAACCGAAGATGCAGATGCAGGGAAAGGAATTGAAATTGGTGGTGTCCCATGTGAAACCACGCATGCGGCAACTATATCAATGCCAGTCAGTTGAAGAATATTACAGACTTTCAATATATATTCCTTTTCTGGATTATACTGTGTGACACAGACTCATGGTACACCCCCGTTTTCTCCTTTGTTTTTCTAGCTACATTTTTGAAATTCGGAACATTGAATATGCTCACTGAACAGCATTTCTCGACATATCTGAAAGAATAAAACAACTTCCAATTTCTCCGCAAATGGCATCAACTTTCGATTCTTGAATGGGACACCCTGTATATTGTTACATGATTGGTTAGGGATGATCATGAGGAATCCAACGATACCAGGTTTTATGGTGTTATCTCCGATGACTATGGATATATTGCCATTTATTTCATTCATAAGCTCAGTGAGTGGGAGAGAGAATTGGATTGACCCGCCAGCAAAAGTTTCTCCCTCCTACTCGTTGAGCTTATGGATAATATAAATGGCGATATCTCCGCAGTCATTGGAGATAACGTCATCAAACCTGGTATCGTTGGATTCCCCATGATCATCCCTAGCCGATCACGTAACAATATACAGGGTGTTCCATTCAAGAATCGAAAGTTGATGTCATTTCCGGAAAAATTGGAAGTTGTTTTTCTCTTTCAGGTATGTCGAGAAATGCTGTTCAATGAGCATATTTATTCAATGTTCCGAATTTCAGAAATATAGCTAGAAAAACAAAGGAGAAAACAGGGGTGTACCATGAGTCTGTGTCACATGGTATATTGAGTGAAATGTCAGACAGGTTCCCTAGCGCTCCCATGCAGAGAATTGGACAGCTGCAAAAGTTGCTGTCCCATAACTGCAACGACAAAGATGTGGAGGATGTTTTGCAAGGCACTGAAATATATAGAGAAGACCTTCCTTGTTGGTTAGCTTTGAAAGGAAGAGCTGAAAATTTGGCAACAGATGAGAGAAAATATCCCAGTATCTCCAGCAGATGCCTACAAAAGAGCAACGATGCTGCCAAATATCAGAACTCTTTGTCAATTGCTGTGCACGTTTCCAGTGACTACTAGCACTGCCGAGCGATTTTTCTCCACCTTACGCCGCGCCGATTAAAGTAATATCTTCACAACAGGATGACTGAGGAGCGTTTGAATGGATTGGCTTTAATGCATATCCATCAAGACGTTGCGGCAAAAATGGACGCTAATGAAGTGCTGGACATATTCAGCAGGAAACATAAAAGAAAACTGTCTTTATTAAACATTTAATTTTTCTATTCTTTCGCCACTTTCATAAACCTTTCGATACATACTTCAACTTGCAGAAATAAACTTGAAGTGTCATAGTTCAAGTCTATTTCTAACAGTTATTGTTGATTTTTTTACCCGCCCGTATCTTGTGCCCCCCCCTCCAGAAAAAAATCCTGTATCCGCCCTTGTTATAGCTAGATACATGCGATAATCAACCAATCATATAGAAATATTATTCGAAGCAGGGAAAACACTACCGATAGAGACATGTAGCTCGTTTCCAAAAATCAAATATTTTTCTTACGGACGACGTAGCTTTAGACATTTCGCAATACGATGGCACATTGTCATAATGATATCATCAGGATGTTCAGTGGTAATAGTGTAATAGTAATAACTAAGATGTCTAGAAGGATGGTGTACCGAGTTATACCTGGGCATGTTTGGGGTAAACTTGGCGACACATGACTACTATGATAATAAGCATCATGACCCCTTGACATCAAATCAGTTCAGATGGCGTTTGCAACGAAGAGTTTCAAATTTCCTAGGAAATGTATAAACGGCCGACCTGACGGCTGGCTATACTTTTACTTTTGGACGCTGACTGATCAACAACCTATATTATTTATTCAGAATACTGGCCAAATTCCCTATAATTGTGTTCCTTTCATTCGATTTTGTTTTTTATGAGTATGACATTATATTTTGCTTATTTTGTTGACTGCTCGAATCGAAGAATATAGTTTGTCGATCAATCGGTTGACTATGCACTTCCAATTAGCGTCAACTAGCGATGAATTTGAGAAACACACCACGATACGTAAAAATGACACTAATGACAGATAATTGTCGCCATAAAATTCTAAACAATATCGCATCAGTCCCAGCACCATATCCTTCTAGACATCTTAGACGAAATGAATGAATACAGCGGCATCGTAATAACTAAGATGTGTAATGTGTAATAACTGATATGGCATTGTTTTCAGACTCTGAATCTAATCCGATGGTTGTATAGTGTTTGAAAGTCTATTTTGCGGTGGATGGTTGTATCATTGTTTATAGAGATATGTTATATTATGCCAACAAAATATTCCCAAAGTATTCACAGTAGGTTGAGAATTAGGCAGAAATCATGAATTTCAAAGATTAATAGATATTTAGTATCAAATTCATAGAGAAACGCGAGAAGTTAGGCGATCCGCCCTATTTGGGCCGCTCAACCAATCGGCGCGTAGAGCGGTCGTGGGCGAGACTATTTAAGAAGCGGCAAGTCCAGCGCGAGCAGAACCTGCGAGACCACGAAAGCATCTTCGAGCGTATCAGGAGCAATCCAAACCCAGCGCTGCGTGACCTCCACAACGCACTGAACATGGACGATCCCAGATTCCGCGAGAGGGACAAACACCCGAGGCCTTCCAAGCAAAACCTGAGACCACATCCAAGAGTCGCTCGCAGGCGGCTTAGGTGAGTATAAGAGTCGCATCAGCGACTCGGGTAAGTACACTCCACACTACACACACAGACATCGCGCGCGAACACATAAACCGATCCGCGACAGGCGAGAACTGTCCCGGAGAGGTTGGGGGGACTACCATGCAAAAACTGCAACGCAGCAGAGTCAGGTAGAAACCAAAGTAAGAGATAGAGAGGAAGCAATAGCACCTAAAGGCTGATTTCCAACCGAAGCGGGTTAGATATCAATCTTGCTGAAGTGCCCATCAGCAGGTTGAGGACCGCTCCTGAGAGGGCGGGGGTGGAAAGGAAAATGGAGGATGGCGAGGTCTCGTATCCAGGCAACTGGATATGGCATCACGTCATCCTGGGCGCTCAACCCCGGGGGGGGGGCATGGTGGGCGCGAGAGCAGCACTTGCTGTCGAGAGTTCGAGCATTCGGCATTGAGCATTCAGCACTTGTTTTCCGAGAGTATTTTAGCACTGAAGTTAATCTTTCACTAGAAGTTGGCTTTTTAGTAAAGCATATATTCCAAGAGAGGTTTATGGGAATAATTGAAGGAAGAATTTATTAAAAGGAATATTAGCCCAGCAGATTTGTAGCTGATTATCCATATATCTATCTATTTGAATACAAAGGATTGTATTATTTACTCATACCACTGAATACTTTGGAAGCCAAGTTGGCATAATCAGGGGAAAATCAAGAGAGACAACTTCAGCCAGCCAAAGAATCCAATACCTGATTTTGGGGGAACCAAAATCCAGTTACATATGAATTCGTATTGAGCATAGACGATCCAGTCTGCATCCAGGGCCAACGAAGATAACGCTGCTAAATAAAGAGAACCTTATCCCACTTCCTATTTCGCTACCGAGCGAGCTACCTTTCGTCGGAAGGTCGACGGCTTTCGCTTCTGGCTGCGGGCAGAACGGATTCCGAAGGCACGCCTACCACATTCCTTACGGAATAGTTCACGTGAGCTACTCCATAACACTAGGAAAGTGCGGCTGAAAACGCTACCTCTGCCAACAGCCGGCAGACACGGGGTTAGGGATAAAGTCGCGGTTAGTTTCACAATAGGATAGGGATCGTAGGGACCTCCTTGAGCCCGGCATTAGCCATCGTGGTGGCCTTGGTTGAAGAATCGGTCAGCTCCCGAGATATCTCCTAGATTTGTCGAATTTCCGAATATTGCTGGATAGGAATAGGTAATCTAATAGGAAACTTTCTGGCTTACCATCCGACCCTGAAATTAAATTTTTGCACGAACGAATCAATTTTCACTCCCTGAAACGCCGATAGATCTCATTGCTTGCAAATATGGCGTCGTCCGACGTGGAAGAAACTAAAAATTCAATTCCCAATGTACCGCGTTCGGAACAGATATAGGTAGTCGATGTCTGTGTACAGGAAAGGATTTGCAGCGTTTTTCTTACGCCATCTACCTCATTAATATCAATATTTTTGTTCACTTGGCAATTTACGACGAAGTTTCCTTCTCTAAACGGCAAAATAGGTTCACGATTCTGTCTGATAGTGTCACTGAAATGTTAAAGAAAAAAGAAAGATAATGAAACTTCAAGATAGAGTTGACGATAGAAGTTTCGAAAGAAATTAAAGTTCATATCACCTTCAAAACATGAATGATCTAAATTAAAAAAAAACTGTGTTTTCAAGAAAATGTTCGAAACGAGCTACGACGTCCGTAAGAGAAATAAAAGAAAAGACGTGACTTGGAAACGAAATCACTATTGCCATCTACCCGTAGTACCTATCCCCTCAAATGATATTTCCATAAGGTCGGCTAACTATATCTATATATATATATATATATATATATATATATATATATATATATATATATATATATATATATATATAAACAATGGTTGTGTTACGATGCTATTTTTTTCATCGCTTCTAAAAATGTCAATATCATGTTCGGTAGTGTTCTGGTTCTATAACCTACCACAATCTGCGTCTATTGAAAAACAGTTACCTCTGGATAGAACAAGCCCAGCAACTTCTAGTGAAACTCAAATTTGCCTATCAAAAAAATCCATAGGGGACTGTTTTTCAATGAACGCAGCAACTTTTCGGGGTAGATTAAAAATCTGCCCTTCCACACTTGTATAGATTCCAATATTAATTTTTAGTTTTTCATATTGTGGTGGGAAACCAGAAAACTACGAAACAAATGTTTGTCTGCGAATGTGGTTGACAATGCTCCTTGCTGAATGTTAATGATTCGGACTTCCATTGTCTATATTTTTAACTCTATTGAAACCAGTTGCTAGGAACGGAAGGATAAAAATACAAATCAATTGAGATAAATAAGATTTTTGGTCGATTGGATTTCATTTATTTCTTTATTTAAAATTTTCTTGGCTCATATTTCACTTGTTTTATATGGGTCGTAGTCCTGACAACTTTGGGAACCACTGACTTAGATCGATAGACAAAGAGTTCATTATACTAATAAATTCAGAAATCTCTGATTTTTTGCTTTTCAAATACTCGTCAAAAGTTGCTGACTAATTGGACTTGTTCTATTAGGCTATTGATTATGGCTTGAGAAACAAGACGTTCACGGGTTTTTATTGCAGGAATGGTTCAATGGGTTATAAAAGAAAAAAAACCGCGGAGCGCTATCAAATTAGAAAGTGGCAATTGAAAATAGGGGTGAAAAGGAACCCCTTTTGGTTTTTTCAATATATCTCGTATAGGTATATGTAACTATTTGTAGATAATTAAATTTCCTATCGAAATGGTATTCTCCAAATATTGAAAAAAATTCCATGCCAAAACAGTCGAAACAAGCTTGGAAAAAAGCCAAAATTTCGTTTTTTTGGGTTTTTTTGCTTTCTCTCTTGTAACTTTTTTTTGGGCTGAGATAGGTATAGACATTGCTAAAAATGAAAAAGTAGATTGAATTTTCTTCAAAATGCTGTGCCGAAATATTTTTTTGGTTGAAAATTGACCGAGATATGGCCATTGATTTGAATCTGACTTTTTTTTCGCATTTCATCCCTCTACGAATATTGTTTTCGTTCGCATTCTATTGAGAAAAATTGTGTTTTACTCAACTAAAAAGTGTTTTTACGTTTATTATGTAGAAATACATGACATTCACAACAAATGTATGGAACAGTGATGCTTCTACATCTCAATAATAATATTATTGAACTGAATATCGATATCTTCATCTATATCTTCAATAATGTCGTCTTCTGCAAAATCAGCTTTTTGTACGTTGTCACAATCAATCCCCACGCATTCTTTACAAAAAATTAGGTAATTTGCAATTTTTTACAACCACAATTACTATGGCAACCTGTTGTGCAACCAAAAGCAACTGTCGTTTTCTGCCCAACGCTGATGAGGCCCAAAGGCCGCAAGCTGTCCGTTGGTTGACACTTTGCATCCTATTCGAATTGGGAAACATTGGAGCATTCAATTATACGCTAAAAGTTTATGGAGGTAATGAGAGTTCAGGCAATGAATAATTTTCAAGACATAAATGATCTAACATGGTATGTTAATGCCAACTCCGACCTTCATCCAGCCCAGGTGAGCTCCGTAATGAATTCTCTTATCAATAGATCCATCAAACTCACAGATGACCATAACAGACCCAGTGAGTTGAAAAAGCTCACATCTGCCCTTCTTCAAAATGATCATTCCTACCCCCAGATCCAAAGAACCATTCAACGCCAAGACACCCGCTTCTCGCATCCCAAACAACCGGTCGACCCGGCTGAACGCTTGAAAGCTTTCCTTCCTTTCCTTCGGGGTGTCACTGATAAAGTGAGCCGAATTCTGACAAAATACGACATCAAGACCAGTTTTCACAGCAAACAATCAAATATACTCTTTCCTGCGCTCACCTAAAAATACAATACCCAACGAATCACAAGGAATATATGAATTTCCTTGCCACGACTGCCCGAGAACATATATAGGACAGACGAACCGACGAGTATCAAACAGGTCCTACGAGCACGAACTAGCAGTACGTAATTCGGACATGACCTTGACTCTCTACAAACACCACCACGAAACCGGACACAAAATTGACTTCAACAACACGAAGACCATTGCCGCAGCAAAAACACTCCACTCCAGAATCATTCGCGAAGCGATAGAAATTGAAAAACGCCCGCAATGCCCCAACAAACGAGACGACTCACAAAGGCTCCCCAATTCCTGGAAACCATTATTATTCCTTCGAACAAATCCATTATTTGATCCTTTTCAAACCAGACCTGTATATGGTCCGACAGTTTCAACAACGTCGGATTCTCATACATCAGCTATAAATACCAACCCTCTATCCACAAAACCACAATCTTCACTTTGTCGAGATGAGTGCTGGGGGTGAGTGCTGGGGGTTGAGGAGACTTAGACCTCGCCACCAAGTCAAGAAGTCTTGAGAATGGCTCCAAAGTGGGAGCCGAAACGTCAAAAGAAGTACAATTCCAGACGCGGTTCATCCGGAAGTTCCAGACAGCGGTATATATATATGTATATATATATATATATATATATATATATATATATATATATATATATATATATATATATATATATATATAAAGGCGGTTTTCGACTAACAGAGGTGTTAGTTGGGAGGGATACACATTCATAATGGTCTTAGTACCCAATTTTACCTTTCAACCGAAGCGTCGTCGATGTTTATCGACTTCAGCAGGTATCAGGTGTAGATACCAACCAGATGATTTCAAGCCGGAAAATTTAAACGATAGAAGTATTAGTGTCTGTGTGATTAACAATGGAATGAAATTATTGCGACATTCAGACAAATCATAAGAATTTGAGAAAAATTAACTTCTTCTAGCGGGATTCGAACCCACGACCAGTTGGTAGAGCATCCGCCTAGAGAACGGAAGGTCGTGGGTTCAAATCCCGCTAGAAGAAGTTAATTTTTCTCAAATTCTTATGATTTGTCTGAATGCCGCTATAATTTCATTCCATTGTTAATCACACAGACACTAATACTTCTATCGTATATATATATATATATATATATATATATATATATATATATATATATATATATATATATATATATATGCACCTAGTTTTCCCTTCAGATGCTCTAGATTGAGAGTAGGAAACTTTGTTGTGTATTGTCAAGTAAACGGAAATATCAACATTTTACTGTGGATGGCGAAGCAAAAGCGCCTCAAATCGTTTTTACACAGGCATTGACTTACTATTTCTCTATAAACCATGCTTTCGTCAACACTTCAAAAAGACAAACAGGGGGTCTATCCTAGAACCATCTTACTAGAAACACACGCTCGTTCAACGTATACGCTGTTGCTAGGCAGAGATCAATCAGATCTGTCGCAGCTAAGCGACAGCGTATTCGCAGAACTGCGAGTGATTCAAGAATGGGGCCTCTATGGGATGAATCTACTTTTTTTTGCTCCTCAAAGAAAACTGTGTCGGAAATAATTCCACATCATAAGGAGATGTGAAATATAAAACGAAACGAACAATAAACCCCGACTGTTTTAGGGGATGTTGGTAGGTACCAATGCAAGATGACGTTTGATAAAACCCATTTTGATGTGTGTGAAGTTAGCAAAGAAATAATTTGCCAGCAATGATTTTTTCAAATTCGTTGCCAGCAACGATTTAGTAGGGTGGATTCCATGCAGTTCAAAATTATTCATTGTATTTATTGAGGTGTGGAATCACACAAATTCAGTTTGAAATGAACGTACCTACTACGTTGACAACCATTATTCAACCTTTCATTAGTTACGTTCACTTTGAACTCTATTCGTGAGATTCCTCACTTCAAGAAATACAATAAATAATTTTGAACTGCATGAAATCCGCCCTACCAAATCGTTGCTGGCAATGTCTTTAAAAAAATCGTTGCTGGCAAATTCGTTGCTAACTTCACACACACATTCCATTTTGGACGTCCAATTGATATCCAAAACTCACGACATGGATATCCATTTGACGTTCTTTGATAGACAATGGAGTAGATCAGGTGTTCATCGAACATTCATGGGCCCCTTGGAGCCCGTTGACTATGGGAAAATTGATTGAACTTGTCGTGGACCTTCTTATGGACGTAAATTGGATGAGGTGCTATATGGCCATCAATTGAACATACTCTACTTCACTGGTCCACGAGAACTCTTCCTTTTTAGTATCGTGGAAATCCATGGATGCTGTGTCTGCTGGGTTCAGCAGTGGCCACAGCATGAACTGCCTCCTGCCAAGGCAAGAAGGGAAATCCGCCATGCACATCCTTTCTGTCACCTTCAATCGCCATTTTCCCAGATGGTTGCAGACTAAATAACAGGTACGATCAACGAGGACCATCTGTGTTAAATCAGCTGACAAAAAACACACGTATATTCTCAGACACCAACGAAATATCTTGAAAAATAACATGCGGTTTCAAGGTCACTGCGATATACACACAGGGCGCCTTATCATTTCTGTCCACACGAGTGTGTGGTCCGGGGCTCGCGGAACAGCCTCCTTGGCATGTCTCCAACGCGCTATACTTGGACATTTGATGTGAAGGAATTATTTATAGGATGCACGATGTGCGGCGTTGCTAGCTCGTTCGAAATTTAGGTATTTTTGGGAAACTTATTATATTGAACATTCCCCTGTTGTAATTGTGGCAAAATTGTTCGTTAACCAGCTGACGAACGTCAACCCTCAGAAGTCGAAACTTGTGCGAGCAATGGATCAACGAGGCCTTACCTTTAAACGTGCGATTACCTAGCACGGTGGCCCGGCGAGGATTCGAACCCTGGCCTTCCGCTTGATAGGCAGATATGCAAAGACTAGGCATTTTTATATTTGGATGATGAATACCATATTTTGGGATTGAGTCGACCCGAAAACCTTAGCCGCTTGGGACCTTTGCGGGTGCAATTTTGACTTCATCTGAAGTTGTAATTAATGCGAAACATATAAGATACCGAGGCTGAAAGCTTCGGTAAGCTATTTCTCGGAAAAGATATCTTTTCTTTTGCCGAGGTTTGTATACTATATCAAAAACATTTATTCGAAATTATTTCATGAAATGAACAAAAAAAATATTTTGCAAAATAATTTCAAATTATTTTGTGTTCCGAGTGGGCGCCACAAACAGATAAACTTCATGATGCCCCAAATAAATGTACATGTAGTATTCGAGGCTTGTTTGCGAAAATGGTGCACCAAAATCTGTCGGTATTTGACGGTCTATTTATGCTATTATTCTGATATTTGTTATCTTTATTCATCTTCATGGTAAACTTTTTTTTGTTTTGTACGGAAAATAAGGAATTCTGTTTTTGCTGTATTTATATAAAGCATATTTTTGGAAAACCAATATGTAACTCTCGTCTTTAGATCCTCACACGCTGTTTGGTTCATGTGACTCCTCAGCGGTGGAATTCCGTGTACCGTAGAATACTACTTTCCATCGAATGAGTGAGATTTGACTACGAATGAATTCATGGAAATGACAGAGACATAAGTATTGGCTATAGAATTCTACAGTACACGGAATCACACCGCTGACACGAGAACTGATAAGTCATCAGCATATAAAACAGTCCTGAAATCAGCTAAATAATAAACTATATCTGCTTCATAAAGAGAGAATCAAATAGGGGCGGAAACACTTTCCTGAGGTGTTCCCATTACTACTGGTATAGACATAGATATACTTTATTTAACTTCTTCCATGTAAGTTTACATTTGTAGCAGGTCTTTTGAATAAGCTAGAGCCCACAGTAAAACTTATGTTAAACATAAATACACATATATCTTAAAAATATTTAAATATCAACGGCGTTGAAACACTGCGATAATATATTCCATAACAATATCGAACACATCAAAAACATTTAAGACGTTACTTCTTAAAAACATTCAAGACGTTACATCTACAAATGGGGAGGTGTCTAAATATTCTGCAATTGTATAGAAGCTTGATTTTGTGAGGAACTGTCTGACCTTTTGTATGAAACAATTTCTAGACAAAGATTTAACTTCCCTAGGTAGGTGATTGTAAAGAGTTATATTGGGAGAGTTATTCATAGATTTTTTCAATCTGTATTTTATGGGTCTGATTTGATGTGCTCGTCGAGTGTTTAAATTATGGAAGTTTGAGTTTAAAGAAAGTTTATGTTTATTATTATGGATTTCCAAAAGTTGCTGATATATATACGTATATATATATATATATATATATATATATACAAAGATGGTTATGTCATGATACCATATTTTTGAAATAGTGGCCGACAGTGGTCTCTGTAACCTGCGAACGCAATAGTTCTAAAAACTTCTTATCGAAGTTTAAAGACTTTTTCTGCCTTGGCTGCGTTGCCCCATAAAGTTATACCATAAGCTATGTGAGAATTAAAAAATGCATAGTAGGTGTTTAGCAGGATATCTGTACTCACAAGTTTCCTTAGTTGTCTTATAATGAAGATCGCACTAGATAATTTAGAGCAAAGTAGCTCAATGTGTTTTGACCAATTTAAGGAATCATCGAGAGTAACACCCAGAAGTTTAACGTGGTCTCCCATATGTATATTTGTTGAGAAGTTCAGACGATTTGTTTTTGTCTCGTTCAGCTTCAAACAATTTGCAGAGAACCAGTATTCTGCATTCTTCTCTACTGTTGCAATAGAAACGTTTGGGCACACATCTAAAGGAGATGAGTGAATCAATGTTGAATCATCAGCAAATAATATACAATGCATGTGGTGAAAAAAAGTCATTGATATAAACAATAAACAACTGTGGTCCCAGAACGGAACCTTGAGGGACTCCATGAACTATGTGCTCGAATTTAGAAGTACTTCCGTTTAAGCTAACGCACTGCTTTTATTTGTATATAATTTCATATTTATATAGTACTTGATACTCATACTGATATTCATATAGTACTTGAGGTATATGAACTGATCATTCCTCCTCAGTGAATATTGTTTTCGGTTTGTGAGAAAAGATTTGAACCAGTCATGTAGTTTGCCTCTGATGCCAAGTGTCCAAAGTTTGTCCAAAAGTCGATCATGAGTTACACAATCGAAAGCTTTACTTAAGTCGCAGTAAATAACAATAGAATATTTCTCTTGATCAAGTGCATTCATGATACATGTAATCGATTCTCTGGTAGCAGTGTTGGTTGATCTTGATTTCCTAAAACCATGTTGTTCGCTAGGTTTCAGATTGAACTTTAAATAAATATTTTAGAGAAAACTGGTGTCAAAGATACTGGTCTGCACTAAATCTGTTCTAGCTTTTTTTTCAATGTATTGGAATAACTTACAATATTTCTCGTTGATCAGGTAAAATACCTGTTTCAAAAGAGATATTCACATATATGAGTTTTTGGTTTTACATAAAGGTATTAAATTACTTGACAATATTACAAGGCAGATCATCAGATCCTGATGATGATTTATCTTTGATTATTTCCCTCTATGCGAATAAACAATGAAACAGTTGAAGGCTAGACTGCTTTCACAGAGTTTTACAGCGATTAAATGCACTAGACCTTTTAACCGATTAAAATGTTCGAAATAAACCGGGCGTTTGGATCACTTTTCAGGTACTATCTCTGGTACTATATCGTTCCTGTGTTCGATTTTGATGTTTCCTGAGTTTACATGTTTTCTGGAAATAATCTAAACATATATCCCTCCTTCACCAAGTTCAATCGACCAAAATGCGTGCATTTCCATGATTTTCAAAATTTTGCTTTCAAGCAAATGCTTTCGTGTATAATAATTTAAAATAAAATCCCCCGACCTGCGGTCTCGGGATTTCATCAAATTATCATACACTCAAGTCATTTGCTAAGCAAAATTTTGAGAATCATGGAAGTGCAGCATACATTTTAACCGAATAAACTTGGTGCACTCGGTATATAACCCCCGAGTATTGCAAATATGCGAAGCATCTCGTCTTCTGTGAATGGCAGGAATACCATGGACTGTTAGTTACTTCTAGCTCCACTCTCAGTATAATAATAATGTTTATTCACACAGAACACAATTTTCACAGAATGTGTTACATAAAGCAATAGCTGAGTACTTAAATCAATAATTGTGAACTAAAGAAATAATCACTGGAGTTGCAAAAATGTGCATCTTGTGTGTGATATGAAAGGACAAATTATCTTCTATACATAATCTAACACATACATACATTCACACTCATACATACACCTAATTACAATTTGAAAATATCATCATAAAATACCTTCATTATCATTAAAAATAATATCGATGTTTCGCAATATTGATCGCCAAACGAAAGAATGATTATTTCCTGATATAACAATAATGAATAATAAGAACAAAAATCCATTTCACCAGTTTCATCAGTGGGAAAAGGGCGCTATGAAAAGAATTGATAAAGAATCCAACATGAGAGACGAAACTTCGCACATTTCAACAACTGGCACACGGATTAATACCTAAAGGACTATTTTCAATATTCAGCGTCCGTGAAAACAATCATCTTCAGTATCCTAGTAGTAGTAGTAGTACCTTGACGGGAAGAAAGGAAAGCGGAGAGGAAGTTGATCAACCAATACTGTTTGACCGATTAAATCGTAATTGATTTATCAATAGTCGACCCGAATTGTGAGAGGAGTGTATTGAAATACCAGTTACTTAAACGCAGAGCTTACTGTCGAAGTTGATATCGTAGTTTTCCTGGTCTATTCTTGAGGGGGTCGATTAACTAACTTGCTACATTAATGGAGATATGTTTTCAAGTTTTCGATAAAGACTCCAGCATGAGACCCCAAAAGGACTTTTTTCAAGAAAGCCTATATCTAGGAATTATGATGGTATCCGAATTTCTAGTATTATTATGGTGATTGTAGGCATGTGTAAGGTCGGAAGAGTCATCATTCTCAATTCAGTGAATGAATGTCTTACAAGTATTCCTGTACCACAAATAAGTGAATATATTCTCATTGCTTTTTTTGTAGGTGCTATTTTTAATAGCATCTACAGCTGAGAAATTCCCCCACAGTAAAAGGGCATAACCAATATAAGACCGGAGAAGTGAGAAAGACACTGTTCTTGAAGTGTCGCAACTTGAAATAGTCCAAGCTGACGTGAAAGAAACAATACACTTTACAGTTTATGTTTTAGTTGTTCTAATGTTCTATATACGTATTTGAGAATTAGCATTTTTTAGTTTGAGATTCTGGGCTCTGAACCAAGTTTACACTTCACCTTCAATTTCGTTAGACCGATCCAATGAAGTATGGAAATCTGGACTGGATAATGTATGGTAACTACAATAATGCGTTAGGATCAACTTGGTTTGTATAACTACGTTGATATGTTCACGTCAGCCGAGTGTCAATCACTTCGTGAATCCCGATGAATAGGACGACGTTTTCAATAAAATACGAAGAGATTGGAAAGTTTCAAAATATGTTATTTCCTACCATATGTCTTCATCTGAGTGAACAACTGGTCACTTTCCAATCTGAATCTGAAGTACTTTAGAAACAAGCACATTCTCAAATGGTTGTCGATAAAATATTCATTATAATCTCAGAACCTACAGATGATACTAAAAAAAACTCAAAATAACTGAGAAAATTTGCCCGTCCGATTTGGCAACGTCGAGAACGCGGCCACTGGCCTTCCCAATCGGAGTGGCTACGCCCGTGACCTAGACGATAGTTTCATTCAGTATAAATGACAAATTTCCCGAGCAGGTAAATAAGGTGAGCGATCAAAGCATGCCGACGACCGTCGACTGTTATTCGCTTTGCCGCTGTTTTCCCGGCGATTTCTGGATTCCAGCCTCCGTCGCGATCAGCTGATGGATTGGACACCAACGAACAGCGGCGTACGGAGGAGTTGGAAGTACCGGAGGTGGTGTTTTTGAGATCACTCGATACTCATAAATTGGCCAATCGGAATGTTCATATTATTATTCAGCCTTTGGCATTCTCAGTAAGAGGACCCATCTAGTTAAAGAAAGACGTGGGTTCGAATCCCACCAGAGGAAGTTTGTATTTCTTGAATTCTAAATTGTCTGAATGCCAACCATATGAGGGTTCGACGGTGTAGAAAAAGGGATCGGACTAGAAGTTGGGATGGTTTTAAAGAGTTTTAATCAAAGGATTTGTTTGATGGGACAGTAATGGTTTTCAGGAATTGGAAAGTCTTTCTGGGTCGTCTCGTTTGTTAAGGCATTCAGGGCGTTTTTCAATTTCTATTGCTTCGCGAATTATTCTGAAGTGGACTGTTTTTGTCGTAGCAATAGTCTTTGTGTTGTTAGAGACAATTTTGTGTCCGGTTTCGTGGTGATGTTTGAAGAGGGTCAAGGTCATGTCCGAATTACGTACTGCAAGTTCGTGTTCCTATGAACTGTCCAATATTTGTCTGACCAATGTACGTTCTGGGGTAGTCACGCCATGGAATTTCATATATTCTTTGTGACTCTTTGGGTATTTTGCACTCACCCATAATGTAACTACATCAGTCTTTACTTTTTTCTAATGAGAGCTGGTTATTGAGGAAAAATATTGATAATAGCTCCAAAGTGGGAGCCGAAACGTTACTGAAACATAAATAGATCTTTCATCAATTCTGATTTTCATACAAGTCCACTTGTCAAACAAACTAAAACAAAATTCGACTTGGCTGTCAATAAATAGACGCCGCTCTATTAAAATTCCAGGTGGAATTGTGAATGAGACCTAAAAATAAGAATTCAAGTGACACATATTGTAAAAAAAAGCATGGAAGGAAGGATGGGGGGCAATAGATGCAGGTAGATAGCGATTTGTTGTCATCCGAATCGAAGCGGCTTCAGTATTGACACTCTTTTAACTATTTGCATAGGTGAAATTTCCTATCATCAAATTATTCATTGAGTTAAATGGAAAAGTGTTACTTCTCATTAAAGGAAATGCTTGAATAATGGTTATGTTTTAGGTTATGAGTGGAAAATAATCATGTTCCACGGGTATTAATAGATGTGATGCCTTTGGGCGCAGTCCAAAACTTCGGACCAGAGTTAGGGACGTATCCCTCAGGGGAATAAACTCCCACCTAATTCTCTCTGTATATGCATAACTATTATATTTGGAGTTTCGCATTGAATTATTCATTGATGATGCTGGATGCAAGGCTGATATTCGCTTATTTTCTGATACATCTAAGTTTTTCCGAATTTAAAAACAGAAGAATAATTTCGAGTTGCTATTAGCGAAATTCAACTCTAGATACGTTTATGAATTCGCTCTATATTCCCATTTTTTGCAAACTCTGATATTAATGACTTTAAAAAATCCCAAATGAATGAACCTAATTGAAAGCAATTATAACAACGTACAAGTAACCGTTTTTTTTATGGTAGTAGCAATAATTGTTTACATTCTCGGTTGTTAATGAATGTACCGTTTGTAAAAGTATTAACCTTGTTAGTGGGCAGCATGAGAAACTCATTAGCATTAACATTACAGCGCTTTGATAGATACAAACATATGATTGAAAAAACAATTGCAGGAGAGAGTTTCAATGCCCATTGTTGTATGGTTGGTGTTTTGTAGACAATATGTTTTGGAAACAATCAGTTCTTTTATATTGAACAGTCATATTTTCACCTTTGCTTGAACATTCTTCGAGACATTCTTCAAATGGGTGAAATATGAAAAGTTGGATATAAAGGCTGATCCACATTTAGTGAGTACCATTGGTAATATTGCTATTATTGTTGATACGAAATTGTCAAACTATTAGTGCACTCATTGAGATGTAAGAGGTAATATACAACAAACGGGCATCATCTTTCGACTTTTACAGTAAAATATTTTTTCCGTTGGAAATGAAATTCCAATTATAAAAACCCATAGCAATATTTTTATTAAGTGGAAAATATTCGAAGAGAATGGAGGATCAACATCAATTTATCATTGAAATCGGTGTGAAACATGATGGTTACTTTCAGTATTCAAAGAATGAAATTTATAAGCAACGAAAACTGGAACAAATATATTTTCAAGAGGGGGTGGCAACTTAGAACAACTAGTAGGAAGAAACTAATCATTTTGTTATACATTCATTCTTCTCTTTCTTTTTATCTAGTTAATAAAAACGTTTTAATATTATTATTAGTATTATTACCCCAATAATGTATTGATTCATATTCCATTCTCTCATCTCCACAACTCCAAAGCTTTTGAATATAGATTTTATACATCAATTAAAATTTTTTGAAAATTCCCATTATTGAGTTATTTCACTCGGACATAGTGTGAAATTTCAAAATTCTGTCAAATATTGTTGAAACTAACAAAGTTAACGATTCCCGAAAATAAGGAAGGTATAAATAAATTTTCCACATACGCATCAATTCGGGAGATGTTGCGCAATCAGAACGGTTAGGTGAAAACTTATTTCTTGTAGTAGTTCAAAATTTTCCAAAAATAATAATAAAAATGTGAATGAGGACATAGGGGGTTCGAGCCTAACTTTCTGATCACAATAACTTTTCTAGATTATATTTTGTTGTTTTTCGAAATGAAGCACATTATTCTTGATTGAATTTTATAATTCTTGACCTGGCTTGTAAACTGTTCAACTTGAGGCCATCCTGAATACATTTGATGTGGTAATCGAAAAAGCCCTGAATTCATGCTGAATTCAACTTCTGATTGGGGAATAATGAAGGAAATTCCCACACTTATAGGTTGGTCGTCGGGGATCAAAAAATGGGGAAGTCCAGAAAAATAGGTACATATTAGTGTTTTGTTTTTGACATGAATCTTTCATTGTAATATGAATATATCTTCGTACGGAGATAAATATTTCACTTTTCATGTCACTACTGCAGAAATATTAGGAATCTGCCAAATTCACTAGAAATCAAAAAGATTTGCTTTGAAATCACCAAAAAAAATTTGTTCAAACAAACTTGTATAATCACTAATATTAGAAATGCAAAGGCTGGAAAGTCGCCTTGAAATGTTGAAAATCACTCATGAACATCTATCATCGACTCATTTTTGGGGTTTCAGATGAGAAAAATGCATCCCAACTCTCATAAACCAGAATATAAGAGACTTATATTCTCAGTTGTATTCTTATATTATCAGTTGTCGAAAGAGAGGTAGCTAGCTCGTTAAAGTCGACCCCAAAACACAAAAAAATTTATAAAAAGCTCCTCCTCCCCATTACCTTCCTTGGCTCATTTCCAGAGCCTCTGTTGGAAAAACACATAAAAACTTGCAAAATGAAAAAGAAAATGATATTAACTAACTGGATCTTACTACGACAATTAGCTACCGAGTAGAGCGGGTTGAAATTTGATTGAAAATATTCGAAAACTATCTGAAATGCCTACTCGCTTGATTCTGTCTGGCAACTCATTCTGAAAGTTCATTAACCTATCAATAGAACATACTGATGTATACCTACGTCAGGTGAGGAACTTCAGGAACTAACCTCTTATATCCACCAAACTATCAATTTTCTCTTCATTTTTCAAACCTGAATTATTTATATAAGGATTATGATTGCTCTATGAATCGCAGTTTCACTAAAACAATGTACCAGAGATCAACCAATTTATATGTCATTTGTTACCTTCTCTTCGTTTCCATGAAGAATAAATGACTAATACCTAATTGAGAGAAAGCTCAACGCTTTACGAATATGAAAAAAAGAGTTTACCATGTGTCTTTGAAAATAAAAGGAGTCCACGTTCAATGCAGACTTTCTTTCAATTACTATTAATCGGGCCCAAACAACTGTCATCACAGATCGAATGAAATCAAGACAGCAGCTATCCTAGCTATCCAATCAATTAAATCATGTTTTATATGCGACATCACGTTCTAGACAAAGCCACATCTGCTGCAAGTGAAACCAATCGCAATGTACAATCTCTATTTCTGTCCGATTAGTCATCAGACAATTTTAATCACACATCGACCAAAAAAAAAGACAGCCTTCCTCGTTCCACTTTTACTTGATTTGTGTTGCATTTTTCCTCCCATAATGCTACTATTGGCAGCCGATATGTTCAGAAAAAGGAGGCTACGAAGCGTTCTCTACTTCAGATTGGCATCGGCTATTTTAGAACTCTTTTTGTGGTAAATGGCATATCGAAGTGCACAGAAATAGAATACGCCTTTACGACTGTTTTACAAACAATCCTTGCTCTATCATAAATATGTTAGAAGAGGAGTTATTGAGTGAATGGGAAGTGTTTGATGATTTATCGAAGTAGGTCAGATCATACTTTACGTAAACTGCAAAGAAAATCTCGAGTAGGCGATCCAAGCTAAGCGTTTGATATCAAAACGGGTTTATTTCTTTTCTCCATGAGTGAGTGAAGATAGTATTACGGTAAATTGTTATTTATAAATAATAATAATATAATAATAATCTTTATTTTCCAGTTGAAAAGTACACACAATATACAATAACTGAAAATGACGTCGGAATACAAAAAGAAAATAAGAAAACAACAAAAAACATTGTTTTAAACACTATAAAAACTAGCTAAAATGACATAAACAAAAAACATTGTTTTAAACACTATAAAAACTAGCTAAAATGACATAAAAATAACAAACTTGCTCGTATTGGTTTCAAGAAATACATACTCGATATATTCACTAAAAGAGCTTTGTCCGATACGAAGTTTCAACAAAAACTATCGAAATATAATGATGTCAGCTTGAAAGCTCCTCAATGGAATAACAATTTTTTTCAATCAGTAATTTTTTCAGTATGGATTTAAAAACGTTTAGATTTGATGAATTTTTGATAGAGGCATCTAGGTGATCAAAAATTTTACAGCCCATATATAAATGACTCTTTTGATATAGGGTAGTCCGATGAGCAGTTGGTAAAAGAAGATTTTTGGATCTAGTGGCATACTGATGATCATTTACATTGGAGAAGAACCTATCTTCATTTTTAAAAACATAGGTATAAACCTATCACAGTTAAAATTTTCAGTTTTTTGAATGTAGATCGACATGATTGACCCCATTCCAATCCAGCAATAATCCTAATGGCAAATTTTTGCAGTACAAAAACTCTCGATAGTGATGAGGATGTACCCCAGCCAAGAATACCACATCGCAAATGGCAGTTGATATTGGCATGATACAGAGTCAGTAGAAAATTTTCATGGCAATGGTTGAGTGCATAACAATTTTTTCTCAATTTATTACAAAGCACATCAATATATGGATCCCAAGACAGTTTATGATCTATCATAAGCCCAAGCATTTTTATTGTTTCACAGAAGTTCAACTCTTCACCAACTTCAGAGATCTGAACATTTTCCGCCGTACCTCTCATTGAGAATTTTATGAAAGAGGTTCTTGCCCTATTTGCCGTTGAGAGATTATTCTCAGACCACTCAATTACTTTCTTGTAAACCTTATCTGATGTGTCCATCAGTTCCTTCATATCTTTAGCCTTTATGAGTAAATTAGTGTCATCAGCATACGATATAACATGGGCATTTAAGTGATTATGAAGGAAATTTAACAAGTCATTAGCATAGATCAAAAATAACAAAGGACCCAGGCTTGATCCCTGGGGAACGCCTTGCTCAATTTTTAGGGAATGGCTTTGGGTATTTTCGATGATTACACTCTGAAATCTGTTACTCAAATATGATTTGATTAGATTCAGTGGCACACCTCTTATACCATATTGTTCGAGGTTGAAAAGGAGAAGTTCATGATTTACACAATCGAAGGCACGCGTAAAGTCAATAAATAATATTATACAAGACGATGAAACATTCTATCGTTGGGTATATTATATTTTTTCTATAGCACACGTTTTGTAGAAAAAAATTGAGAAAAATAATTCATAAATACTCTGCCAACGTCTATAGCTCGGATATTACGCTCTGCTATGGGTTGCTATGGTATTTGTCAACAATTAATATTTTCTCATGAAAAAAAAATTATGAAATGTTGATGATGGGCGGGCAAGAAGTGGAACTGCTGTTCAATCAGAAATGGAAGTAGCTGAGGCAGTATTAAAATTACTAACACTAAATTCGAAAGTAATTCATGAGAAAGAAAATAAGGCTACCGATATATGGGGAAAAGGTGAACAAAGTCGATGGGGCAGTGACTTTTCCGGTGACCAAGGAAATTTAAGGTTTCAGTTTCCGAGGATTGACCTGGGTGATGAAAACACAATATTGGTAGGAGTCAGTTTTTTTCACTAGACCCTTTTTCAAACATTGGCCGTACTGACTTATTATGATGCGTAGAACACAAATCTAAGGCCAAAACTGATCATCTAGTTTTTGCCAATAATATTGTTACGATATTCCCTTGGATTCGTTTATCAAAACTCCAAACAACACTAAACTACTTTTATTAAAACTCTTCATCACAATCACTTAAACTGCACCTCTACACGAACCAATGCTCTTTACTGAAACTACACTTCGACTTCTGAACTTAGTAGTACCAAAGGTCTCTTTACTAGAAACTGAGAAACTCCCGTTCCAAGGGAGTACCTCCCTATTTATACTTGCGTGCGCCTATAGAGAATCTTTCGGACTCATCCATGCAGGTCTGGATGATGTGTATGAAATTTTCTACGCGAGTTGGGATTCCTTGGAAGGTTACATTCTCTCTTCGACCCCTCATATTATTTTACGTTCAAGAGCAACAGGGTCGTCGCTAAGAGATTTCGTAACAATATGTTGCTTTATTCCTTCCGGTTTTAGGTCCCATATTGTTCATTTTGTACACAAATGATCTGCCAAAATCGTTTCCGGATATACATTTTACAGCTTATGCTGATGATACATCCTTGATAATATCTCACAGAAACAATGACGCTCTAAAATAACAATGTGAACGCACATTAACAAGCACGGTGACCTGGTTCAACCAACTCAATCTCTTTTTCAGTTCAAGCAAAACCAATATTATGAGGTTCCATCCATATCAAAACAACGTCGCTGGGGTCAACATGAGTTTGTGCAATAATATTCTCTCGTGTCAAGATTCATGTATATTCTTAGGTTTGCATATAGACTCGAACCTAAACTGGAAGGAACATTGCGTCCATCTAAATTCTAAACTTTCATCTTCATTATACATGTTTAGAAATATCAAAAGTGTTTTAACTAAAACCCAATTAATTAATTTATATTACGCTCAGGTCGAGAGCAGGCTGAGGTGCGGAATATGTCTCTGGGGCTACTCCACAATGGCAATGAAAGTTTTTGTGTTTCAAAAGAAAATTGTACGCATAATCGAAGGGGTAAAACCTGATCACACTTGTCGCGATATTTTTAAAAAACTGAATATTCTCACCTTCACAAGTCTCATTATTTTTGAAATGTGTATTTTCGTATTCAAAAATAAAAGTCGTTTTATTAGAAATAGCGCGATACACAATTATAGCACTCGTTGTAGTGAAAACTTGCATCTACCAGCCTCTAGAATTGATCTATCATACAAAGCTCCATCCAGAATTGGTGCTAAGATATTTAATAAGTTGCCTGATTTTCTCAAGGTGTTGAGTCGTGAGAGCACTTTCAAACTAAAACTGAAACAATTTCTAGTCTCTAAATGTTATTATTGTCTCGATGATTTTTTTTGTGATAGTTGAAACTATGTATTCCTCTTTTGTGTGTGACGTTTTCTTATACAATATGTACTATTGTCTATGAGAAATAAACTTGAAACTGAAACTTCATTCGGGAGCTATTTTCCCTCTAAGGTCGGGAGGAAGGCATAGCATATTTCCTTTTTATACCACAAACTGATGGGAACACAGTTTTCACTTGACAAGTGGCATTCCATCTCATTCCAACACATTTTTTTTTCAATATCATTGTTATTTTTCACTGAAAAACTCGAATTGAAATTTCCCTACTCCAATAGTTGCGGTAGTTCAGTTTTTTCTTGAGGAAAAATGTGGAATGAGATGTAAAGGGGTCATAACAAATGAACTGTATTCGGTCCGATCATGAAATCATACAAAAGATGTGGAATGTGCCCCTTTTCCGACCTTCACTAAAGGAAGGAAGGAGAGTGTACTACGGATCAAATTATGTTTGAATTCATCTATTTTTACAAAATGTTTCGGTCTGCAGAGAATAGACTTCACCATATTTTTTTTCTGTCTTGAAACCAGGACTGAGAAGCCAGTGAGCTTCAAAGAAGATGGATTCATTTTGTTTCTAAAATTCATATATGTATATTTTATTACCAAGCCGATATGAAGTTTGTTATGTGGAGTTATGCAAGATTAATAGAACCAGTCTTTTGGGGGAAAATGATCCAATCTGCAAGCAAACATTTGAAATTTCCCACCTATCAGTTCTGTTGATTCTAGATTAAGGCGTATTTGCGTGAAAAAAAAACACTGCATTTGCATACATACTATCCTGACTATTGATGTAATATCTGGTATTTTCATATCTATGCTATAAATCATCGAAGAAGATCCATCTTCTCACGAGTACAAGATTGGCATTCCCATGAGATCTTGCTATTTAAATAGCAAAACAGAGGGCTAAAAATTCGCTGAAATTCAAATTAAATAAATAATGATGTATCTTCACCCCAGTATCACCAGCAGAAAATGCCTTGAAGATTGTCAATTTTTGTTGTCTGTCTCTTTTTGATTTTTTTCTCCAAGAGTAGTATTTTCAAAATATTTTCACATAAATATAATATATTCCTGAGGCAGTCCGAAGTCTTTATATAATATTTCTTAACGCAAAACAAAAAAGGAAAAACTGACAAAAGTGCCAAATGACTGAATAAAAACAAAATGTCCAAAAGAACGGAAAAGTATCCTTGTATCTGTTTCATTTACATTATCGACATGGTGATTTTCACTTTGTATCAAGATTGCCAACCTCGACTGCCCCAAACACTTCTCCTAGCCTCAGGTACCCCTTCACCCATGAACTCATTACATTTCGTAACCCCTCCTATGTACGCATGCTCATATAAATGTCAGTTGGAATTTAATTTATTTGAAAAAAAACGAGAAAATGATGGGATACTGCAAAAAACACTGTAACCATCGTTGCTAACGGTTCTTGATACTCATACTTCCATATTAATTTTTTTTATTATGACAACAGTTCAAGTTATAACATGCGGACGACACAAACTTTATAATAAAAGCACATGATGCAGCAAATTTGGTAGATCGTACCCAAATTGTATATGAAAGGGTTCAAACATGGGCAAAAAATAATCACCTTGAACTCAACATATCAAAAAGCACGCTAATGAAATTCACATTGAGCAATGTTCAAGAAAATTTTTTCATATATAAAAACGAAGGTCGACAAATTGAATCGTGTACAACCACCAAAATGTTGGGTCTAACTCTGGATTATAAACTTACCTGGACTCCTTACATAGACACTCTTTGTAATAAACTAATAAAAAACTGTTATGCTCTCAGGTTTATGGCTAATTTCTGTAGTGAGAAAGAATTATCCAGTCTGTATTACGCATCTATAAACTGTCATTTAAGATA
Source organism: Zygogramma bicolorata (assembly GCA_032362365.1). Taxonomy (NCBI): domain Eukaryota; kingdom Metazoa; phylum Arthropoda; class Insecta; order Coleoptera; family Chrysomelidae; genus Zygogramma; species Zygogramma bicolorata. The sequence continues at coordinate 51,168 of JAVJAQ010005051.1, forward strand.
CGGAATCCTGAATTGGGGTACAAGCTCTTCTGCTGAAAGAGTGTTTATTCTTCAGAAAAGAGCCGTCAGAATTGTAGCTGGAATAGGATGGAGGGACTCACGTAGAGAATTTTTAAAAAACATGGAATACTCACAGTGGCCGGTTTGTATATCTATAAGTTATGTAGTTATGTTTACATGAACAAACATATATTTTCTACCCGGCAACATTGTTACACTACCCGTTCTAGAGATTATCTGATACCCAACACTCACAGAACGACCTTATTCCAGAAAAGTTTTCTCTATCTCGGCCCTAAATTTTTTAATAAGCTGGATGGCTCAGTTAAGAACTTACCAACGTTGAGAAGCTTCAAGTATAGATTTAAAAAAAAATATTGTTACACACTTGATGAATTCTAACCATTTATTTATCCATGTATGTATGTTTGTATATATAGTGTAATATTCAAATTTTTAATGTTGAAATGTTTATTTACGAATGATTGATGTGTATTGTTCAACTATTTAAGTTGTATTTAGTATGTACTGTAAGGGAGTTCGCCCCCCTTTTTTTTAATGTGTTTTTTTTTGACGTCCTTCTTGTTATTGTATGAAAATATTGTGAAAAACAGTTTTATACTTTTGAACGGGAAAGATAAATACATTACTACTACTATTATTTATTTATTTCCCCAGGAAACATATGTTTATGATAGGGAAAAAAACAATACAGCTTTTGATAAAACTAAACATCAATTCATTATCCTGAACCAAATGTATCTAAAACATTTCTCAGAAACATATCAATATTTTTAAAAAAATCATGAAAATAAATGATATTTCAATTCTACCTTAAATCTCAGTTTACCATAAGTTTTTAATAATTTTGGTAGTTCATTATAATGTAATATTACTTTGAAATAAATTGATTGCTGACCCACACTTGTTTTCATTTTTATAGTTGCAAAGTTATCTGAATTCCTTTTTGAATGATTATGTTATATATATATATATATATATATATATATATATATATATATATATATATATATATATATATATATATGTATATATATATATGATGCGTTGTTTTTTAGGGTTTCATTCCGTGTTCTGTGGTTTTGATCCTCTGAAGGATAATTCTCACAACGTTTCGGCAAAGTCTCATTTGCCATCTTCTAGGTGATGTCTTGAGTTTCGATCTCCGAACTCGACTAATTAATTCGAGTTCTACTTCTCAATATATAGGGGTGATCATTGATGGTATCTTTGATCTGGGCCCCTCCCACTTTCTTCGTTGGTCCGCCTGCATTTGTCATCGTGTCTGGGTAATTACGTGGTAAGGTCCGATATTGTTCCTCTGGTGTAATCGGCTTGTCTTTGTTTAGTGATATAATGAATTTCCACGTTCTTGGTAATCTTTGGGCGTCGTCTCTCTTGTTCATGCTACTCGGTCGTTTCTCAATTTCGATAGCCTCTCTGATTGTTCGAGAGTAGAAGTTTTCATCGCTTGCTAATGTTTTTGTGTTTTTGAAATTGATGGTATGTCCTGTCTCCAATACGTGATTGAAGATGGAAGATGTGGTAACTTTTCCTTTCACTGCATGATAGCTCATGTTCATCCTTGCGTACGTTGATCCGTCTGTTGGTCTGGCCGATGTAGGACTTGTTGCAGTCTCGACATGGTACTTCGTAAACTCCCTGGGACTCCAGTGGTATCTGGTCCTTCGGATTACGGAGTATCGATCTTATTGTACGTTCTGGTACGAACGAAGTAGCTATGTCGTGTTTGCGGAGAATTCTGCTGATTTTATCTGTGGTTCCTTTTATGTATGGTAGTCTGGTTGTTATGACCGGTGTTTCGGGGGTTTTTGCTGTTTCGGTTTGTTCTTGGAAGCCGTTTTTATAATTCTCTCCGAGTAGTTATTCATTCGAAGAGTTTCCTCGATCGTGTTCCGCTCTTGTTTTTGATGTTCGTTGTCTGCCAATCTGATTGAACGTGTAATTAGTGTTTTTGCCACAGCGTGAATCTGTTTTGGGTGGTGATGTGAATCTGCGTTCAGGTATCTGTTGGTATGTGTTGCTTTGCGATATACCGTGTGGCCTAGCGTACCGTCGGGCTTTTTCATGATTAGAACATCGAGAAAAGCGAGCTTGTTGTCTTCTTCAATTTCTTTGGTGAACTTGATCCGTGGGTGGAGTTCATTCAAGTGATTGAAAAACCTTTCGAGTTCCTGATGTCCGTGTGACCAAATCACGAAAATGTCATCAACACCAGAGGAACAATATCGGACCTTACCACGTAATTACCCAGACACGATGACAAATGCAGGCGGACCAACGAAGAAAGTGGAAGGGGCCCAGATCAAAGATACCATCAATGATCACCCCTATATATTGAGAAGTAGAACTCGAATTAATTAGTCGAGTTCGGAGATCGAAACTCAAGACATCACCTAGAAGATGGCAAATGAGACTTTGCCGAAACGTTGTGAGAATTATCCTTCAGAGGATCAAAACCACAGAACACGGAATGAAACCCGAAAAAACAACGCATCATACTTCGTCCGTGAGAATCTTCATGCTAACATATATATATATATATATATATATATATATATATATATATATATATATATATATATATATATATATATATATATATATATATATATCCGGGGTTATAATTTTTATATTCGCGTGTTTTTCACTATCAAGAATGTTTCCACCTTTGTGATTAATATAAATATAAAAATATAAATGAAAACTCCCAGATATTTCATTGATATAGAAAAAAAGTTTATGTTATTTATGATCAGCTTGATTTTTTCAGCTTCCAATATCATCACTTCGGCACTGAATGAAAAACCAGATATTCCATGAAAAACTAAAATAATCACTTAATTCCCTTCCCGTATCTAACGATGTATTTGAATCGGAACCATCTGTGCCAATAATTTTTCCGAGTGTTTCAAGTGGTTCTACTCGATGCCCGTGAAAAGTTTTGACATTGGCAAAAGAGTAGATGATATTTCTAGACGGTCATACCACAGCAAATTTTAATTAATGATCCTCATTTTCAGTGCCGGGCCATTAGTAGATTTTAAAAATCGTGTGTGTGGGGGTTGTTTCGTTTGACGTAGCTCTCGATTCGGACGATTTGATATGAATGTTTTCGGGATCAAATCCAAGTTGGGCAAAGTTTTTCTGTGAGAGGAGTAGTTGAAAGAGTCCATTTTTTATTTGGTGTCCGTTTGGTGGTTCAGCAATTATATTGTTGTGTTTTGATGCTAAGTGAAATTCTTACCATCATTTTGAATTAGGTATAATCAGTTCAGAACGATACGGATCATTGTCATGGTACACTTACCTGAAAAAAAACGAAAGTTTAGGCTATTGAAAATAGAGGTGTATAATTCAAAAATGATCAAACGCTTGTTCGCCGGTAACACATTAATAATAATAATTCTAGAATAAAAGAATACTAATACAGTTTTCAACTTTTTCCTTGAGAACGTTTCTTTTCATAGAGGTTCCCACACTTTTTGACGTTAAAACCGATTCTGTTTTTCCTCACATTGTATAGAATTTTACGATATAATCAGGATTTTCTGAGAGTTGGTATCCTTATGAAACGGACTCCGAGTATAATTATTGTAGTAGAATTATGTGTTTTTTCACAGTGTATGGGAATATCCGATAATTCAATTGAGCAGAATGCAGAGAGCTAGTTTTGAAACAATTCATATAGAATCAACTGTTAAATGGATTATTTATTATGGACATATTATTCGAACACGTATTTCCAAAGTTCTCACCAAAATGCAATGATTCTCACATTTTTTCATCTCGTTATGACGATTTCATGAAAGTAACCATTTGCCCGATTAATTGAATCAGAAATTATCCCGAATATATTACAAATAGGGTGAGAAGTGAGCTGTTATATGTAATTTCATGTACATAATAACATTCTCCCCGAAGGTAAATACTTTTTTTCACTAACACTAACACTGGAATATTCAACATCATTCATTTTTGGCGGAAGTTGACATTCCTAAAATATAAATACAGATGACGCTAAGCCTAGTAAAATTCAGATGAAACGTAATGCAAACGTCAAAAGTTGATGGAATTCGATTCCTACAGATCTACCGAATTTTCTGTAAACCCCCAAAATGTGATTAATCGTGTCTTGAGTTTTTGGCAAAACAATATCGAATCACTGATCTCACCATAGATTACATGCGTCTTGCACCATGTTTATCAAGTATATTGGAAAGTTCATAATTTTATGCGACGTCTGGCGGAAATTTAACGCACTGCTATAATTTGACAAACAAACGGCTTCCATTTTATGTGTGTGAATTTATCTCGGAATTTATTGAGTTCTTTGGTGTAGATTTAGGAAATCTCATCTGAAGTTGTAGTTTTTTTGATTAATAATAACAAACAATCATGGATGCAGATCGCTCAGTGAGCCGTATAAAGTGTTTGGTGCCAAGTTGCCGCAACTCTAGGAACCGAAATCCAAAGTTGTCTTTCCACACGTTTCCAAAGAGAAATACATCTTTAGTGGGAAACATTACGGAGAGTGGATTGAAAGAGAAAATAGACAGGTACAAGGCTTGGAAAATTAAACCGAAACTGCATGAATCACCACCTAGAGAGGCTTCAGTGTGTTCCTTGCATTTCAAGAGAGATGATTTCTTGTTACCTGGTGGGTTTGTTTGTCTATTTTTATGCGAAGTTGCGAAGTTATGGGCGCATTCCATCATCCATGTAATAAAAGCCTCTTTGGTTCACTAACACTACACTAAAACTAAAAAATGTCCTGAAACAAATATAGATTTTGAAACACAATGCATCTATGTTCACCTCCAATGAATAGTATTGTGCGGCTATTCAAAGCATCATGAACACAATTATATTAACCTTCAAGAGAAAATTTTCGTACAATGATAATATAGCAAAAAAAACACCAAAATCTTGTCTAGCGAGGCAACTGTTTACCGGATTTCAGTTTAGCGCGTTATTTTACAAATGTAAACAAGGTAACTATTTCAAAATGGTGGATATAGTTTAACCACCACCAGCGCCCTCATCGGTTGATATTCTTCCCTATATTACTTAAAATTTGATATATCAAGTGTTCTAGGACTCCAGTTGTCAAACTGAAACAGAATTCAACTTCGCTGTCAGATAATAGACGCTGTATTGATATTTCAGATGAAATTGTAAATGAAAACCTAACCATAGATAAGTGATCCAAATCGGAACGCACTTCTGACTTCTGCTTGGATAATGGTGATTTCTCAAGTTAGCAGCAAAGAATGATTTTTTCGAAATCAGAAATTGAACTTTGGATCGCACGGTGAGTACTTCCCATCCTCTAACGCATGTCTATTTTCATATCGTCCATCATTACAAGCGTTCGCGATAAAACAGCCTTCTGAAAACATTTAACATTCGAAATAGATTCAAGTGTTCAATTATATCTAAACCGAGTGGAATGTTTTGCCAAGTCTGTCGGAAATACATCGTCCAAACAAATTTCCTTCGCGAATAATAAATCGCTCCGAGCAAGGAAAACGTTGATTCTGGTAAAACACAGACAGTGCGATCGTTTGTATCTTGCTTCTTGCCCATTGAATGACTTTGTTCAATAGTTAGATTATATACCTTTGTTATCTAGAGAGAAATAGTGCTATATTGAGGCGGAGTGTCAATCATATCACTCGAGAGAAAAATATTTATATTTCTTAAGTGCCCAGCTTTGTAGCATCCTATTTTGTCAACAATTACTCGAAATAATTTCATAAAATGAATAAGAAATGAATATTTGCAAGATTGATTTCAATACTTTTGTATCTCAAGTAGTTCCCAACAAATGTCACTATCGTCATTTTTAGTAAATGTGAATCACCTATTTTTTTTTTAATGCAGATTTACACGAAAGGGAAGCCCTGTAATGTTCAGAGAACACCACGTGAATCAAGTTACAGAAGATACGAGCTAACATTTTCTGAAGTTTGTAAGCCTCAGGGCAAACCTTTTTTGGCAAGGAGTTCCAAAGCTCAGCTCTTCTATTGGAAAAAGATCCCTGAGCAAGAGAGGTTCGACAGGTTTTAAAATTCACAACTATATACGTACTGCTCATCCAATCCATCTTGGCATAAACTCAGATACTTTTCCAGTTGAACACTGGTAGTGTTGACCATGACGAAAGAAAAAACACCTATTAGGAATAAATTTCAACACAGTGAACACATATAACAGGTGTTTTTTTTATTTTAGTATACTTCACAGAGATTGCTGGGCATATACGTTATTAGTCCTGTGCCAAGATGGATTGGATAAGGTGTACCTGGAGGTTGAAAATTTGTTCATGTTTCTATATTTTGCATTTATGTATCAATTACTTCGACATCAAAACTAATGGACTGATCCTCTTGAAAGTTTTTCGTATAGCACGATGCCGAATACATAAGAAGAAAGGATATGCAGCTGACGAACGTCAATCCTCAGAAGTCAAAACTTGTGCGAGCAATGGATCAACGAGGCCTCACCTTTTAACGTGCGATTACCCAGCACGGTGGCCCGGCGAGGATTCGAACCCCGGCCTTCCGCTTGATAGGCAGATATGCCAACCACTACACTACCAAGACCACACATTCAATTCATACTTCATGCATTCAAGTATTTTTCTTGATTATTCCGCTCTCTTCTCTCTCTTAGGGTTAGTCCTTCAGTTGTAATGTCAATGATTAACAACGAATATTGATAGTCATTCGATGCCGAAACAAACAAGTTTCATAGGCAGGGCGGAATTTTTGTATATGCAACAAAAATGGAAGATGACAGTCAAGAATCACCCTCTTATTATTGTTTCCCTCTAACATCCCTCCCTACTTCCTAAATTGGGAATTAGCGTATGTCGGATATAATTTTTTGACATAATTCCTATCTTTAAAATACGTTTGAAACTATTCAAACAAAAGTAGATTTTTGAAAATATCTTTGACGATGAGTCACCATAATTATCAGTTCCGCATTATTGTTGTGTTCATTGACTTCTTGTTATTGTTCAATATTGCTATTATCGTTGTTATTGTTCAGTATTGTTTTTTTTGAGTTTCATTTTATTGTGTTGTGTCCTTCAGTTCATAGTTATTCAGTTGAAGTAGCATTCGTAGCTCATGTTCAAAACTATCGTAATTATGTTCGTGAAACAACAAATCCATTTTCTCTGTGACTTTTTTCGCATATTTTATACGTATATATGGGTATTCTTCACCAAAAAATTCATATCAATATAATGAGTTCCAGAAATCAGGACCCAATGAAAGATTAACAAAATGATGAAATATCGGTTCAGGATACTTAATGTTTCTATCATTTTTTTCATTCTTGATTTCTCCATTCTTTTCAACTCAAAGAAATGTTCCTTCAGTGGAGAGTCACTTTATCAAAACCATGTGAATTTTATGTATTGTACTGAAGTATTTCCTGAATCACAAAATCTACATTGAATACCTACATTTATTCACAACTTTGTATCCGTCAAATTGGGTTTGACTTGATTGTATTGTACCACTGAAGAACTGAAGTCAATTACGAGATAAACGGGCTTAAAATTGTCATATGTTAGGTGAAAGTAACCAATGTCAAATCAATTATTCATTGTCTCAATTGTTTGTCATCTGATGAGTTATCTTTCTCAAAGTAGACAACAAGAAGAAGACGTCAGTTTTTTCATTCAACTTGATTCGCAGTACACAAGAAATTTAACGTTACGACATTTGACTTATTACTGTGATGTTTGTTTTTTTCAGTCTGTTTTATTGATTGAATAATTGGTCCTAAGAAATATTTCCGTTCGAAGAGGAATACAAAATTAACAAGAACTTTTGATAGATACATAATTTTTGCTACAATAAAAATATTATTGAAGTTCTAAACCAAACCTAGAAGTAGGATTCAAATATCCACTTATATATTGTGATATAAACTGAATAGTGGATTAACTCGACCAAATGATATCGAATTTGACGCGGATAGAGATTGTCGAGATAAATGTGGTCATTGAAATTCCCTATGAAATTATATAAACACAACCAATAAACTTGAAGGTCAAGGGAATAACATATTTTGAAATTGGAATTACGCGCTCTAGATTTCGCACATGTGCCCCGATCAGCGCTGCCTAAGATGTCTATATACAGGTGTTTCTAATGTTGCGATATTGTTTCAGACAAACCTGTGGACAAGGCGTGGTAGTTCATCAGTGGCCATGAGGGAGCGCTGGTTATCAAAAATTTCTATAAATTTTCGCGATCACTCGATCCATGGAACACGCTATTGCCAATTCTGATGTTTTTGTAAAAGGATACAGAAATTATCGGGACTAGATATGTGAGTTTATTGAAAACACCAAAACGCGCCAAATTTGTGTTTAACTTTATGTGTTATTTATTCCATGTAGTTTGAGAATAATTTCTCAGTTGGAATAAATTTGCATGGTGTTTCTACTGATCTGGACCAGAATTCGCAACGACATGACCACTTGGCGACACAGGACTGTCATCTCCACTGCGAGAGTGCCGGTACCTGGCGGATTTTTTGCAGTACTACTACGCCTACATCATCAAATTTTTCATCAAGTTGGCCATATCGGTCGTCTGATTTGCTGACACACCAGTATATAGCCACCTTAGCGCTGCCTATACATATAATATTAGGCGCCACTTTGCTAACCTTGTCTCTTATGGCGTATGGTCAATATACAGATGTGGAAAATAGATATCGGTTCATGGGTCTTTCAATGCAAAGTTGAGCCATCCAGGAATCACAATCGACCAGCTTAAAATTATGCATCTCGTCGCAACGGACTATTAATTATGCCATTTAACTTCTCTATTCCCAATCTCACATCCTACGTATCAGTTGTTTGCGGAAAAAACTAGTCTGTGGCACGGTGGTTCAATTGCATGGTTGATATTTCGTCGCGCCCAAATCCTCTAATTCAAACCTGGTCGACTGTTCCCTCGTTCACACTGCATCACTTCATCACGTAGAAACAATTATAAATGGGTTTAATGATATTCAAATTATTTTTCAAAGTAAAATTCAAAACATCAAATAAAGAGCCATTCAGACACTACCATTAAGCGCGCGCTTTGGATGATTTCAGATGACGTGTTCCGTGTTTGTTTACTCTAAAGGTACCCCTTCACGTACAGTCGTGGCCTGCGCGCCAGGACTGGCGGCTAGGCCTGCGCTCCTGGACTGATGGTTTGCCGAGGGCCTACACGTTCAGTCCAAAACAAAACTGTCAGTTGATGGTTGATGTTGAGAAGTGGTGGTATCAACGTGAAAATTCATTGCTCACTGAAAGAAACCGAATGCGCTTTGAAATAATGAGCTTGCACAAAAGAAAAGCGATTGCCTTGTTACTGTTAGCAGAAGCCGACGAAACAGAACATGTAACTTGAAGGGCAAAAAAGAGTTATTTGTCAAAACCGTGGTATTTGCGGAGGGGCGAATCTTCTCATATCAACTTCTTGATATGATTTTTATAATCCTGAAGATTATAAAAACTATTTAAGAATGAACTATGAGACTTATGAGTGTTGGATCTAAAATTATTATTTTGGAAATGTTTATAACTTAATACAGTACAGAAGTGAAGAGTGAAATAGATATAGTGTTGTTGTGGTTCACAAACCAAAACACAGCGAATTCATTGAAGTATTCCTACAAAATCGAGAAAAATGTGCTCGGTGTCTCAGTGCTCATTATATAATACAAGTACTATTTCACTACATGAATTCCTCATCAACGACAAAAAGCTTTGTCTCGGGAGGAAAAATATATTGAAAAGTAGTAAACCAATAACTAAAAATATTTTTGTAAGTAGCCTCTACTTTCTAGAGCGTCTGAAAATAAAGTTTAGTGGACTTTTCAGTTCCCACTTTGAAGCCATTTTCAAGACTTTATAATATAATATTTATCAATATATAATTTGAGCAAAGTATGTTACATTTATGTAAATAAATCATAGTTTTCTCTTCTGTTTTTTATCCTTTCGCACTATCCCCCAATTAGTCGGTAGAATTACTGCCAATTGTATCTCCTTGGTTAGACACATTTTTCTAAAAAGCATGATTCATTCATGATTGGTAAGATTGGAACCTTTGGTGTGAGATCAGTTACCCTAACACCAATATTAATATAACTTGATAATATCAATTTTCTTCTGAAAATGATTACCTTGTTAACGAATTGAATATTCAGTCGAGTGATATCAGTTCAGCGTTAGGGTTGTTGATCTCAATAAATCAATGATTCATTCCACTGATTCATTGGCATCCATTGCTTCAACTCTTCGAAAAACAAGTTTGGTGCGTTGGAAGTGGAGTACCCAACCTATTTCTTCAGCTTTTTCTTTCGAAGAAACCTTATGTTCCATAAGTTTTCTTCAAAATACTCAGTAATGATTTATACAATGTATAAGTAAGTACAGAAAAGGGTTTTTTAGCAAAACAAAAATCAGGTTTCTCTCTTGATTTATTTGAATAGTAAAAATGAAGCATTTTTTGAAACACTAATCGGTGAAATGTTTTATTAAATCTGATATATTGATCTTTATCTAGCACAAAAAGCTAATTACATGCAAAAATTTCATGAAAATCAACTTTTACTTCTATATAATATTTAGGAAATGATATCACCTACTTATCAACATGGTATAAGGGTTGCAATATGTTTGCAGAACCCAGATAAACCCGCTCTGCAGGAACATTGGCATTTCCATACCTCATCAGCCAGTGATACATTGATTTCATGTGGATGCTCCACTGAAGCTAATGTTCGCAAACATAAGCTCCTTATTTTTTATGGTTACTTTCTTCCACTCCACATGCAATGATATGCCCTGCTTTGAACACAGCTTCACCCTCTTTCAACGGTCTAGTTCTACTTCCCACGTAATCCAGAATACTACGTAGCTCCAATTCTATAATAGTCATTTTGATTGATTTGTAGGTAGGTGAAGTAGTTTAAATTATAACACTCACGAGTAAAATGAGGCCAAACATGTAAATGCCTTAGCACACAAAGCAACTGAAGACGTTCAAACAGTCATTATCACTCAACAAGTCCCCAAGAATGCAAAACATAAACTAATAGTACCATTACTTCAAATGGCCAAAATCTGTGTTCACCCTAAAGTGAAGCCATCTTGGATTCAGCAACGCCATCTAGCGGTTGACCATTTTCGCCTATTGGTCCACCACGTAGCAAGAATTCGACGTAGCAAGAATTCGACGTAGGAAGAATTCGACGTAGGAAGAATTCGACTTAGGAAGAATTCGACGTAGGAAGAATTCGACGTAGGAAGAATTCGACGTAGGAAGAATTCGACGTAGGAAGAATTCGACGTAGGAAGAATTCGACGTAGGAAGAATTCGACGCAGGAAGAATTCGACGTAGGAAGAATTCGACGTAGTAAGAATTCGACATAGTGAGAATTCGACGTAGGAAGAATTCGACGTAGGAAGAATTCGCCGTGGGAAGAATTTGCCATAGTAACACTCCCTGCTCCTCAGAATTAGTTATAACATCGCCGCCAAATTATCTCGTCAACGACTCCATCAATAAAACGGGATGCACCGAGGGATTCCTCTTTCACATTTACGGTGGAATTCATTCATATTAATTCATATTATCAACAAAATAAAATATGAAATTATTATAAATGAAGTGATCAACATCGATAACATACATCAAGAAAAATTACTGCTTTTTTTTAATTCTTTTCTACAAACTCGATACACGTCTCATCATTGTTAACGGTTCAACGGACTGAATTTTCCAACAAACGATGGGGAGTTACGGACTAAAAATTTTCATATGGCTTTCTTCAAGACGTTAGATTCTGAAGAACATGATGTGATTGGAAGCCGATAATTTTGTTTCAGATGAATTATAGCTCCTGGTACCGTTATTATCATATGGGACTGGGTTTTTCTCAATGAGTTTAATGGATAAATCATATTGAAGAAAGACGTACGAGAAAATTCGACAACAACTTTTTTTTTTCGCTGAGACAATCAGTTATCCCTTGTTAATAGTCGATTATATCAGTGAAAACTGACGACATAGTGCTACAAGTTATTGTTTCATATAGCAACATCGTCCTGAATATGTTTCATGATGGGTCATTTGACCCCCCAAAAAGTGTTATTGGCTTGTAGCCTATTCCTTTCATTTCAATTCACTACTTCGAAGGATATCGAACGCAAATGTTTCGGACCCCTATTACCTTCCAAATTCAAATCCGAGGTCGAAAATAGCCCATTGTCATAAATGTTGCATTTTGTATTACAGACTATATCGGGTATTTCAACTTTAACTCTCACTATTATGTTTTCGAATGATATAAGAAATACGAAGAAGGTTGATTTGGGGTAAAGTTGCACATTTATGTGGCCAACAGAATGCCTTTCAGAAAGTTATACAATCTCGAAAAAGGAATTCTTCGGTACAAATCGTTCATCTGATGACGTCGTTGTCGATATGTTCTGTCTGCGATGTGATATATTTCGAGAGAGAGAGGCGTGTATTTTCGCCAATTTTTTTTTACGTCGATTTCTTCCTACGGCGAATTCTTCCTACGTCGAACTTTCCTCAATGGGGTGTATGGACCATCATCGGAAACGTTCGTGTTTCAATGACGTCAGTGGAGGGGATGACATTCGCCGTAGGAAGAATTTTCCGTAAGAAGAATTCGACGTAGCAAGAATTCGCCGTAGGAAGAATTCGACGTAGCAAGACGACCCGAAAATAATGACATTCAAACAGAACCTACTGAGAAGAAATATTCGAAACAAATTCAAATTTCATGCATGTTACGTATTATTTTCCACATCGTGATTCCACCACGTGACACCAGCTTTCAACAGGAAACACGAGGTCATTGAAAAACGAAGAAAACCCAGAGTTGACACAGCAATCAGGGAAAAGTTGGCACGGCCGTCCGCTGTCACGACGCATCGAAAGAACTCGTGTTTAGCTAAATTTACATCAGTACAATTTGCCGATGCATTTGAAGAGCGCCCGTTGCGGGGGTCTTTTTGTCACCACTAATTAATGTCGGCCGATGGACAGAGCGTTGCGGTTAATGAAGCGTCCGCCAAAATACGAATGTTTGGCTCCAGAGTCTGCGGTTGCCACATCTTTCACAGCGACTATTTATTTTGGTGGAGAGCAAACTGAGAAAGGGTCTAAAAATTATTTTTTCATTAATTTCAATATGAAAAAACAAGAAAATAAGGTTTGAATCTTGTTGAAAATGTTTTCTGTTCGGTGCTAATGGCTATCAGTTATCATTATTGAAACGATCAAAAGAACGTGATTCAAAAATTCTTTTTTTTTTAATTTCATTCAATTCGATTGTTTTTTTTTTTCAAGGCGCGTTGCGCCACAAGATTAGCAACTTCAGGAGATGAAAACACAGTATTAGTTTCCTTCTCCTGATAATGCTATAATAATATAATATCAGTTCTGGTGGTGTATCGCCAAGAGTATATGTGGAAATTCTTCTGTGAAGAATCCCACACTAACACCTGTTGGATGTAATCCAATGCCCTTCGTGGTATTAGCCAGGGGAGTAGTTGTTTTCTAATAGGTGTTAGTCCGTCAACCTACAGTGTAGGTGAGTTGAGGCTGGCCTGAACAAATTGTTCATTTTTTGAATATTTAATATCAGTTCGGTGCTAGGATAATTTATCTTCACAATAAGTGAAAAAATATGTTGAGTGATTCATAAGGGATATCAACAAGAACAATTTTCACAAGGCGTATTCTGAATACCATTTTTTCTACTAACGAAAAGTGCAATACCAACCAATACCAACTTCAAAAGAACAATAAGCGGGTAATAAATTTTCAAAATAAGTTTGTCGCTGGACTTCATTCCATTTTGAGAGCAATATAAAGAACAATCAGAAACGTGAATTCGGTGAAAACTCGTTAATCAAAAAGGAAACAAGTCATATTGGGAAGGCTTCATTCCCAAACTAATTGTTTCCGGATGAGGCATCACAGAATGGAGTTTTTAATTAAGATACTCAACCTGAACAGCTAACAAGCTCATCTGAAGCGAAGTGGTGTTTCTACCAGATTTGATATTATCTGCCCCCTGGATAATTTATCATTCATACGATTTCATGTTGGCCAATTTATAGATTTTTATCCTTTCTTCTCAACACTAGATACACGTCGGGATTTGCAGTTTTCAATGATTCTTTTATGAAGTGTTTATTTTCAGAAACCATTTAACAATTTCAAAGAGTTCTTTCGTATAGTTGGCATTGAACCAACCAAATATGTTTTGTACTTGCTCATACGTACAATATCGCTCAATTGGAATTAGGGTTTTTGTTTCCTTCGGATTACTCTGATGAATTTCAATCTAAATTTTGTAGTTGAATTAACATTTATGGGTTCTATGCCAGTTGTACGATGAACCTGGTTGTTATATTCTTTGCAAAGTCATGTTTTGATTGTTCGAATTAGCCTTTCTGCTCGGCTGCTTTTCTTGTGCTAAAAAACATCCAATACATAATGTACCACCTTGAATAAAAATGTTATTCTGTAGGTAATTTTTTTTTGACCAAGGAGGGTATATTAAATGTTTCTAAAAGAAGCGCTTGGCCAGTTCCTCTCAGTTGATCACACATATCGAGTGTGGTTCTTACTTTCAAAATGAATTTTAGCAACGAAGATGGGTCTTTCGTAAATATATGGCGCAATATGTACTGGAAGAGATTGGGAATTTGTACTATAGTGCAAATTGTAATTCCAAAAACCTCAGCAAAAAAAAGGATTTCACAAAATGGCGCTTGGTTCTTTGAATCCATTTTGAAGCGACGATACATTTGTTTCAGTGGACAATTAATAATATCACAAATATTATGAATAAAGTTGTAGTTATGAAACATTGATTCAACTGATGATTTGAAAATAATATTTTTTTCTTGTTATGCCACAGTAAAGTGTAAGATTCTGACTTGAATGGTATCTGGGACCCTGAAATTCAGCTGCGACAGAAGCATACTACAATCTATTCGGTTTTGCAGTAGTTTGAACAAAAAGAAAATTGAAGCACATCTTTCCTCCTGTAGAGATGAATTGGTACTTTGATGTAACAATTATATTTATGCGAAAAATAAAATGGATGATGCCATTTGAAAAAATGGGGATTATGGGTGCATTTTTAGGGGTATGAACATGAACAGATCATCTTGAGTGCGTTAAATGGAAGGCAATTCGATGTTCGAAAAAATTATTTTTTGTTTTCTCTTCCAACTTGTCCAGTAACGGAGATATCGCTTGTTCAGAAAATTCTGGGACACCCTGAATCGAGGGGTTGACCACTGAGGAAAAATGTGTACACTGGAATTCCCGTGAACCGGAATTCCCTCGGAATTCCCTGGAATTTTCCGGAATTCCCTCGGAATTCATACAAGAAAAATATGTCAGTTTGAAGAAATATCGATGAAATTTCAAAGCCAAATGACGGAAATACTGGGAATTCCGGAGGAATTCCGAGGAAACCCGACGAAATATGAAAGATATATTTCGGAACTTTCGTACGAAAGTTTTTTTGAGATTTCTGAATGGAACATAAACTTCAGACTTTTAAGTAGATCATGTAATGATTATGACCCAATCTGAAAAATGTCGGATTTTACATAACAAAACTTTTCACATTTTCATTGAGGCTGGTATTTATTATATCGGAAACAAAATAAATCATCTATATAATGCAAGTTACAATCGTGAAATAAAGGGAACGGATCGTCTGATTCCACTCAGGTTTGTTTTATTAGCATCATTTTTCCTGATATTTTTCCTTATAGAATCAAATTCTGAATCCGTAAGAATAAATAAGTATCGAAAAAATACAATTTGTCATTTGAAAATACGGTATTTTATAGTCTATTGAGTAAGTTCTATTATTTTCAACCGCTAAATGATTACGGGATACTCAATCTGTGGAGAAAATCCTTTTTTGTCATCGCTTATATAGCGAAAATAAACTGTTTCCCAAAAACGTATATACCATAATATCAAACATTATTGATAATCCTTCAACATTACCTACTAGCAAAATAAAAAAATATTTTTCACCGGTGTGTTCACCCTGTATAAACTCAAATGAGAACAGTTGACACTGAACCACGATATATCCGATCATCTTTTTATTACAAACCGATAAATTATATCAAGCCGTCCACATAACATGATGGAGCTGCAAAGACACTCCAGAAATCATACAAAGA
Source organism: Zygogramma bicolorata (assembly GCA_032362365.1). Taxonomy (NCBI): domain Eukaryota; kingdom Metazoa; phylum Arthropoda; class Insecta; order Coleoptera; family Chrysomelidae; genus Zygogramma; species Zygogramma bicolorata. The sequence goes on from JAVJAQ010005051.1 coordinate 67,499, forward strand.
CTGCAGTCATTGACTATATATTGTGAAACAACCCAAAGTTTTTTGGATTGTTTCACATGCCTTATTTATATAATTGAATCAGAATGAGGTACTATTTCACTGAAAGAAGTTATTGACTCATTTGCAAAAACTTCCCCAATACACCCCTCCAGGGACATATCAGATGTCTATCAGGTACATGAAGATTGTTGTCATCAGGCTTATTTGTCGCTAACAAAATGTATTTCAAATTGGAAATCTGCCACAAATTCTTTCAAAACAAAGGTCCTAACTTTCTTCGTCCAGTGGAAGTGGATTACTTCACACCGGTATTTCGTTTCTGAATTATGATTTTATATAAATATTGAAATTTTACTGTATGCTTTTTTTATTATTGCGCAAATAAATTGAAGTTACCTAATAATAATCCGTAAAGTTTCTTTAGAAATTTTTCGGAATTCCCCGGAATTCCTATCAATTGTACACCGGAATTCCCATGTGGTCAACCCCTCGCCCTGAATATATACATGAAGTCGACCCTTGTCTAAGATTTATTATAATTCAATTTCTACTGGATATGCTAAGCTTGGTAGCAAAACGCGCATCCATGACGAGTAATATCTCTCTCTATACTTTTTTCATTTTTCTGTTGTTGACTTCTTTCTCCTTTCAGTCACTGACCTATCTCTTTCTTTCCCTTAGCGATGATTTTCAAATTTTTTAAGAGAGTTCATCGCTTGCCTTTTTTGTGTCGAGTTTTTCCCCCTTTTTATTTTCGAATTATATAGTTATAGTTCATTATGACAGACTCCATAGGAAATGAGTAGTTGAGTTCAGAGTTCAGACAATCGCAATCTAAATCGATCGAAATTATGTGGCCACAGAAAAATAATCGAAGCAGATATGCCTTTTTTCAGAACATAAAAATAAAAATCTTCGAAATAATCAAATAAATTGAAGCTAGAATGACTAACTCTTACCGCCACCAAGATCAAAATAATAACTTTCAGTATCACTACTTTTATTCGGGTTTGAAGGCCGTCGTTTTTTGGAATTTCTTCCTGACGTTTCGCTGGCTCGAGTGGCTAGCTTCTTCAGAGGTTCATTCATCTTGGAATTCACTCCGATGAATTGAATTGAATTCCAAGATGAATGAACCTCTGAAGAAGCTAGCCACTCGAGCCAGCGAAACGTCAGGGAGAATTTCCAAAAAACGACGGCCTTCAAACCCGAATAAAAGTAGTGATACTGAAAACCTCGGCCGCGAAAGCCTCAACTATTTTGTCAATAATAACTTTCATGGTGAGCTCCTTGATGGTTGATGTAATTGTCCGAGATAATTGAATAGTATTTTCAGAAATTAATTCGTGTACAAGATGTTTTTGTTGCCCAATGTATCGACTCCCAAGCAGAAGTAATTTTCAAGAAATGATGAACTAATCTCTGTCCATAGTATCTCGATTATTTGAAACCCCTTACAGTTCGACCATCCAAAAAACAATATCGATTCTGACTGCCTGTTTTGCTTCCGAGTTATTGGTATATACAATACTCCTCCAAATGATTGTCTTCATGGCGTTTTTCTTTTTGCTGGCCGGAAATAGGTGGTGCATTAAATAATAACAATCTCAATAATAATAATTGCGGTCGAACCTATAACCACTAAACTAGGTGGGATAATGGTTGGTGGTGATTCTTTGCCACTGTACCGCTGTTTTGTGAAAATAGATTTTTCATTTGATAGAAATATCTTTTACGATTTGGCGACCAACGTGGGACCAAAATACCCGAAGGCAACTGACGTGTGTACCAACAGCCAAATTGAATAAAACTAATACTGGAAATGCAGATTGATATTGGTTCACTTTCAATCATGGGATCATCAGATAAGCTCTATACGAAATGAGCACTCAAAAACAAATATGAAGCGTATTCAGATGATTATTGAGGCAAAATAGATTAATTTATTGAAATAATATCATTGTTGGATTTTTTAATATTTACGAAATTAACAATTAATGGAAACTTTGAGCGTATACTGATGAATAATGTGATTTGAATTGTTAGAAGTTGATGTTAGGCAAGGTTTTCGACGTATTTTTGCATTTTTCCAAGCCAAACGTGTTTTGGATATATTTGATCATTTTGGTTTCCTTTAACGCACCCTGTAATAGATAATCAATGATTTCACAAATTTCATGTCCCATCGCGAACTTTGTAAAAACAGAAAACCATATTCAAAATGAGATTATTATTTTTGTTACAATTTTTTGTCAGTTTTAGCTTGGTTTGAGTTCTGACTTGACCCGAACAAGAAGTTTTATGATGAATTGGTCACACATTCTAACAACAAGTCTAAAACAACCTGGAAAATTATTAATGACCTACAAAAAACAACATTCCAATAAAAATGAGCTGATTTTAGTCGCAAACAATATTCAATATAAAGGTGAATCTATGGTTGAAAAATTCAATACTCATTTTACGAAACATTTGTCTGAAAATTTCTCAATTAATACCAATTTTCTCGAAAATAATATTTCACTCAATACATCAACTTTTTTCATGTCTCCAATCACCGAGAGGGAATTAATGAAATTGATTGACAAACTGAAAAACTCCAACTTGTACGGGACTGACCAAATATCAAACAAGTTGATTAAATGTTGCTCATCTGAATTGTGTTCTATACTTACCTTCTTAATCAATTTGTCAACAGAAAAAGGCATTTTTCCGAATAATTTGAAATTAGTGAGTGTATCTCCTGTATATAAAAAAGGTGATACTAATGATTTAAATAATTATAGAGGAATAAGTATTCTCTCCAGCATCTTGAAACTATATGAATTGAATTTGAAGGAACAACTGACCGCTTTCTTTACTTCGATGAAATCATTATCTCCATCCCAACATGGTTTCACGCCTAATGAAAGCACTGATACAGCTCTATGTGACTTTCACAGACAAATAATAACTGCCTTGGACAAAAAAAAAAGTGTTTAAGGATTATTCATTGATTTTTCACGTGCGTTTGATTGCGTGAATCACAGCCTTTTACTGGAAAAACTGTCGAGATATGGAGTTCGAGGATTGTCACTAAATTTACTGAATTCTTACCTGGAAAATAGAAGACAAGTAGTAAAAATTGGGGAGAATATAAGTTCTGAAAAACATATTACTGATGGTGTACCACCATTCCATTCTGGGTCCATTTTTATATCTTGTTTTTGCTAATGATATATTAGTTCATCTAAATAGGAATTCTGCCATTCATTGCGTATGCTATGCTGATGACACTAATATATTAGTTATTGAAGATGACTTGAACACACTGAGAATTACAGCTGAAAGCACATTTGAAAAAGTCATAATTTGGTCTGAGAAAAATAATTTGCATATGAATAAAACGAAAACTAATATGTTACAGTTCATGGTAAAAGGACAACAAAATGAGGTGTATCTGTTTGTGAATACTGATTTGGAATTGAATGCAATGACATCTACAAAAATGTTAGGTGTTGTTTTTGATAACAAATTGCAATGGACGCCACAAGTTGACAATTTATGTAAAAAAACTAAGGAAAGTCTGCTATTCTCTTAGGTATCTCTCAAATTATTGTAGCAAAAACATCCTACTAACCCTATATTATGCAAATTCCAATTCTCATCTCAAGTATGGTATTTTGAACTGGGACACAAGCTCCTCTGTAGGCCGAGGGTTCACCATACAGAAGTATGCTGTAAGGATAATTGCGAAGTTAGGATTTAGGGATTCTTGTAAGGAAACATTTGGGAATATGAAAATATTAACAGTTGCGGGAATATACATCCTTGAGGCCTGCACATATGTATACAGCAATAAAAAGAAACTGGCTGCCAATAGATCAGCACATAATTATTACTGTACACGAAATGCCCACCTAATCCTCCCAAGTCAACATCGCACTGTACTCTATCAAAAGAGTTTTGAATATCTGGGATGCAAACTCTATAACAGACTTCCTGATGAAATCAAAGTCTCACGAAATGTTTACATTTTTAAGAAAAAAGTTAAGAAGCTACTATTATCAAAAAATTGCTACTCTGTAGAGGAGTTCCTGTCGTGATTTGGCATTTGTATGTGATGTATATGTTTTTATATTTATATAAATTTACAGGTAATTTTATTCATACAAATTTGTCCTCTGTGTAGCTATGTGATGTTTCTATACTAATATCCACTTCTATTTATTTCTTTTATTTATATACATCTATCTAATGACGTTTTACTCTTTTTTATTTGTAGTACCACGCTGTTGGTGTGCAAACTAATTTGAGGAAATAAAGAACTTATTATTATTATTATATCATTATTATTATTATTTCGACATAACGGAAGTAGCAACGGCCCGGTAATATCATTGGACACACATA
>JAVJAQ010005052.1:0-11196 GCA_032362365.1 Zygogramma bicolorata
ATTTTTTAATAAGTTTGTTATCGAATGTTCCTTGAATTTGTTTTCAAAATATTATCTACCTATTCGTTGTGGTATTCATTGATTAATTTTTTTTTCACAGAATTCAACTCATTTACTTATAATACTGATGGAGTTTATTCGAAAATTATTTCAGATTACAATGTACATTCCTAAATCTCTATATAGTTGAACTCAAAGAAAAGTTCACGAAATGTAAAACTTGTTCTGATTCTATGATAACTTCAACAAAAGAATATTATTGAGTTTTACTATTTTTCTCTCAAATTCATACGAGTATAGTGAGTTTGTTTTTTTTTATTTCATCTGGTATAATGTTTCACAACATATATTTTTTGTATCATATAAATGACTGTTGAAATTTTTACGTTCAGTTGCAGATGTCATCTCGGAGCGCATGCAATGAGCCTTGAACATCGTTGACAGATGGTGCAGGCATGAGAACCTCTCGGTGAATGCACAAAAAACCACTGTCGTCGTGTCCACAAGGAAAAGAGTGATGAGAGGACTGAAACCACCAGTACTCAATAAAGTGGAGATCCCTTTTGCCACGGAAATCAAATACTTAGGTATGACTTTCGATCACAGGCTTACATGGAACCTCCACATCCAAAAAACAGCACATAAGGCCAGGATGGCCCTAGGAATCTGCAGAAGAATATGCTGGAGAAACTGGGAACTAAACCCGAAAATGACACTCTGGTTATATACAAGGGTAGTGAGACCCATGATAACATATGGTGCAGTGACTTGGTGGACAAGAACAAAGCAATCGGGTACGGCTAGGCTATTAAGTGGCATACAAAAGCTGGCTTGTCTTAGTGTCGCAGGAGCCACGAGAACTACCCCAACTGCAGCTCTTGAGGTCCTACTTGGACTTCCACCATTGCACATCTACATACAAAAAGAAGCTCGACTGGTGGCACACAGGCTAATGCAGGGGCAAACTCCAACAGCTCCCCGATAATCTGATTTAATCTTTACTTTCTGTTTATTTTTGGAAAGGTGAAATACACAAATAATTGTATAACATCAAATATTTATTGAACATTTATATTTTTATGGTCCTCTGAAAGTTATTGTGTTTTGTTTTTAGGTTAGGTTATAAAAGTACTCATGTTTTTTGAGTTTGATTTTCTTTTCATTTTAGTTGCGTGTTTTCATCATTTTAGGATTCACTTTATTCAGATAAACTTGAGGTTTAATTCGTTTTTCGTTCTGTTTGAATATTTTAGATATTTTATGTTTCACTTTGTTGGGTGTTCATGTATCATACTCTTTAATTTTCAGTTTTGTTTAAACGTTTTATATATCTCATATTTTATTTCAGTTGTGTGGTCAGGTCTCAAGTTCTGTGATTTTTGGGTTCATTTGAACGTTTTCGATATCTCACGATTTACTTCAGTTGGTTTTTCAGGTTTCAAGTTCTTTCATTCATTTCCTCGGTAAACGAATGAATTTTTTTTAGTTTCTGTAGGTCAAAATATTTCCTACTTCAGGAATCTTTTTTAATGTCGCATATAAAAAATTATTTGGTTTTGGAATATCATAGAAATTTGATATTGATGATACTTATTCTCTTCTTTCATTAGGTTCAACTGAAGCATTGGGATGTACATACATGACAACTGAATATTTTCGGTTCAGTGCTCGAGGTGGTGATACTAGTAATAGTTTACAATATTTTCAATTGCAAGAGTTATAAACTATTCAATCGTCAATATCATCCTATGTCTTTTTTTTTAGTTTACTGGTGGTTCAGCTAATTTTGTTGTCCTTGGTGGAATTATTATAAAGAAGTTTTTCTTTCACGAGTTATTTTTTTTTTTTTAATTTTCAGATTCATAAATAATTGGAATTTTTACAAAATGTGTGGCGATCAATTTTGTATGAACTTTTACTGAAGCATTAAGTTATGTCAGCGAATCAATATCTATTAATCCGTCGTATTTTTCATTAAATTTGAATAAATAGAATTTATGAATTCCATTTGCTCGAAACATTCTGAACACTGGTATATCAATCACTTCATTATTATAACTGATCTCATGTATAGTTTGTATGTTGAAGTCTTCATTAAAAATATTATTTTTGTAGAATTTATAAACTTAGCCAGAGTTCATGAGACTTCTAGTACTCCCTGTATCAATTTAAAAGTTCGCATTTAACTCCGGTGTAAATATGTAGGGTAAATTGGCTCTGATCAGATTCACATTTATTAACTGGGTTTGTTTTCGTAGTGGACTTTTTGAAAATTGACATGCACAAAAAAAACATGTTAAATTATTGGCAGCATAATTAATATCATATTCGCATTGTAAATTATTTTGGGAATTATTGAGTAAAGTACGTCTTTGAGAATTGTTTTGGAATTGTGGTCTAATAAATTGAATTTGAGAAGATTGTCGCAAATTTGGTTTAGATATATTATTCTGATATGAAGGCGTGATTTGTGGTGAGACATTCGAAGCGGTGCGAAACCCCTTTGTATATTTTGTTTGGTACTAATCGGGGAAATTCTTTGTAATGGCTTGGAGTTATTTTGAGTATCCAAGGCATCACCGCGTTATTGACTGTAAAGGAAATTTTCTCTTCACTCTCAAATTATTGGAAGCGTCATTATCGGTAGCGTCATTATCGGTTCGTGGAAACTGATAATTGTCTGCATTAATATCGTACTCGCATTGTTCATTGTTTATTCCGTATTCATTTGGAGTATAGAAGTCGTCATTATTTTCTTGTTTCGTATCAAGTTCATTGAGATCTGAATAATAATAATGATCATCTGTTCAATCATTTTCATATGAATTTGGAAGTTGGTTAATATCTTGTTGAAATAGTTCAGTTGAAGTTAATGTTTTTCTCGGTTGAATTCTAGTGTTGCCGGATGATGTATCCGTAGTTCTGGTTTATATTGATTTCTTTTTGAGATGGATTCATATTCATTTGATTTTGGAAGTATGGATGTTTTTGCGAATTTTCAGACGGAAAATAGGTTGGTTTGAATATTTTTTGTTGGTTTCGAATGCTTTAGGCTTCTGGCAATTATTTTGTGAATCATTTAGTAAAGTTCGTCTTTGAAAATTGTTTTGGAGTTGTGGTCTATTAAATTGAATTTGAGAAGATTGTTGAAAATTTGGTTTAGATATATTATTCTGATATGAAGGCATGAATTGTGGTGAGGCGTTCGAGGCGGTGCGAAACCTCTTTGTATATTTTATTTGGTACTAATCGAGGTAATTCTTTGTAATGGCTTGAAGTTATTTTGAGTGTTCAAGGCATCACCCCGTTATTGACTGTAAAGGAAATTTCCTTCTTCACTTACAAGTGACATGACTATTTCTGAACTGTGAGGGCTTCTCAGTCTTAGATCATTTTGAAGCTGTCCTGTTAATCCCCTTGAAAAACTTTTCAAAGTTGAATCATTATGATTTTGTAATCGAATTCTGATTTCGTTTGTATCTGAACCCATAGAATTTAATTTTGAAATTATAATTTTTGCATTATTCGAATCAGAAAACACCTGTATCGCCTTTCACAACTGTCAGGGAATACTCCTAAAGTATCAGGATTTCCTTCAAAATTGGAAATAACGTCAATATATAATCTCAATAGTTTAGTTTACTGGATGAGCGTCTGCCATTTCTGAATTCAAATTATTTCCAAATAGTTCAGCTGAGTTTTCGATGTCAAAATCAGTAGTTAAATTGTTGTCAAAATTGGTATTTGAAATAGTTTCACAGTACCTATAAAGTGAAAAAGAATTGTTCTGAAAAAAGTTTTCGCATTCTCTGGTTTCCTCTCAATCTAGTTGCTTTCTATTCTAGTTGCTGCTTGTTTCAGTTTCTTCTCTGTTGATGCGATTCAGAATATGCGAAAAATAAAAACTGTGGACTGTAAAAGAGACTCACCTTTTTTCGGCCAATAGCAAACTGACGAACTCCATATTGGACCTTCTCGTCTTGGGGAAGGTAAGGTTTTCAGATAGGAAATAAACAGGAAATAGACAGGGGATTTGTTCGACTAATATTTCGTAATTTTGTCAACCAAAAATAGAATAAATTAGACACTCGGAAAAACTATCACTATCAACTATGATAACAAAAATATCTTAGAAAACGCTATTGCACTCAGAAAGAGATATAATTCAAAATAGGTTTTTCATGGACCTCTTGAACCTTCAACGAAACTTGTGCGACTATACCTTCTTTCCCATCTCTTTCCAAAAAAAATATCAGAGATAAAAAACAGGAGAAAATAAGTGTATGCCAACTCCATCTATGTTTCGTGATACAAATTTATGAAATGCAGTGGAGCAGGCGATTTCAAATGAACAAGTGGCTTGCGCATCCATTACCCCCCACCCGGAAACATAGCTGCTGAACGAGCACAAAACTTACACAGGACGACGATATGTACCAGAGCAAGTTCTAACACTAACTACTCTGACTTCACCATCATTTCCTATATGAACTTCTTCTAGACTCCAAGTGGCCAACGTAAAGGAAGTACATCATCTTTTATGATAACTACTACAGTACCTTTTTTCAATGGGTTTCGTTGCTTGAGTCCACTTGGACCGAGACGGAGCGTGTAGAGATATTCGGTGCGCCACCGTTCGCAAAAATCCTGAACAATGCGATCAATCATTTGGTAACGCATGAGATGATTCATTGGGAGATTCTGCAAATTTTGTGCTGGAAATCGATCCAATGATGTGCCTAAGGTGAGAAAATGTGCAGGTGTCAAAGGGGTGAGTGAGAGAGGATCATTATTCATTAGGAACAGCGGTCTTCTATTCATTATAGCCTCGATTTGTACCACAACAGTGTTGAGTTCTTTCGTACTTGCTCACCAATAAATCGTCGGAGATGACCTTTGAGACTCTTGATGTTGAATTTTCATATTCCTCCAAACCATGGTGCATTTGCTGGATTTATCTTTCACTCAACTACTTTGGAGGCCATTTCGTTTCCAACTGTAGACTGAAAGGAGGTGGAGTTGAGCAACTCTTCAAGCTCATTCGGTTTTCTGCGAGCACCTATAAAATGTGTAGGTACCTCCATGCGACAAAATGAGTGAACATGAACCCCGCCGGGAAATGAATCGTTTATATGCAGCAAGAAAGCATTCTGTTGACAAATCAGATCAGAGGTTCTATGTGCGCAGCTTTGACAAACAAACAAACAAATGCGTTGCCCTCTTCGTCGATGTGGTGTGACAAAGAAAGGTCCTGCTTAATCAACTCCAACTCGGTCAAAAACTCGTGAATTTTCAACCCTGAATTTTGAAAGAGGTGCCATTTTGGGAAAAGATGGTTTTAGACGTGTGCGGAAACAAATGTTGCACCGATGAATTCGAACACGAATTCGATTAACTGTTTGTCAAAACCAATACTTCTGACGTATTTCGGAAAGAATGAGTTGCTGTCCTGCGAGAAGAAAATGAGTGTGATATTGATCGATCAAAAGGTCCACAAACTTACTTTTAGAGGGAAGCAAATGGGATGTTTTTGGTCAAACGTCAAATTTGGTGCGTTCTGTAGTCGACCTTCCACTCTTAGGATGCCGTCACTCGAGAATGGATCAAGATGTCTGATATTACTTTTGATTGGTAATTTTTTGTGAATTCGTGTTATGTTCTCTTCAAAAAATTATCTTTGAATCTTGCGGATCCAAAATTCTGTTGCTTTTTGCAACTCTGCATTAGATCGATTTTCGAATGGTAATTGAGAACTGTACTATAAAAAACGTCCAGGGGAGTTGAATCAATACCTTTCACAATAGAAGGTATCGATTTCATAACAAGACCTAATTTGCGGCAAGTTTTCTTCGTAACAAAGTGCGATTGCAAACCAGAATCTGAAATTTCCCGAAGCTCATGCGTGTTACCATTGTTATCTGCAGCAATAACGATAAAAGTAGCAAGTAAAGCAGTTGATGGTTTACCTATATTATGAGAAAAATGCTTGTGAATTATTTTCAGGTGGATCTCTAGAAGCTGCAGAGATGTTTGGAGACGAATATTCAATCACTGTTTCATGTGAATCAACGTTCTGCAATTTATGTTCAGGAGTATTATGGAGGGTACTATGATGTCTTCTAGAACATCCTGGTATTTGACAACTTTCACTAGATTGACAAGCGTTGCTCATATGCAGGTGTGAAAGACAATTGAAGCAAAAATTCTGATGATGTAGACAATTGACAACCACTGAATGCGCCCTTAGGTTTGTGCGAATTGAGTTGAAACTCCAGAAAATGATTTCAAATTTTGTGCTAATAACGAGTAATTGAACTGAGGAACATTTTTAATATGCGAAACGTTTTTACTCGTTGAATGTAATTGAGATATCCCTGTAGAAGTTACCCTGGGACAACCGCTGCGTCCTATGATTTTTGTTTGTTCCGAAACGAATTTTACTATGGACTCAAATTGAGGTATATGAGTTCATGATCGATTATTGTTCTCGAATAATCTCGAAGTCGTCGTATCTAACTTGCTCAATCCTAAATGCAGGAAAATCACATCAGATCATTCGACTTTGATCGTTTCAGTGCGTTCACTGGTTCTACAAAAATAGAAAGAAAATTTTCCAATCCTTGTTCAGATTCTGTGTGTAACGGTTCGAAATTCAAATTTTAATCTAAGTAAGAAGAAGCAAGTGCTCGTTTGTCTTCGAACTTATCGATGAGAGCTTTAAAAATAACTGAATGATTATCAGCAGTAGGGAGAATAGACGCGCAAACTGATTTGGTCGAACCCTCTAATTGTGAAACTGAATGTGTAACTTCCTCAACGTCAGTGTATACGCTATTATTATGAACCCTCTTCTTGAAAATTTCATAGAAAATTGGTCATACTTCTGGTACCCCACTGAATCGTGGCAATTCAGTCGGAAGAATTCTCGCATTTGGTGCCTGAATAGAAGAGATCGCGTTCACAGTTTTTGCTTCTCTTTTTTGCTCAAACACAGTGAAAACATCATTTGCGACACAAAACATTTCATCAAATGCTTCCAGCCCTGCGTAAGAAGGAAAAAAGAATTTTTGATTTCCACTGAGAGTTCATTTATTTCATCAATGATTTCAATGAATTCTTTCCTAACAGTCCCTATTGTTCTAGCTTTGATTTGAAATTCGTAAACCCTTTTTTAATCCTTAGATGCCTTTTTTGAAAAATCATAAATTGTTTGCAGCTTTGCAAAGTTCATTTCTTCTTTCTTCTCCAAAATATCTAACAGTTTTTCTTTCTCAGTAGCCATTATTATCAAAAATGAATAATGTTCACCGAAAATTTATGGAGATTTTCAACAATAGAATTTGTGAAAAAAAAACAACTCCTTGAAGTGTTTTAATGATGAAATGCGAATAAACTGCTTCACCCAAAAAAAATGACGAGTAAAAAATTACTGAAAAATAAAGTGAATTGAAATGGTTTTTGCGAATGAAAGTGTCTTTACATCAGCTAATTCCACAATAATCCGGCTCGAAAAACCATACAAACGTTGATGCGATTCAGAATATGCGAAAAATAAAAACTGTGGACTGTAAAAGAGACTCAATTTTTTACGGCCAATAGCAAACTGACGAACTCCTTATTAGACCTCTCCATCTCATTGGGAAAGGTAAGGTTTTCAGATAGGAAAGAAACAGGAAATAGACAGGAGATTTGTTCGAATAATATTTCGTAATTTTCGATGCGGTGGAATCGAATGTTCCTCAACACTCTCGACTGCTTTAGAAGACACTTGAAAAAACTATCACTATCAACTATTATGATAACAAAAAATTCTTAGAAAACGGTATTGCACTCAGAAAAAAACGTAATTCAAAATTGGTTTATCATAGACTCCGTAAACCGTCAACAAAACATGTGCGAATATATCTTCTCTCCCATTTTTCTCCAAGAGAATGTCAAAGATAAAACAACAGAAGGAAATAAGTGTTTGCCTACTCCATCTATGTTTCGTGAGACAAATTTGAAATGCAGTGGAGCAGGCGATTTCAAATGGACAAGTGGCTTGCGCATCCATTCTCGTTTTTTCGTGTTCTCCTGGGTTTCTTCTTATTCTTCGTGTCAGTGAGAGTTTTGCGATGCTGTCTCTTGTCCTTGCACTTCCTAGGCTAGACTAGTTTCGGTGATTCTTGTTCTTTACCAGGGTTCTGGAACTCAGGCGATTCTTGTCCTCCGTTTCAGGGTTGTGGAACCGTCGGCGGTGCTGTCCTCAGGTTACGGTACTCTAAAATGTTTTTCTTCGGATACTTTTCCTCGTCTTCACCCGCGAACTGTTAATACGGACCAGCACAAACACGATTTTTGTGAGGTTGAATTTTTCAAAACAATTTATTTTGGAGGAACTTATAATTCAATGAATATACATATGTACTATACGACTACAATGTGCAGATGATGGCGACGGCTTGGCTCTGGTTTTATAGGTTCTATCCTGGCTGAGTCATCGCACGTGCCTGCAGGGTTGGTACCTCGTGTCGGTATCCATCGTTGGCCTGCCATAATTTAGGTTCCATAACTCACTTGAAAAATATAAAATCAATCGACTGATAGGGTTACACCCAGTGGGATGGATTCACTTTTCATCATCTTTTGTTTTTTCTTCCATTTTTCTCCTTGTTATTTATTTATGGTAGGTTTTTCTACGTTTCTTTATGTTTATCATTGGAGGTCTGTTTCAGTCGTAACCACTTTTGTATTATTAAGATCAAAATAGTGTGCGTATATTTTGCAGCGTGTTCTCTCAAAGCTGTTTTGGCCGACTTCTCTGCTGTATAATCGGGTTTTATACTTCTCTGGTGTCCAGAATTACGAGTTGTTTCGAAATGATTTCGTGTTTGATACAATACTGCTCTGCACTTTTTTTGGTGTTCTTGTCTTCAAATTCAAATAATATTTTTTGATCCTATTTTCATTGGTGGAATTAATTCTCATTTTGTCAGTAGAGAGTACATTTTTTGACACTCTCTCAGGGAGATGCCTGATGTGTAGAATTGTTTGTGAGTCCAGTTATTTTCCGTTTCATTATATTTGTTAGGCTTTCGTGATGGGGTATCGTTATATAAACATTTATTAACGAGTTTGTATGTCTAGTTATTTTTGAGTCATACTGTTTCACTGTATTCTGAGTTTTTTATGTCAACTCGGATGGAATAAATTCAGTGCTCTCTTATCCAAGGTGTAGATCATAATGGTTTTTGTGAGAATGCACTGTTTGATAACTAACTGAAGAATCTCTCTGAAAAGGTCCCTTTTCGAATGAGAGGAATATCAAGAAGAGGGATTTTGTTTTCAGTTTAACATTCAAGTAAATTGTTATCGTGGAAAATGATTATCAAAAATATTCATCATTTTGGTCTTTTGGGACTGCAGTTAGAATAAATATCATCTAAGTATCGTTTGAACAACTGAGAAGAAATGAATCAAATGATTATCAGCCTTTCGAGTATATCAAGAATATCCTTCTAATGTACTTTTCAACAAAATAAATCTAATTTGTTGCTAGGTTCAATGTATGAGGTGTTCAATTGCTATAATATCACAATGTTATTGTTTCCTTCATAATAATTTTAGTGGACTGAGGATGACCAAATGAAAGGTCGAAACGGCGATAAAAATTGATTTTTCATGAAACAACTTCATATTATCGACTAGAATGTCGTACTTTACTTGCGTGAAACCACACCAGAATGACATTGATCTAGTTTCGGATCATTATAAAGGTTCGTCTCTGCTGATAGAGCAAACCTTGAATAAAGGAAATGAATAAGCGGTTTGAAATAAGTCGCACTAGCTTCGGGGTGACCTAATTAGTATAATATGCAATTGTGATATAATAGGGCCAATGTCTAGGGATATATTACAACTCCCTTCCCTAAAGAGAAGTTGAGGCGAAGTTGCGTTGACTTTTCAGAAAATTATTATTTTTGAAATATTCAAAGTACCAGGACCTATTATTAATTATCAATGCATCCAACTAAATGCAAGTAATACAGTTGATTTCTCATAACTAAGTCACAATCGGGTATATAGTCACAATTAGGTCGACAAATTTCGAAATGGAGTATTCTGTTCTTCATCGAGATCTTTTATATTTGCTTGTTTTCTGGTTACTATTCGTAATATCCTCCTAAAGAATTTAGCTCCGTTTTCGGGTGTTAGAGAAGGTGGATAAATCACTAGATTCAATAGCTAGTAATCGGTTTCTTTTCTTACAGCGGTAGTAATATAGCAGGATTGTAATAATAATAATAATTGCGATGAAAAAATATGTAAACCATGAGATTTGTTCATCCACAAATGGTTCATGAATTAATTCATCAAGTGATATTATTCAATAGCTAGAGTCCGGTCGTTTCTCTTATAACACGGTTGTAACATAGCATGATTATTATAATATTGATAATTGTGATGGAAAACCATGAGATGTGTTTATTCACAAACGGTTCATTAATTAATCCATCAAGTCAGTTTGATTTCGATCGAGTTTATGTTTAGCAATTTATAAATCGTCTACATTCAAATTGCTCAACTTCCTTATAACATTCATATGGAACTTTCACTGGATGTGAGTCAAATGAGACATATGAGTCTCCTTGGAAGTCATTTGTTATAGCTTGTATTTTCGTTATAAAAATAAAAGCGTTACAAGCGCCTAAGCGAATGTTATTGAATATCATTCAAGTTATCTTGTATGAAAGAGTGGCTTTCCAATAATTTTTCAGCGATTTCCAAGAAAATGACTTTCCTTCGTACTTGTGGAAATTCATCAGCTTAATCTTGGAGTGTATTTTGAATGTTTTGAATATATTTATTGAATAGTGATGTTGAAATTCTTAGTGTAACAGATATTTGATTTTTCATCTAGTTTTCGAGTTCATGTTCATCATTTTTTGATTTGTTTATGCAGTTTGTATAATATTCGCCGTCTGAAGCATCTGAATCACATAAAATTGCTTTGAAATCTGTCCGTATAACGTCTATTAGTCCGCGTTTTGTCTTTCAGTATATAGACTGACTTCTTCAAATTTTGCATCAATAGATTTTGAGATTTGCAGTAATAGATTGATATGTGGTTTTACTTCAAAATATAATGTTTGTTTTTGGTAGTTCGTATCATCAGTTGGGAAAATATTGATCAAAGAACTTAATATTCTATTATTA
>JAVJAQ010005053.1:0-174337 GCA_032362365.1 Zygogramma bicolorata
TACTACTATATATATATATATATATATATATATATATATATATATATATATATATATATATATATATATATATTTACATTTATGATGAGTTGTTTTTTCGGGTTTCATTCCATGTTCTGTGGTTTTGATCCTCTGAAGGATAATTGTCACAACGTTTCGGCAAAGTCCCATTTGCCATCTTCTAGGTGATGTCTAGAGTTTCGACCTCCGAACTCGACTAATTAATTCGAGTTCTGCTTCTCAATATATAGGGGTGTTCATTGATGGTATCTTTGATCTGGGCCCCTCCCACTTTCTTCGTTGGTCCGACTGCATTTGTCATTATGTCTGGGTAATTACGTGGTAAGGTCCGACCTTGTTCCTCTGGTGTGATCGGCTTGTTTTTGTTTTGTGATAGGATGGATTTCCACGTTCTGTTCTTGGTAATCTTTGGGTGTCGTCTCTCTTGTTCATACTACTCGGTCGTTTCTCAATTTCGATAGCCTCTCTGATTGTTCGAGAGTAGAAGTTTTCATCGCTCGATATGTTTTTGTGTTTTCGAAATTGATGTCCTGTCTCCAATACGTGTTGGAAGATGGAAGATGTGGTGACTTATCCTTTCACTGATAGCTCATGTTCATCCTTGCGTACGTTGATCCGTCTGTTGGTCTGGCCGATGTAGGACTTGTTGCAGTCTCGACATGGTACTTCGTGAACTCCCTGGGACTCCAGTGGTATCTGGTCCTTCGGATTTACGGAGTATCGATCTTATTGTACGTTCTGGTACGAACGAAGTAGCTATGTCGTGTTTGCGGAGAATTCTGCTGATTTTATCTGTTGCTCCTTTTACGTCTGGTTGTTATGACCGCTGGGGTTTTCTGCTGTTTCGGTTTCGTTCTTGCAAGCCGTTTTAATAACTAAGCCCTGTAATGTTAAAAAAACACCGCGTGAAGCGAGGAACAGGAGAAACGAATTAAAATTCACTTTGAATTTTCGAAGTTTGTAAACCTCAGGAAAAACCTCTTTCGGTAAAGAGTTCCAAAGCTCAGCTGTTCTATTGAAAAAAGATCCCTGAGCAAGAGAGGTTCGACAGGTCTCCCAATTCACAACAAAGTGGTGGGAGTCATCCGTGTAGATATTGCCAAGGGTGGAACGATTGATAACAATTCTGAAGAGCACCGACCGTGAAAATATCTATAGCAGAGAGACAACTCTCCGACCCTTCTACTATGCTCCAATGAAGTGAGCGAGTCTTTGAGCGAAGAATCACCAATAAGACGGATTTCCTTTCTCTGAATGAATCGAGAAGCTTCAATGAATCTTTTGGTGCCGAATTCCACACATGAGAACTATATTCCAAAACAGGTAATATCTGAGCCTTGTAGATCATTAGAAGCTGACGAGAAGTGAAGTGTTTCTTCGCACGAAATATAAATCCAAGTTTTTGGGAAGCACCCTTAGCGGTCAATCTCACATGGTTTTCCCATGAGAGATTATCACTGATCGTAATTCCTAGCATCGAGATACTTGACTTTTTTGAAATAGTAACTCGTGACATCTGAATACTACATGACGATAGATCGGCTTTCCTTGAGAAGAGACATGCCTGGGTTTTCCTAGCATTAAATTTCACCAAGTTCATGTTACCCCATTCTATTATTTCTACCAAGTCTTCGTTGATTTTATTGACGTGAGTGTTTCTTTGAATTTTTGTTTCTCGAGCTGATATGGAGACTCTGGAAGAGAAACTAGTACACAGTTCAAAAATCCCAAATTTCAACCCTCCGTATCCACAGGTGAGCCCCATGGCAAAGCAGACCCTCACCCCCGAGTACCTGCAGCTGAACCCCCTGCACACGATCCCCACGCTAGAAGACGACGACGGCTTCGTCGTCTTCGACAGTCACGCCATCAACGCCTACTTGGTGGACAAGTACTCGCAAGGCGACAGCTCCCTCTACCCAAAAAAACTTCGCAAGAGGGCCATCGTCAACCAGAGGATGTTCTTCGACTGCGAGACTCTCTTCCCCAAGTTCCTCGACCTCATTCAGGGATGGATAAACGGTTCCAAGGTCGTCAGCAGAGAGGTTGCAGCCAAGGTTAACGACGGTGAGTCCACTATGAATTATTATTATTATTATTCGTCAAATCCCATTCGATCAGACCCACTACTATAGTTACACTATACCAATGACCACTCCCCGTATTGCAAAGTGAGTGATCATCGGCTTCGAATATCGTGCGCTCTGAGCAAACGCAACGAATCCTAGGATGACGACCTTCTGAATGCATATGGATAAGATGCCTGGCACCTTGTGGCGTGCTGGTACAATATTGATCTCAGAGGGTAGATTCGAAGATGTAAGTGGTCATTGGTCCTAGAATAATGTGCGCTGAGTAGACTTAACAAGCCCAGATTGACAACTTTTCAAAATTCATGCTTACTTTCGGCACGCCGGCGGTTTAATCTTTATACTAGATAGCACCTATACTAGATACAAAACAGATTCCGATCTAAAATCGAATAATTTGATAAGACTTTTCTAGAGATCAATTGCCCTAACAGCAAACTTATATTGCTTGCACTCAACGCACGTTCTAGGATAAGGAAAAAGTAATATTCGAAACTGACAGTGATCCAGATTCACCTTGTATTCAACACATGTAAAAAAAAAATTCCACCGAAAATCTTGAGATCATTGAATTCGAACATTTTCAAAACGCCAAAAATTATTTTCTATTTTTTTTACTTCGATGCTAATTTTATAGGCTACGCCTCGAGCTCACAATTTTTTCTCATGCGTAATAGGCTACTTATCTTCCTTGTGACCTAATATACTTTTCATCGAAATTGTGTTTTGTTTTGTACCGCAGGAAGAAATCGACAAAAAAAAATCGACAATATAGGGCAAACAACGTTGATTACTTTTTCAGCTTATACCTCACTGGAAACCCTTCTGGAAAAGACTCCGTACGTCGCTGGATGGAAACTTTCGCTGGCGGATTTCAGCCTGATCACTACGGCGACGAGTTGCAATTTGTTTGTTCCGATAGCTGCCAATAGGTACCCCAACATAACGAAATGGATCGAAAAAATGCGAGAACTGCCATATTATCAGGAATGCAACCAGGAAGGGCTTGACAAAATGGCAGCAACCGTCAGGAATAAAATGGCATGAACGTACGCCACTGATAAAATGAAGTGACGTCGAACTTTAAGATCGAATAAATGCTTGTTTTTGGATTTCCGTGTTTTTTTTATATTGTTGGGTTAATAAATCATCATTTATCTATTTATTTTTCTTCTTATTTCACCAAATTACACCTCACTTCATCGAGACATCATCAGAAAATACTTTATTTTCAGGCAATGAGATTGCATTGGAATACTCGGTAAAAGATATACAAAAGCTAAGTAAGGGAAACAGTCTGAAACGTCTAAAACCAAAAAATTCAAATATCAAATACTAAACAAAATATTTCAACATTATACAAACGTACCAAAAAGTATTTGAGGTTTGAAATAATTCTTCTATGGAATAAAACGATTTCTCAACGAGGTAATCCTTCAATTTTTCTCTTGAAATGTGGCTTATATGTACAACTTTTGTAATAAGCAGCTGGTTGAGTAATAAGAGATCTTAAGTTTTTCAACAAGTTATATTGTGAGTTAATAATAATAATAATAATAAATATACTTTATTGTCATTAAGTGTAAATCTTGTGGACAAAGCTTGTAAATAGCAGTAAGAATGTAGATAGAAAATATACAATGCTGATAAAATATATATAGAAAACATAAAACTATCTAAAATAAGAGATGAACATATAAAGTAATAGGAACGACACCGTTCAGAGTCACAAAAAAGCAGTTAAAATTCCTCTGTGTCGTTAAAAATATACAAACGTACACACACACTTATTTATACACAACATACATATACATATTTATTCCTATAAATTCACATATAGACACATACATATACACCCATACACACGTACATACTAGTAACGCACCACTCAGAAACTTACATGCCGAATGTGCATCTACTCAAATTTATCATTGTAATACTCCTGCAAGTTATAATAGGGCCTGTCTGCCAGAAACTTCTTGATAGTTTTTCTAAAGTTTATATTGTTCATATTCGCCTCCCTTATGTCTGAGGATAGGTGATTGTACATCTTAGCTCCAAGGTTACAAATCAAACTCCTACAATGAACTATCCAATTCAAGTGTGCGTCAATATTCAATACCAAAAACAAAAGACAGTTTATGGTACGTTTCCTGTTCATTATGAAAGCTGATATTTTGTTTTGTCAACATTGAATTATACGAAACCAACTCATTACATCTCATCTTACATCAGACTTATTTGAAATGAGAACGGATATTTCATCTGCATATTATAACGTGATTCGATTGTTACCACATGAATCAACATGAAAACAATACCGGTCCCAGTACAGAACCTTATAGAACACCAATATCTATAGCCACAGGTGATGACTTTGTAAGAATAAGTTCGCCTGTATGTTTCTCAGGTATATATACCGTTTGCGGCATTTCGGTGTACAAAATCCACTAAAAATCTTGATGAAATCCTTGAAATCCATGTTGATATCCAAAAATCCCTCTTTGAATCCTCAAAAGAAATCCTGAAGGCCACTAGAAATCCTGATATGGTGTTCACATTTCACGGAAGTGAAACACCCCTCGAGAGGGGACAAAGATCTGAATTAATATTTCAACTGCTTGTCTCCTTCCCTTGAATTTGATAGCTTATTTTCAGTAGCTCAGAGAGTGATGACTCATCTTCCAAGAACAATACATAATTATAAAACATAATTTGAGAAAATGAATCGAAATAAATTATGGGAAGAATACAGATCACAACAAACAAAGAATTCCAGAAAGAAAATGGTTTTGTCATCTGATTATGTTAAAGTTAGTAGAAATCGTAGATGCATCTAATGAACTATTTGGTTTTCGTTTTTCAATTCGGATATATATCTTGGGAATTCTATCGCTTTTATTTCAGGAGTGTTTTTCTGAGTACGCTAATATTGATACATCTGTACAGATGATTATGGACCACCAACAGCGATAACCTTTCTCGATTTTTGTGAGTTTCGGCATGTTACGGCGATAAGATATGAAAACAGCCGGCAAAACAGATCAGTTCAAGCAGCAATTTGCACGGTCACAACCTCAGCTATCCCGTGAGATCAACCATGCTCCCCTTGAAAGCTTCAGGGGTGGATTTCAACCACATTCTGGTTAGTAGTAATTGAATAAATCCAGATTGATACATACAAATCCGTAGAAAAACGATACCATACTCCATTTGGGCAGTTGCTTAGAAGGAAGGAATATCAACAAGCTAGACGAAGCAAAGACTACAATTGTCTGCCAAAGATGCTGGTATTATTAATACTTCTCAAATAATATCCGTTCTTTGAGAATGTGTTCTGCACGTTCAGCGGTGCTATTTTCAAATCAAATTCGTATACGAAACCGATATTGTTTCGCAGTTCAGTAACCATATTCCATATAGCTCCATCTCATTCTACTCGCATAGAAATTTGTTCGCATACATTTGAAAATAGTACCCCAGATGTTATGCAGAAATGGATGTTTTCACGGATCTTCGTTCATGCAAGATGGTCTTTAAGAGGTTTTTATCCGATTTGTTTTGACTTCCATTTTGAAGTCATTTCGAAGAACTGCCAGAGATGAAAAGAAGCCAATATTTGAATTGTTTCAACATTGTCATTAGAAGAATGGAGGTTTTTCGAGGTCTCTAGTGAGTATCCCCGATGTCTTTTGAAATCTCCTTGGGGTACAATACAAAAAAGTCCCTAGAAAGTTCCAAAAGTAGATGACGCTGTCATCGCGCAGGTCCCAATAGCCAGTTTTTGAGTGTGTTCATAGACTCTCTGAGAAGATTCAGATTCGTTCAGAAATTCTTCTCGTTCGTGCTCACCTATTGGCGCTTCAATACTACTTTCAGGTGAGCGTCACAGAAAAAAAGAACTTCACCCCCCGAATACCTGAAGCTGAACCCCCTACATCTCTTATCAAATATTATTAAGAATATTTGATTGGATATCTTGAAGAATCGATAATTGAGAAATTCGATATTGTTTATAAATGATTATGAATAATGAAATGCTCGACAGTTGTTGTGAGAGAACCCAGCACTGAAAAATTCAAGTGGGTTAATAGTAATTATGAAATCTCCTTTTCAATGTATTTTCTCAATTCAATCTCCAAATTCATAAAATATACGCTACGTAAATGACAGAATGTCAATAGTCAATTTTGCTCCTCTTACGTATAAATATGACGTTTTTCTATTCTAATATGGATGAATTCAGCTGAGAATATTCAAGGACATCATCCTGGCATATAACACTCGTAAATTTATCAAAAATAAATAAAAAAGTACAATTTTGCCAATTTATCCCAGACATAATATTGTCTCTCACCGAATTGTCGCTGATCCTCTTGCCGTATATCAAGTAGTCGTGCTTGGGCTTGGCGGGAGGGTCCGGGGCGGCGGTTCCGCCCCCCGCGCACGTTGTCGCGGGGGCGCAGGGAGGCCGCGGCCTTTTCCGCACCGAAACGTTGCTGAGTCCGCCTCCGCCTAGAGGCACCCACCCGCCAGAGCTGTCGTCCCGCGACATTACCTGTGCACGCACACGCACCAGGTAGTTGCCACTGAAACAAAAAAATATATTATTATCAAAAACCTCGACAAATATAGTGAAAAATATCGAGGAAACCCTTTTGAAAAATATTTAGTACGCCTATGTTTTTTCTGCTCAAGCCAGTTCTGATAATGAAAAATATCGAAACGCAACCCCTTTTGAAAAAATATTCCGTATGCCTATGGTTTTTCTGATCAGCTGGTCGGTTCTAATGATGAAAAATATCAATAAAAACTCTTTTGTAAAAGTATTTCGTACGCCTATAGTTTTTCTGATCAGCTGGTCGGTTCTGATGATGAAAAATATTAATAAGAAAACCCTTTTGAAATAATATTCCGTACGCCTATGATTTTTCTGTTCAGCTGGTCAAATCTGATAATGAAAAATATCGAGGAAACCCTTTTGAAAAAATATTTCGTATGCCAATGGTTTTTATGCTCAACAAGGCGGTTCTGACAAAGAAATATATAAGTAAGAAACCTTTTTGAAAAAACATTTCGTACGCCTATCGTTTTTCTGATCAGCTGGTCGGTTCTGATGATGAAAAACAGGAATGGAAAACCCTTCGAAAAAAATATTCCGTAAGCCTATATTTTTTCTGCTCAGCTGGTTAAATCTGATTATGAAAAATATTGAGAAACCCTTGTGAAAAAATATTTCGTGCTCCTATGTTTTTTTTGCTCAAGTCAGTTCTGATAATGAAAAAATATCAAGGGGCAACCCTTTTTTGAAAAAATATTCCGTATGCCTACGACTTTTCTGCTCAGCTGGTCAAACCTGATAATGAAAAATATCGAGAAAACCCTTTTGAAAAAATATTTTGTACGCCAATGGTTTTTATGTTCAACAAGGCGGTTCTGATAATGAAAAATATCAGTAGGAAAACTTTTTTTGAAAAAATATTTCGTACGACTATCGTTTTTCTGATCAGCTTCAATGAATGCAGTTTGCTCACCAATGATATTTCACAAATCTCAGCATGTCACGAGTATTGCTGCAAAATAGGCAATGTTTCGATTATTCATCAAAATATTGGCGGTAAAAGTGGGTTAGAAACTTTTTTTCAAAGTGAAACGTTCATATATTTTATGGGCTTGAATAATCACTCAATTGAAAAAAATACCTTTTGATTATAATGCGACGATAATAAAGATTCAAGAAGAAAATCATACAAATTAAAATTTTAAATCGTTAAAATGTGCCTACCGTTCTTGATACTAGACATACTTATAACAGCAAGCATTAGTCAAAACAAGCTCACCCATCATCATTTTCTGGTTCTTCCATCGCATCGCTAGGAAAGAGTTCGACTTTGTGCCAAGGATAGTGACTAGACGGATACGACTTTATCTGCGCTTCGCTGACTAATGATTGACGATAAACATTTTTTGTCCGTACTTAGTACTTTTCAATTATTTTTTAATTGGGTACCAACAACACGAAGTAAACAGTTCCGGATAAAACGTCAGTAATTAGAACGTTTTCCACCGAAACGGTTCATTTCGAAATAATCAGAAATCCAACATAATGCTGCGCTATAAGATATGCATGATGATAATAAAATTCATCCAGTAGGATCATCAAAGACGATATTGGATAAGTCAAAGAATTACAATACAACAGAACACAAATAACAGGCAAATTCTAGATATCGTCAGGTAATTTGTTGAAGACTTTTATGGCCATATATGTCGAGGACAAGTTTCAGTCACTGTCAATCTGTGGAGTGTCACCTCTAGCTGTTGCAAATTTCTAGTGATATTACGTGTATTCCTGTTGAGACTCTGGAAACCTGTTATATTCAGTTTAAAATACTGCAATGATCTGTAGATGTATGTTCTTGTGACTGTTAGGATTCTGAGGCTTCGAAAAATGGTCTTACAGCTGGTACTTCTGCTTACTCCTGCAATATACCTGATGGCCTTTTTTTGAATTTCGAATATTCTGGAGAAATCAATAGATGCTCCCCATGACAAAATACCATACGAGTTGATGGAGTGAAAATGTGCATGATAATATGTTATTAATGAGGATCAGGGTGGGACAAAATCTGATTATTAAAAAAATCAAAAATCATTGATTTTTTGAAAAAATCACGATTTATTTGATTTTTTTGGTTTTTTTGATTTTTTAAATTTGAATATAAAATTTGAACATTTTGATTCTTTGAAATTATTGTTGATTATTTTAATGTATTAGTCTAAAACTTTTAATAAATTTTGTGGCTCAAAAACTTGTGACAACGCATTTGTCGCGATTCTTGCAAGAAAATTCTTGTCGCGATTTGTTTTCCTTCTGTCCTATACCTTCGCTATACAGTGCCGAGTGAGGCACGAACACGAACGCGTTTGTTGTGCTTTTTGCAGGAATATTCCTGTCGAGGCTTGTTTTCCTTCTCAACCTATAAATTGACGTTGCCCAACAATTTCACGCATTTCGCTAGTTTAGGCATAGAAAAAGGGTGAAAACTCGTGTTTTTGTTTAAACGTTGTATAACGAAAATGAATAGACTGAAAATATACAATAATAAAATTTAGGTGTTACGTTCAGTTTAAGAATTTGGAATTATGTACTTCTTTTTTGTTGTTTTTGCTAAAAGCAGATACTCCTTCTGATCTTCGAGAAAACTTTTATATTATGTTGTTATCTGATTCTGAATATAAAAAACAAAAATTGATTTAAATCACGATTTTAGTTTTGAAAATCAAGCGATTTAAATCATGATTTTAATCACTTGATTATAATCAGCCCAACCCTGAATAAGGATCTACTTACACTGCGACATAGTTGTTGAATGCAGGACACTGGGGAAATTTTTGTACAAATCATGTCTATGTGATCATTCCATTTTAAATTATTAACCATTTTCAGGCCCATACATACAGAGCATTGGAAAATTGAAATAGTAGGTATAATACATATCGAGAAGAATAGTACATTTTCCTACAACCACATAGGAGGGTAACACATATAAAATATTTTTATAGAGAATAAAGAAAAAAAGTGTTGATGCCAAAAACCGAACCCATATCCTTGCGATTACCGTACCGGATATTTAAACAACTGTGCTAATTAAGATTTGAATCATCGTTATCAGAGATATGTACTTAGATCTCGTGAGTCGATTTACAATAATCTAATTACGAAATTTCTTGTATTTTGATTTTATTACAACAAAATTCAGCTATTTTGCAACAAAAGCTCAATACTGTTAACTAATAATTATTTCAGAAGTTGGTAATTCACGTGCACTCTTTATAGAAAAAATATTAGAACATAGACTGAATTTATATAAACCCAAAAAACTTTTAGAAATATCATCATTATTTACACTTAAACTCTGTACCTTCATACATTTGATTGAAAACAAATAAAAACATTCGAATCTTATCTTCAAAATTTATATCGATCAGCGCAATCATCCAACCAGATATTCCAAAAATTTATCAACGATGAAATTCAGATCTAACATAGGACGACAGGCGATTTATCACATAGGAATCATTTTGTATAATGGATTACCAAATGCAATAAAGAAATATGGAAAACTTCGTTTCAGAGTCAACTTAAACATTCAATGAAACAGATAATGGTTAATTGTTTATTCAATTTTTGTTATTACCATAATTCTTTCATTGTCTTTAATGAAAAGGTCTGATTTCGTTGGCTTTTTTCCTTTCGAAGTATGATCTTTTCAGAGTTAATTTTTGTCCCATTCATAAACATTGTGAGTTTTTCGGGAAGTAAACGTTGTTATTGATTCTGATCATCGGAAGTTAATGGAGTGCTTAGATATTCGCTAACGTGGTAGTACCAACGCAGTTATAAATGAGCAACAGGAGATATTATACTTATTAAGCACTATATTAATATCGAAGGGGCAGAAAAAATATAGGTACTAGGTTTACATAATTTTCATGTCTCTCAATTTTCAATTTTGTTTAATTCTGACATTTTGGATTCATTTTTTTTATATCAATATGATTTTTCATAATATGCATTTCTGACTGGCTGAATGTTCAGAACATTATTCTTCAAAAATCCATTACAATTGTATTATTTGGATACGAGCTTCTTTCTTATTTAATTTATTCATTTGACATAATTATTCAACGAGTTTCTTATTATTGCCTTTTTCTCAACTTATGCTCATCCATTTTCAAAATTTGACACATATATTATTTTGTATTTTTTTATTGTTTAATTTCAAAAAGTTTCAATACCACTTTCAGAATTGTTCTGAAGTTTTTCCAATGATTTTAAATTGTACCTAAATCCCTCTGTTGAGTGAAAGCACCTTTTTATTCTTGTGCTCAGTAGTAAGCAATTATTATTCTCAAGGGGACCTTTTTTCAATGAAATATCACTATCCACGTTCCATGGAGCAACAAAGTAGAAACAGACGTTTCGGTCTTTTCGCTCGACCATCTTCAGGCCCGTGCAAGCTTTCGTTGTGAAATATCCAGTAGTAAAGAGTAAAGATAAAAAACTTACTAGTTGGAGTGCGTTTGTATCTTCATGCTCGCTGGGACCGAAACGTTACACCAACAATCGCACCCTGTCAGCGACAAAAGACGACTGCCGCCCCTCGAAAGGCGAAATTGCCTCGGCGCATCGTTGACGTCATCAATTTCCACCACCGCTTCGCCCTCACCCCCCGCACGTGTCGCGAAATGTAGGTAACTAGGTGCTAGGTTCAGTGGCCGAAATTTTCGTGGAAATCTCGATATCGGTTTTCCTGCGACGTAGGTCCGTCCCGGGAAAGCTGGACAGATTGCTAGGGTTTATCGAGGGAAATAATTGTAGGTTGCGGAAAAACCTAGGATCGATGTCGCATCGAAAGGGTTGGAAAATAAGGTTTCATTTATTTCCCCAATGGTTGATTTGGAATATTATAGGGGGTTATATTCTTTTATCAATCGGTTAAGACGTGTGCACATCCAGGATTTTCGAAATTTTGCTTAGCAAATGACTTCAGTGTATGATTATTATTTCTCCGATTGACAGCAAATATCAATGTCGCAGACACATATCAAATCAATCTAAACATACTTTATCGTCTGAAGATTTTCATCTCATTGACAAAGTCCAAGAAATACAAATGTAGATATAAAAAAAATTAAAAATGTATATATAAAACACTATAATGTAAAATAACAGTCATAAATAATGAATTGTTGAATTATTCTTAAAAAGATTCGCTAAAATATTCCTCCACTACAATAGGATCTTTCAACAAGTTGATGTTTTACCGCCTCAGATTTGCAGATCTTTTTTCTAATTGTGAATAATTCAACAATTCACCACCATTATAGTATATAGAGTCTCTAATTAGATTCGAATGATGGAAAGTATAAAGGTATAAATGCTATTACGAGTAGCATATGGAGTAGAAACAAAGTTAAACTTCGATATAAGTTTATAGATAAGGCAAGCTGTCTCAAGGATAAAAAGTACGATAACTGTCAAATTTTTAGTGGTAGTGAACAAATTCCTGCATGATACTCTGGGTTTGACTTCACAAAGACACCTTAGTGCCCTCTTCTGTAATATCAAGACTGAAGGGACAAGAGAAGAGTTGCATGCTCCCCAAAACGGTTTTCCATATCGTAGCTCAGATTCAATCAGAGCACGGTAGACGGTTTTTGCTATATGGAAACTCAACTCATTGGAAAAACCACTCTCACTGCATAACACCCAGAAGAAATTTTACTCTCAAGTTGTTTAAGGTGTTCATCAAATTTCAGACTATTATCAATGAATACTTCGAGAAATTTTGTGTGTAATTTAATTTGCAATGTGGCGGCGTCTATTGGAATTTCTTCAAGCAAACATTTGAATGATATTATATTCGTTATAGAAGCATTTAAAGATAGTAAATTAGCATCGCACCAGCTTTTCACCTCCAAGTCGAATGATATTATCTTATGTAGCTCCACTGAGTTTTTTTCCTTTCAAATTATCGTTGTATCATCCGCGAATAGAGTGAAACTACCAGATATGTCGATCATAGATAAGTCATTTATATATAACAAAAACAGAATATGACCCAACACAGAGCCCTGTGGTACACCAGATTCAATGACCCTGTTCTCCCGAGAGTTCCGCTGTCCGCTGTCGTCACAAAAAATGGTAACGGCTACGTCGCCAGCATTTATTTCATGAGTAAATTCCATATAAAAAAGAGAACATAGCATCATTTGAATCTTTTTCCGCTCGAAACCCAAACTGGTGTTTGCTAATAGTGCAGTTTTAAGAATTCCTCTGAACGTACTTATCGATCAGCAAAGTATTAGTGTTCCTACCAAGGCATCAACGAAATGAATTTCCTGTCTAGGAAGCGAAGTAAGGTCTTTTCAGCCTCGACAGCAAAAGTAATACTTTGCTTATTGATATGTGTCCGGAAAAGTTAGAACTTCTAAGTCGCTATCGCTGTACATCATCTTTTCAAGCGATAATTACTATGAACATATACGTATTACTACTTTTCTTCGGGTTTGAAGGCCGTCCTTCTTCAGAGGCTCACTCATCTTGACTATTATTCCGATGACTGAACATATACATTTCCATAGCACCAACCATTCCAACACTTGCGATTTCTATCAAATTTTATTTTAATTCATCATCACAGAAGAAATAAAAAGTTTGTGAGAATTGGAATAATTTGCAAATACAATATCCTACATATATATCATTCTCCATAGGTGTGAGCACTTTATATACGGAAGCGATTCATATATAACACAGCTCACTCTTTCAGTACTAATTTGAAGAGATTTTGAAAGAAGCCGATAATGTTATAAACCCCTTTTTTTACCCCGTTAGACCATATATTTCAATAAAATACGAAACATGTCTTACATCAATTCTGTTGAAGAATATTTCTACAAACCTCGAAGTAGATTGGACTTAGGAGTCACGTTGTCCCTTAGGGTTTGAATTTTTGAAAACTCTTCCTTATTGGATGCCAATGTCACATGAGGAACACGCCCTCCAGGTTTCAGATCTCTACGATCAGCGGTTTAGGGTGTGTGTTGATTCACTACCAAAATAACCCCTTTTCAACCCCGTTGATTTCAATAAAGTACGAAACACGTTTTCCATCAATTCTGTAAGAGAATTTTTATGCCAAATTTGAAGTAGTTTGAACCAAGGCATCACGTTGTCCCATAGAAATTTGGGGACCGTTTTACACCCCCTTAGGGGGGAAATCTCTGAAAACACGGGAAAACGGGATAAAAAGTATTATATGTCCTTCTCGTTCTAAGCTACCTCCCCACCAATTTTCAGACAAATCGGTTCAGCCGTTCTTGAATTATAAATACAGTAACTAACACGAGTTTTTTATGTATATAGATAAATTCATTTTTTGTGGCTTGCAGAAGAAAATGCCGGAAGACACTGTTTCTCTATCAACTTCTCGAGAAGGTATAACTAACTACTTCTCTTCGGGCTTGAAGGCCGTCGTTCTTTGGAATTTCTTCCTGACGTTTCGCTATCGCGAGTGGCCAGCTTCTTCAGAGGCTTATTCATCTCCGATGACTAAACGTTTCAATTTCTCAAGGCGTATTTATATTGATGCAGGTAGTCTGGAGTGTTAATTACTTCTGTCGAGTTCGGGGAATAATCATCATTATTAGTTGCCGTACTACCTGCCGTGATTTTATTAGTTATTCTTGATTTCCTCAGAATGGGATTCCAAATTCTGTTTACATTCAACGCTTCTTCCTTTCTGTTAAAATTGTCCGCATGTTTTTGGATCTCTATTGCCTCCCGTACCAGTCGGCTATGGTAACCCTGGTTGGGGGCAATCAGTTTTGCATTTTCGAACAGAATCCTGTGGTCACCCTCACTCAGTGCGTGTTCCGCAACCGCCGATTTGTCGGTTTGCCCCAGCCTGCAGTTGCTTTCATGCTCTTTGAGCCTTGTTCCCATGGATCTTTTCGTGATACCGATGTAAACCTTCCACAGGTGCAAGGTATGCGATAAACCCCTGCCGCTGACAGTGGGCCTCTTTTGTCTTTAGCCGACCTGAGGCTTTGTTGGATCTTCTTGGTCGGCTTGAAAACCGTTTTTATGTTATATTTCCCCAATTCTGTCGGTGACCCTCGAGAAGGTCTTCACCCACAGCCAAACCCTCACTATATCATTCGGGCCTGAAGTGACGTGGTTCGCCCCCAAACACGCTTGGAAAAGCAAACGTAATTGTCTCTCTTCCAACAATATTTTCAACCAGCGCGATAAAGATCATTTTCCGTGCTCCCTGAACTGTATCATAGAAATTTCCGATCGATTCTCAGACCATTGTCTGTCTCGATATAACTTTTCATCCAACTTCAGTTTTGAATAAGCGGTGGCTTTATTTTTACAGCTTGATTGGAGAGAAGTGCTCTTTTTCCTTTGACCTGTTTGGCTTTCATGAGACAATTGATTCGCGTGTGGGCGTCTTTCAAAGAAGTTATTAATAAAACCTGTATCGAGGAGTTCGCTATTTCAGATTCCCGTTTCAGTTGGAGAATTTTTTTCAGATTGATCTTTCCGTGAGACAGATGGATCTTTCAGTGGTTTTTATACTTAATATATAATCTTCGATTTCACACAAAAGAAATATTTCTGGAACAAAACAGGATCTGTGGCAGTGAAAAAGGTGATGAACCCAACCAACAGAACAAAGAATATGTGGAATATGCATCCAAAATATTATTCTCAAAGCGATTTTGTTGAATATTATGGTTTTCAAAAATGTTTTCCGAAGGTTTTTTCCGTTAGCCAGCTGATGAATGTCAACCCTTAGAAAAAGTTATAGTTCATTTCTCTAGGTTTCAGTTTTCACACTGATTTATTCAGATTGCGCTCTTTGTTCATTTATATATTTTTTATCAAAATGTTGTGTACCCCCTTATAATATTGGGGGGTTTATGACGGCGGCGGAAAGTAATGCGGGGGTGGTTCAGTTAAATTAAAAACACCTTTTCACGTTTCAATTAGATTCCATTATAATTATATGACCATGCATAATTCAAAACGGGAAGAAATAAAAATGGTTTTATTCGATTCGATTATTTTGATTCAGAATATATTGTTACGAAATCTCCTAGCGCCGGCCCTGCCGCTCGTAAACGCAAAATAATATGGGGGGTCGAAGGAAGATTGTTTACATGCGGGATCTCGGCTTGCGTAGAAAATTCGATACACAGCATCGGGATTTGACTGGAAGATTCTTCATAGACTTATCTCTAATAATAATAGTTCTTCAGAGTGTCAAGTAGAGAGAACTTGAGTATTGCAGAAGTCGAAGTAGGGAGTTTATAAGAGTTTCTAGCTTAGTGGTGAGTCAGAGTATATCAGAGAGTTTCAGTACAAAGCGTTGAATATTTTAGCTGAGAAGTTTGATTGTATTGTATTGTGTTGTGATAAATAGTTGTAATAAAGTAGTTTCAATAAACGAACCCAAAGAAATATCGCAACAATATGTACATAATGTTATTGATTTCAGTGTCAGATAGTTTTGGCACGAAATTTTTCAGAAAATTCGCAAAATTTCCGGAAATAATTCATGCTCCAGGGAGATTATGACTGAAAAGTTAGTGAACATGAGCCCGATTTTGATTGTCACGTGTTTACATTATGTGCCTGTCAAATTTGACAGGAAACAAAGATCGATTACCCGACACCAAATTAATCAATGCTATATTTATATTCGAAAGAAAGATTTAACAGTGTGGTGGAGCTTTCAACACATTTTTGACGCAAAAGGAAGGGAGCATTGTACTCGTCTGATCGGTCTCGATGAAACCGCCAAAAATAGTACGATTGACACCATTTGAAGCAAAAGGGTGGGAACATTGTACTCGTCTAATCGGTCTTGATGAAACCGCCAAATATAGTACGATTGACAACATTTGAAGCAAAAGGGTGGGAGCATTGTACTCGTCTGATCGGTCTCGATGAAACCGCCAAAAATAGTACGGTTGACACCATTTGAAGCAAAAGGGTGGGAAAATTCTACTCGTCTGATCGGTCCCGATGGAACCGCCAAAAATAGAAAGATTGACAACATATTTCTGACGAGTGTAGAGCATAAAAATGCCTACCCATCCGTGATGATCCCCCGGGAAAAACGTGCACACCTCTGATCGATTAACCTTTCGACCACGGTCGAAAATCTCCCGTTCTCCCGAATATCCTCCCTCCGACGTCAGCCTCGTGGAAGACACTATAGATCTATAAATACCGAACGGGGATGAGAAACGAGCTCTAAATGTTGGTGTTAGAGCTCTCTAAAACGAACGCACGTCATCGAACAACGCCATTTGGGCCAACGCTTCATAGTCCAGGAAAATTACATGTTATTTGGTCGTAAAATGACGTCGAAAACTTAATGGTGAGAGTAGATTGAGTGATGTGCCAGACAAAAATATAGATCACCGAAAAAAGTTATTATTACAGAAAAAAATAGAATTAATGAAAATAGTAGTGTAGTGGTTAGCATATCTGCCTATCAAGCGGAAGGCCGGGGTTCGAATCCTCGCCGGGCCACCGTGCTGGGTAATCGCACCTTAAAAGGTAAGGCCTCGTTGATCCATTGCTCGCACAAGTTTCAACTTCTCAGGGTTGACGTTCGTCAGCTAGTTAACGAAAACGAACAATTTTAAAAAACAATTTTCCCATATTTTTTAATGTAAGTGTGCCATTCTACGTGCATTTAAAACAAAAACGGTCATAGGTACACGTTATTACTTAGGTCAAGGAGGTTTTTCGACACGATTTTCAACACTGTAACTTTAATCTTCTAGGAAGGGTGGAATCAACCCTTACTATTTCAGATGAAACAAGGGGTCGAGTGAAAACTCTTCGAAAGCAAATTCAATTATCTTTCAAATGACATCTCATTTGTGAAATTCGGTAAGATGGTTTCCGAGATAAGTAGCTAATTATGTAAAGGGTTGGTCCTACCCATCCTAGAGGGTTTGAGTTGCAGTGTTGATATCGAATCAGATATTTCGTCTGTTTCGTTTTATATGGTGACCTCCGTATATCATCCTTGAAAACGCTCTCAAGTACCTACCGAAATATAAAAATCTAACAATCTGCAGTAAGATTGATTTTTCGTGTTTCCAATAATTTATGTAGATGATAATGTTTATGAGAACAAAGACAAAGTTTTACGTCGGTGTAGTTCAAAGAGAACGCATACGTATGTATGTATATAGAGGTCGTTGAAGTTCATGAAAAGGTATTCTTCTTTTTCACACTTTGCTACAAACAAATTAGAGAAAATAATTTAAATTTGTTCCAATAGAAGATCCCCAAGTATTCCATCAATTTTTCATCCTTTCAAAATTGCGCTGGAAATTGACAATAATAACATGGCTATTGAATATAAAATATTTAAAATATATACAAAATTAGGGTAGATAATCAAAGAACATAAGACCAAAAAAACTGTACTTTCAAAAATACAATTTCGGTCGTTTCTTAGTGCGACTTTATACGAGGAGCATTGTCATAAATATTCTCTTCTAGTTTAGTTTTCGTGTTGGCTTTTCGTAAATGTCAGAAGTTTGAGTTTTGACATGTGCCCTTCTACACTTGTATAGATTATTATATTAATTCTAAAACTAAATAAAGCTAGGGTTAGTTGTTTATATAACTGAAGTTTTTTGGTCCCATATGGACTTTGTTACTGTTAATTATTCTGATTGATTTCTTGATAATGAACTAGTGCAGTCACTACCTGCAGGGTCCGTTACCTGTTATTATTGGTTGTTCTGATTGCTTTCTCAACAATAAATTTAAAAGCGGACTGAAAGGGAAAGGTCCCTTGTCACCGTTCATGCTGATTTTACATTTTGCTATTTCTAGACTCTCACATGCATCGAGTAGCTTTGTGTCATGCACATGCTTGATCAGTTTAAGATTGCTTTCACCAATTTTGTGGTCATTGACTAGAGCGTTTTGGGAGACACTGGATTTTTCTACCCTTCCGTATTTCATGTGTGCAAAATTCTCCTTGAAACGGGTTTTAATAGCTGGTCGGCTCTGGCCGATGTATTTGTTGTTGCAATCTTGACAACTGATTCCGTAAATTCCCGACTTCACTGAGTTTTCTGATTTATCTTTTGGGTGAAAACTCACAGAAGTCTCATCGTTTATAAATGGTGGTAGGTTGAGAACCCAAAAATGCTAAAATAAAGAGTCAGAGCTTTATTGCAATAGTTCTGGGCCGTTTTCCTGGCCTATCACGCCGAGAAAACACATTAAATTCGAAGGTTCGATGACGTCACGGATCGCGTGGGAGGCGAAAAGCAAACTTTGGAGTTCGGAGTTCGATAAACTTCTCTCGATTTTCGAGACGGGGTTGATACCGCAGGGGGCAAGACAGTAAAAAAACTACGAATTTCGATGAGCGGCGAATGAAAATGCTGATGGATCATCCTCAGAGATGATAATTATTTGCATAGTAACGATGAATGAGAGAAAATTAAAATGTCATAGAACGAGTGGTAGCGTTGCCTTGATCAAGTATTTTCCATAGACATTTCAACCGATGGACTAGCCCTCATGAGATTTTTTCCGTAGTTTTCTGGGTTTATAACCTGTAAGAGGTATCCTCTGTCTTGGAAGTGAGAGTTTGAGACTTTGGTCGTTTCCCAGCAGATGGCGTTGCCTCTTGGAGGTTTACACCATCTGCACCAGTTTTCTAACCTACCACAATAAATATTTGTTTTTGACAATTTTCATAATCGACATCTGTCGAAGATTTGATATCTGACATTACATTTTATCCTTCAGGAGGGGCAGCCATCCGCGATCCATATCAAGCAAACTCATAGAGATGCAATCTTCCCCAGACAGCATGATGAAAACAGATTCCTTTAATTTTCGTTTCCTGCCATTGCTCTCTTTCGTCATAATTTTAGTGGCATTCCATTCTACTGCATGATCTCCATCAGAATTTGCTCTGATAATTAACCACCACCACCTATCTGTTTGACCTGATGTATATCTTGTGTTCACTCTTTAGCACTTCCAAAGGTCGAGACGTTTCAGCGATATATTTTTTAAAGCACGAACAGGGAATTTGATAAATACAATTTTTCGTGTTTTCCGTTGTGTCATTTTATTTAGTATGTGTCAGTATTGAAAGTAAATTATTTGTGGTTTTGAATGTTCTGAAATTATACCTATTGCCGATCCGTTTTATCTTTTCACACAAACGAGGAACATAATGTATGATGTTTGATACAGGTTGCGTATTTTGTGTAGGTTGTATATCTTCATTGTGGGGTGTGTCTGGATTTTCAAATTCTGTTAATGTTTTCTCTATGAATTTTAGACAATTTCTTAAAGAAAAAGTCAAGATTTCCTCACTGTTAATGAATAATATTTCAGAACTCTTAAGTTTCATATTGCTAATCAATTTTAGATATGGAGTATTCTTTCGGTTATTTATGAAAAACTCAATAAAGTAGTTCGTGTCAGTAAGTCCTTCAACTCCACAAAAAAAATCAATTGCGACAATTCGAACTTGACCCAATAAAACAGAAAATATTTAAAATAAGTACATTTATTTATACTTGAATGAAACAACTTGGGTTTCGTGTTTGTGTTTGTAGGTAGAAAGATCAGAATTGTGACGTTTCCACAACCTGGTAACCAAGAATTTTGTTCTCTGTGATTGGTGGTATTCATATCCTACCTTGTGTGGATCTGAAATCATATCAATTCAATTGATTGGAATAGCCTACTTATCCGATTAGTGAACTATAAGGAAATGAACATATTTATGGGTGGGAGTAGAAAAACGTACTTTTTCCTTGATTTATTTGGCAATAATTCTAATGGCAATGTTCACTGCCTTATCCGGCTCTGGAGGAGTCCCAGAAATGGCAATTTCATCATCAGTTATCATTTCACTTTCGAAAACAACAGCAACGTCAAGTTTGACAATTAAAACTTAATATAGTTCCATAGTACCTTAAATAATTTCATTACGAATTTCAAAGAACTATCCATTGGTGAATATAATTATTCGCGATTTTTTCAAAATTAATTTTGAACGGTCTGTGGAAAAATAGTATGTTTACCTCGTCGTCGTAGGGAGAGCCACATTCCTAGGCGCTGTGTTGCTTGCGCCTCGACTAAACAATCTTCACAGTTGTCCAGAAATGTTAAGTTTTTCCTACCTAGTGAACAATGTACTATTATTTACAACCATATATGTAATCCTGTCATTACTAACGTCATTGAAGGTTGGGAAGTGTCACATTACGCACCTCTACTTCCCGCCCTCATTTCATCTATTCTAGACTATCTGTCATTTAATTATAAGGGTGACAATTGTATACCCCGTAGTCACGGTAACAATATATCTACTTGATTATTCATATTCTGAGTAATTTGTCGTTAAATGTAATATTTTAGATATGTTCAGAACGAAACAGAGAATTCCGCGAAGATTATTCATAGGCGTACGCAAGTATATATACAGGAGAGACTTTGTCGCGGGCAGAGCTAGTTATTCGAAAGTTTGTATTCAGAGCAGAGTTATTCAGACCTAAGTGAAGCGAGTTTAGTGGAGCTAAGTGGAGAGAGCTTTGTTATTGCTAACTGCAGGAGTTGAAGTGTAGAAATTGTATAACAGAAAGGTTATATCAGAGAGAGTTTATCAGAGTGTTTAGTATAGAGCGTTGAAAAGTTAGCGGAGCAGTTCAAGTGATTGTATTGTATTGTGTTGTGATAGAAAGTTGAAATAAAAGTAGTTTAGTGTTGTTTGGAGTTTTAATAAACGAACCCAAGGATTAATCGTAACAGTGGTGTCAGAAGTAAGATTTTGCAAGGAAATCGTAACAATAGTACACAAACCTCGGTAGGAAGTTTCATTCCTGTCTCGAGATCATAGCTAACCTCGATGCTTTGCGTCTCGGTTAACTAACTGATCTCACGACAGGAATGAATCACTTCCCACCTCGGTGTGTAATATACTATAGTCGGGCCGTTCAAAAGATAGAATTCAAGGACGCGTGAACAGTGAATGCCTGCATATATATAGGTATAGCCTGCGCGGCGTAGCCACGCCTTCTAAACTGAAATAAATGAATAACTGTTTACACTGTACTGTACTCATTTGTGCTTTGTATTTACGTGTGTTACGTTAATTAAATAATATGGATGGAAACACTCTTTCACCTCCAAGAAAAAGATAAAAAAAAAAGACATTTAACTGTAGAGGAAAAAGGTGTAATAATGAACACTTATAAAAAAGCATCCCAAAAGTTTATGGGAAAACAGGAAAATGCTGTTGAATTCACTGCTGAGGCGACTTTTTTGTTGAGTGGTGTAAATCGGACTCGTAACATTGGGGAGAGGAACATTCAAAGAGTGCGTGCCGTTCACGTGATCGTTCTATCTTTTCAGCGGCTACACTACAGTGGTTTTTTGTCAACGAGGAAATATAGAGTAGCCGCTGAAAAGATATAATGATCAAGTGAACGGCACGCACTCTTCAAATGTTCCTCTCCCCAATGTTACGAGTCCGATTTACACCACTCAACAAAAACGTCGCATTTCCCTGTTCTCCCATAAACTCTTGGGATGCTTTTTTTATAAGTGTTCATTATTACACCTTTTTCCTCTACAGTTAAATGTCTTTTTTTTATCTTTTTCTTGGAGGTGAAAGAGTGTTTCCATCCATATTATTTAATTAACGTAACACACGTAAATACAAAGCACAAATGAGTACAGTACAGTGTAAACAGTTCTTCATTTATTTCAGTTTAGAAGGCGTGGCTACGCCGCGCAGGCTATACCTATATATATGCAGGCATTCACTGTTCACGCGTCCTTGAATTCTATCTTTTGAACAGCCCGACTATAGATTCATGAAAATATTGTCGTTTCCCTTCAGAAATCCTGTCAGAAATATCAATATTTTCGATCGACAGAAAAATACATTTCGGTGTATGTAATCGACCGCCCCATCCCAGATTAGCCACCCCATTCCAGAGCAAGAATGGCGAAGACAGAAACAAAAGCTGTTCCTGAATCGTCTCACAAACAGAACTGTAATTCCAGCCGTAATATGAAAAAAGGCTCCATTCACGAACGAAAATATAACATCGCGTCTATTTATAGCGAGCGTTGGATATTAATGAAATTACAATGTCATTCACTGTGATTGTCGTTCGTTTTTCCGAATGTTACGCCTCCTACGACTGACAATGGAGATGCGTTTCGTGGAAATCTCGTGGAAATCGGTTTACTGTCAAATCAGCTACGAATAATGGTATCAGTTTTGGAAATAAAGCTTCCTACGTTTGTTTTCGAAGCAATAATATTTGCAACTAGTTTATGCAGTTTCGTCGCATAGATTAGTAAAGTTTATAGTAATATGGCCGGTTCATACACTACACTTTTACTTTATCTTTTACTTTTACTTTTACCTTAAGATTGGAATTGGACCGTTCATACACCAGTGTTAAAGTATACAGGACGCATGCGCAGTGATCAAAAACAAACGAAGAAGAAGAAGAAGAAGTAATCGTGGGTTACGTCATTGTATTGATTTGCAATTTGCTATTTTGTATCGGATAATGACAGATATTCCACAAAACACCCATTTTATATCATTTCTATGAAATATTCAGAAGAATGCGTTTCCTTATAATGTTGGTGGCAGTGCTTGCTGTGATGATTTCACATGCACGCATGCGCAGTCCCTAGAATTATTGAATTATCTCATTCTTAAAGTAAAAGTTCTCATCCAACTAAAAGTAAAAGTGCCGTGTATGAACGCCTCGATTGATTTACATTGTGACAACTTTCTTAAAGTAAAAGTAAAAGATAAAGTAAAAGTAAAAGTGTGGTGTATGAACCGACCATTACTCTTTATTTAGATAATGTCCGTATAGGAAAGATGGTATAAAAACATAGTGAGTTTATGGAATTTTTCTCTACGAATAAAAATATTACAAATTGAAACTTTCATGAAAAAGGTAAAATTATAAAAGAATACATACAGTTTGTCTGGTCTTGAGTGAAATATTATAGTAGAAGAGCCCACGATACTAAATCGGGATTTACTCGAGCGTCATTAAGACCTATTGGGTTGCGAAGCTCAGATGATAAAAAGAAAAAATTGTTATATAAAGTATACCTTTTCATCGGTGGGGGGAGCGGCTATAGACTTTCAAAAATGTAAAATAAACTGTTGCATGGACATACTCGAACGCGTCAGATGTTGACATCATCTATGTCCTACATAATTTTAAAAATGTACGTATGTTAATCTGATTGTTTCCATTATGGGGGTGGTCGTACGTAACGGTTGAAAATAAAAAAAAAATTCTCGAGCGCGTCAGATTTTCTGAGGGCATGTTAAGTGAATCTAAAAAGAGCTCTTATATAATAATCTGACGGTTTGGATGTGATGCAGACTCGCGGCCGTTATTAGAATGCGGAAAAAAATTCGTCATTTTGAAATACACAAGCGCGTCAGATTAAGATATATATTGTTCATTTTTACGCCCTGACGTCGCAGTCTCATAATCTGACGATTATCTGGAGGGATTCGCCTATTCTGCCAATTTGATTTTTTTTTAAATCATTGAACTTGAGTTATTGAAAATCTCAGGAGAAATAATGAAGTGTATCTTTTTCTTTTTAGTAGAATACTTGTATTCATAAAAAAGTAATTATAAACAATTAAATTTTTAAAATTTCAAAACGTTGGATATACGTAAACAACATCATGCCACGAACTAGTATGTGTAACCAACTGTCATGGCATCATGGCAACAGAAACCAGAGTGGGGCCGGAGTGAGAGAGCAATAGATAGAGGAGTGATAGAGAAATAGAAACGTGGAGAGGGGAAAATAGGCATCACGTAGCTGCACGCATTCAACTTTATCGATGAATTTTTATCATTTCGGCTTGTGGAAATCGTCAGATTACATATTTTTTGCAATTCTACAATTATTCCCTTCAAAATAAAAATCAGCCACGCTCCACAATGTCGAGATGACGTTTTTTTACAACTTTGTAGCCCTCCTCCTTCTTTAGGTCACTCTCGAATTGTCAGATTAGTGGAATATACACGTTTCAGGATGTAACTAACTCCCCCTTCTTAACCTGACGCGCTCGAGAATTTCAGACGATCAATTTTTTTTTTACTAATCTGATCCTTTCTCCTTGAAGGGCGGCCATATATATATATAGGGCTCATATATGGTGGAAGTACTTAACCAGGTACAAGGTATCCCCCTGTATATTAATCTGCCGCGCTTTAGTAAATCCCGAAATCCCCGCTTGGGCTCCCCTATTACTACACCCCATTCCTTCACCGTAGGCGTATCCCTCTACACTTTCCATCAAAACAACAATCGAACAGTTTGTTATTCGTCATCGTCCTCGATACCGGCATATATATCGCCTGTTTACGAACAATATCCGATTTCCAATGCCGAAGCGATCACCGACGATATCCTTGGCAAGCGGTACCGCGAACAGAGGCCAATAATGGCACGAATCTCCTGCAATCAATGGAAATGCATGCACGGGTTATTTTCGGACAGAAACAAGGCCTTTTATCGAAATCCACCCCCAACAGAATGCAATCTCTATAACTGCCGTCCTTCGAACCCACATGCCCCGATATATCAGTAAAAATTACGATTTTTTATTTTACCTGGAAAGCGTGATGAGTGGAAAATAGTAGGGTGGAATTAGTAGCAGAGTGGGTATAAAGATGGTTTTTCTATAGCTGTAACACAAAACTGTTTTATTTAAGATGCATAGAAAACCTTGTTCGTTGACTGATATAATAATAATAACTTTTTTTTTCCCACGAAACTTACAAAGCTTATAGAAGTTAAAAAAGTAACTCTAAGAAGATCATACATCGAAAGAAAAAAGCCAATAAAATCAGACTCTTTCATTGTAGAAAATGAAAAAAATTATGGCAATAATCAAAGAAATGGAAAATTGCCAATTATCTATTTCATTAAATGTTTTTTTAAGTTGGCTTCGAAACGGAGTTTTCCATATTTCTTTATTGCATCTGATAATCTATTATACGATTCCTGTGTGATAAATTGACTGTCGTCCTGTGTTAGATTTGACTCATCGTTGATAAATTTTTAGAAGATCTGGTTGAATGACTGTGCTGATCACTATTAATTTCGAAGATAAGATTTGAACGTTTTAGTTTGTTTTTAACCAAATGTATGAAGGTACAGAATTTAAGTGTATATAATGATGATATATCCAGAAGATTATCAGGTTTATATAAATTTCTTGTTGGTTCCCGATAATTAAGTTTATATACATTTAATCAATTTATTTTGTAGGGTTTTCACAGGTTTTACTAGGGTTTTTGTTGCCCATCCCCAAACTGAAAAGAAAGAGAATTCACATATATGAGGAAAAGAACCGGTCCAAGAATAGATCCTTGAGGAACACCACATATAACAGTTTTTGATGAACTGACTCCTTTCCCCATATAGAAGAATTGCTTTCTTTTTGATAGATAATTCTGAAACCAGGTATGAACTGTTCCCCTAATCCCTATTAGATACAATATACAGAATTTTGTGATCAACTGTATCGAAGGCTTTTTAGGAGACCACATTGTTTATTTGAATCTAAGTCGAGTTAAAATTGTGTTATAATGTCTTATACAGCTGAGTTGGTATTACTAGATCTACGAAATCCGTACTGTCCATCATAAATTAATTTGTATGTTTTTTTGTTAAGTCGATTCCTCTCGATCTAGGCGAGAGCTTAAATTTGTAATTTGTAAATGTAAATGCTATTTTTCAAAGCTGCAATTCCAATCAAGCGACAGCTCACGACATAATTTTGATACCGACATTCTCATTGGGTGAACCCTGGCAGGACTTTTCGTTCACCAATAGAATCATTAGTACCTACACGGAATTTGTGTAGACATGCCACCTTATCATTACTATTGCTATTGCTGAGTGAATTTTCTATTTGTAGTTACTTTTAATTCAATAGTGCCGAATCTGATATCCATCTACATAATATTAGGACCGGTTTTTTAATACAAGATATCTATCAGATAAAAATAACCAACAGCTTTCATCCTTATCACTGTCAAACATTACTCACGCGTACCCTCTCATTTCTTTCATCTATCTGACACAGAACTTATTTATCCTTGTATTGAAAAAATGGCCCCTAGTAGCTTCCGCAGTAGAAAATAAATGATACATATATCGAAAATAGCAGATAGTTTTGAAAACTAACCCAACACTGTTTTGGAACTATGTCAGGAGCATGAAGAATAGTAATTCCATTCCGGATAGCCTCAAAATTTCAAATAGGGAAGTAACCGATCCAAATAT
Organism: Zygogramma bicolorata; assembly: GCA_032362365.1. Lineage (NCBI taxonomy): Eukaryota > Metazoa > Arthropoda > Insecta > Coleoptera > Chrysomelidae > Zygogramma > Zygogramma bicolorata. The sequence continues at coordinate 27,061 of JAVJAQ010005053.1, forward strand.
AATAGCTAATGAATTCGCAGACTACTTTTCCTCTATTTATGAAAATGACTCAACATATGACCCCAAAATAGTCAACGATTTATCATCAACTATAACTTTCAACTACATGCAAAACATTCACTGGGAAAATGTAAGCGTTGATGACTTAGTAAAAGCATTCCAAAAGCTAAAACCGAAAAGATCTGCTGGTCCAGACGGTATTCCATGCTATATATTTAAGGCATGCAAAGATTCGCTACTAAATCCATTACTGAAAATTTTCAATAAATCATTAAAAGAAGGCATCTTTCCTGAAAAATTCAAATTATCTAAGATTACACCAATACACAAAAACGGTGATAAGCAAATAACAATAAACTATCGTCCCATAGCAGTACTGAATTGTGTAGCAAAACTCTTTGAATATATTATTCATGAAAAATTATACAAGTTTGTTGAAAATCAAATCACCATACACCAGCATGGTTTTTGTCGCAAAAGATCAATCGAAACTAATTTGTTAACATTCACCCAAACGGTAACTGAAAATGTATTGAATAGAGTTCAAGTAGACTGTATTTACACAGACTTTGCCAAAGCCTTCGACAAAGTGAACCATGATCTGTTAATAGCCAAATTGAAAAAGTATGGATTGAGTGAACACCTCACAAAATTCTTTACATCATATCTGAAATTTCGTTGCCAATTTGTCTCGTACTACGGTGAATCCTCTCAAATATTTCAGGCAGGATCCGGAGTACCTCAAGGGTCAAATTTAGGACCATTATTATTTTCATTATTTATTAACGACTTACCAGATGAAGTAAACTCCAATTGTCTGTTATATGCTGATGACTTCAAAATATTTCGAAGAAATGGGAATGTCAACGACTATTTAATGCATCAAAACGATTTAGATAATATTACAAAATGGTCACATGAAAATAAACTACTCTTTAACCAATCAAAATGTAAAATTATGACTTTTAGTAGGTCCAAAAATGCACACAAATTCATCTATATCATGCAAAACATTCCCTTAGAAAGAGTAAGTAGTACCTGTGACTTGGGTGTTACATTCCAGACTGATCTTAAATTCAACCAACACATAGAAGCCATAATTAGAAAAGCGAATGCTGCATTGGGATATGTGAGAAGATTCACAACTGGTTTTACTAATATAGAAAGTATAAAATATTTATATTTCACGCTAGTGCGTAGTAGACTGGAATTTGCAAGCATTGTCTGGAATCCCGTGCAGCAATATTTTTATTTATTTATTTATTTTATTTATTTATGTGTCTTTATTGTGAACCAAATACAAAATTAAAATATACAATGTACATCAGGGAGGCGGCATTCAACCAGGTTGCTCTTCCATGCATATCTTCATAAAAGCCTAGAATCTATTCAGAACAAATTTTTGAAATATCTCCACTTCAAAAAACATAGAATTAATCCAGAATATGAATCATATGACCCTATAAGAAATGAATTCATAATAACAAAATTACAAAACAGAAGAACGATTAATAGTGTAATGTTTCTATTCAAATTATTGAATGATTATGTTGACAGTAGCTATTTGCTTGAAAAAGTTACATTTTATGTCCCCCCAGTGGGTATACGCCCAAGACAATTAACTTTTCATACGGGAGGAAATGGCCCCGTCAATAGAATTTGTAGATATTACAATAACTCACACACACCAACAAATTATGGAATTTTCAATCAAGAACTCCGAGGATTCAAACAAGAAGTCATAGACTCATTCAACTTAACAAGAATCTGACATCTAGCCCGTACCCGTCAGTATCACTCCTCAACAAAACTCACCAGTATTGCTCTCTTGGTAACCCCGTCACCTGCAGTTCTGAATCTGTTCAATCTGTTAGATAAATAAGTCTGTCAAATATTCAAATGGTCAAAAACTGTTGCCACTTCACTGATTGATATTGTGTAATATGTTTTCTATGGAACATGTAATTAGACAGTAAGTCTGTATGTTTCATCAAATAAATAAATAAAACCCCAGAATCAAAATTCAATATCAATTGATAATAGAACGCATGATTCTTCTGATGATGATGAAAACAAACTTCACCTTGAATGACCTGCAAGCTTCAAAATCGAAGACAGAAACAACATAGTATCTGGAAAGTGAGCCAAAATCCATGTTCATTTTGATCACTTCAATCGGTTAAAGGTCTAGTGCAATTGATCACTATATATATAACTTCGTGAAAGCAGTCTAGCCTCCAACTTTTTCAATGGTTATCCTCATTGAGAAAAATAATCACTGATAAGTCAAAAAAGGTGTATTTAAATAAAAATGTTCAATGAAAATGTGTTCATTACAGCCTGATAGATTCAAGCGCTTTTCATATCGAGTATTTGGCATCCCATATTATCAACCACTTTGAAAATTCGCAATATTTTATAAAAATTAAATTTCGAAATTCACGAGGTGAATGAAATTGAGCTCAGATAAAAAAATATGAAGTTTAAGTACAACTCTTAGAAATGATTTTACGCGTGAGGATGGTGAAAAATATTTTGATAGAAAAAGAATATTTTTTTAAATGGATAATTTTAGTCATTGTTCGACCATCAACCACTTATGCCTGGTTCATAGTCCATATTTTCATTTCATCTTTCGCTTTTCTTGAAGGTATGTAATAGATGGAGGCGTTTATACACAAAACGTTAGACTTAAAGTTCCTGTATGAAATATGAAACGAAGAGGTTGCAACTTTTCGTAAGAGGTTGGGAAAGGTATTTTTCAACCCCCACCCGTAAATCCAGACAAGGTAGGATATGAATTTCACCCATCACAGAGAAAAACATACTTGGTTACCGGAGAGAACCTTGTAGATACGTTAGAATTCTGATCTACCTACAAACACGTAATCCAAGTTGTTTTCATTCAAACATAAATAAATGTACTTATATCTGAACAATTTTTTCGTTTATTGAGTCAAGTTTTAATTGTCACAATTGATGTTTTTTTCGTGAAATTCATGAACTTACATCTACTCTTCATACCAATAACTAACTGAAGTTATACAGTCCAAGCGGCCTAGTTGCTTAGAGGATTAGCCCTCTGAGACCTTCCACTTTATAGTTTCCACTTTATAGTTTCGATTTGACATCAATAATTTAATTTGTATCGTTCAGAATTGAATTGAATAAAGTATACCTAAAATTGGTTATCAATATGATACTTGAAAGAGAGTTCTGCCTACGGCATCGTGCTCTAACCTCGTCCTCGTACGATATGGCCACCATATTCACTCTTGTGGCATAAACTACTATTGTCACGACGTTCCTCAACGAAAAATCGATCAGTTTCCAACTTGAAATTAGGTTGGAAACAATCACATTTTCTTACGTATTTGAATAAAACCCATTCACCATCTTATATTTCTATGATTACACCCCGAATGATAGTCTTTTTGAACTCTTGAACAATATTCTGTGCGATGAACGAATCTTCTTCGCAAAGTTTGGGCAGAACTGGATTTCGTCGTGTTATTCGTGTCATTAAAAAAAACTCCTGCAACTCCAAATAGAATCGCCCCCCAAAAATGCAAACGACGTCACAAACTGCTCGATCCTGCACACACGCATCTAAGTGAATCCGGAATTGGGTTAACAGCAAACGGAGCGCATTTCCACCCAAAAAAAATGGGTCGCATGTGGGGGAAAGGGGGCACCCGGGGGCTCTGACGTCAACGCTAACGTCCAGGGGAGCAGGTTCGAGCGCGCCATTGGCGAAGGGGTAGTTGTGACGTCGCCTCGTGACCCAGTTGAAGGTATGAATGGCCTAGCTGAAGGGCGACAACCCTCGGAAAATAGGTCGGATCCCCTTCCCGGAGCTATATTTAGAACGGGAGAATTTCATTGTTGAAACGATCCTGAAGACCGAAAACGGTCAATAGACACTTTCGGGGAGAATTCGGTGGCCGACGAAGTGAATCCGGATCTACACTGTTCTGTTGAGGAGGGAGTTCCATCAATCTATTTTCATCACACCAATTCAAGATTTTTGTCGTTTAGTGACTATTACACTATCGAACTGCTTTCATTCATACTAATCAAGCATAGTATAATATTCTTCTAGCAGTTAACTCGCGATAGAAAATGAGATCGCACCGCTAGCGCGGAGAAACGCGGAACTGTCCATGGTTAGATTGTCATGTTTACATTTGCATGTGTATACCGTGTGACACAGACTTATGGAACACCCCCCTTTTTTTACTTTCACCTATTTTTATCGAACTATTATTATTGATTATGCTTACAAAGAGGCACTTTTTGACGTAATGTGAGATTTTTTCAACTTCCGGTTTTTCCGGAAATCTTATCAACGTTTAATTTTCAAATTGAACACCCTGTATATTATAACATTTTTGAAATCTCCAGAATTTGTGTTTTCTTTTTTGATATAGAGGGACATGAACGTGAAAAGAATTAATATTATTTCAATTAAGTCAACACAACGAATCAACATCATTGTATGGAATAAAACTCAGATATTCATTTTCTCATATTGTAATTCATTCAAGAAACAAAACTTTTTTATAATACACAAATAAATCATAACAGCTGTTCGAAATGTAGACCGTCAACATCCAAACATGCAAACTAGAGTGTGGATCTAACGCATATTTTCTATCGCGAATCATTGCACCCTGAAAATTTTCAAATTTCAAAACCTCACAGATCTTCAACGTGTCATTTGCTTATAATTTCTTCGAAATGCTTTCAAACTTTGTTGGCTGGAATATTTTTAATGTTTGCAATCTTTATTGAATTGCCTCTCTGAACATTAGCGATGAAAAATTTTCGTTTATTTTCTCTTTTGAATCAATAGCTTATTCTGCTATTTTGTGTCCATAAGTATTCATTGTACATTTTTATGGACTCTTCCTATATATTATATAAGAGCGATTTCTTTTTTTTTGTATCATTCGGTACACCTGGTGTTTGCGATTCGAATGTAGTTAGCTGAGTGTCCTTGATTGTGGACTGTATATTTGAACTTAGAAACCATCTGAATGGTTTAGAGATGAAAAAACCTTTCATAGAACAATTACAATGCCTTTTTATTGTAGAAAATTTCATTTTTACATTCAGTGTCAATCTGGCAATTCTCTTTTCTCAACAAAAATAACAACTGAACACAAAAGTTGCAGAACACTTAAGGAAATGGCAAGAAACCGATACATAATGATAATAAATCTTTTCTGATTCCGACACCTGGACTCTTTTCAATCACTGATTGTTTTTTTCTTTTGGCAAACATTCAAAGTTCACAAGCTTGTGAAAGACGACAAACTGAAAAGCGATATTAGCCACATTAATACTTATCTAGGACAGTTCAAAATAGTCACCCTCCTAATTATTGTAGATATATTCGAGACAAACCCTTCACGCCTCAACAGTACAACTATTTCGAACCGTTCCTGAACTGTTTTTGTTGTGAACCCGAATACAACCAACATGATGAACGAACCTAATAGTTGAAGAATTTCGTGGAGTAGACAATTTTGCTATTTGGACATGTAGAGATATTTTATTCAAGCGGAGGAATTTGAGTGATTGTATTGTATTGTGATAAGGCGATGCAGTATAAGTAGTTTAGTATTGTTTGGAGTTTAACCCAAGGAAATATCGTAACATATCTTTCGCTTATTCGGAATGTCATTATAGATTGTTTTCTGATTGTCAGTCCAAAAACATACTGTGTATGTAGTCGAGAATCTTCCCAATGAATTCTCAAATTATCAACAAATTTTTCTCTATTCTTCAAGTACGATTCAACAGTTGAGCAATCTATTATGTGCATCTTGCTAGGTGGACAATGCACAACTAGTCTCATGAATGAAACGAGATTGATATGCCTTTTTAGCAGAATTCCTTCAAAACGTTTTTCTCTACTGCATCAAATTCAAAAATGTATCGGGGGATAAAAAGATAAATTGATGACCTTTCCAATATATCGTATTCAACATTTAAGGGTTGGATATCACACCACCGTGGGGGTGGAAGTAACAAGGTTGAAAATAGAGATTTTTCCCTCGAAAAAAAATTGATGCGTTGCAGTCCTTTTTTTTCTGAACTTCAACAATGCTTAGTTTTGTTCAGCCCACCCTGTATAGATAGGTATTTTATAACATAAAAAAAAAGTTCGACACTGGACTTTTCAACCCCACCGAATATTATGTCTATGTTCCTTAGAGCTCGTTGAGTTTGGCGAGTGGAATTTTTGCTACAATCTTGATATATAATGATAATAATGATATTTGATTCTGTGCGTGTCAAATCGAAATAGCTTTTGATCCAAAAAAGTTTGACTCAAACCTGTTATCAGCGTATGAAATATTTGTAAGAATAAAATAATAGTGTTCCTAAAAATATGTATGTAATGTAACAGAATTTTACAACAAAAAACAATTTTTTTAATAGTCGTGGATAAAGTGTAGTATTCTACTCCCACATAATGGCGATCATTCTCTCGGTGATTTAGGCCACTCGCCTGCGGCTTAAACTTCACTTCGTGAGTAATATCCATCATCATACGCTCGTTGAATAATATACATTTTTTTGTGACGGGAAAAGAGTTTGACATTTTATCTCTGATGACAGGTAACAAAATGTCTCTTTTAATGAAATTACTTTTTTCCCTGGAAAAAAGTGAGTACTTTTTTCACGGAGGTATAGAAATGTAATTCTTTATAGAATATTCTCTTATAAATAACTAGCATTTCCTTCATATCAAAAGTACAATTATCAAATGTGCATTGCATGAATGATATGTTCCTTGAACTGATCGGTACAACACTCGAATTTTCTTGTGTTGAAATTGTTTTTTTTTTTTAATATTAAATCGTCGTTTTTCCCGTCACAGAAAAAAATTGTGTATTATACACGAGAAAAATATTAGTTTTTAGCTCGAGACACAACCTCGAGCTAAAATCTAATACTTTCTTCCCTTGTATAATGAATAACCATATTTTCTCATCCTTCATTAGCCCGCGCCTAAGATGCCTAGAAACCCTGGTGTATTTACTTATACCTGTGAAAGTTTGGGATAAAAGTGGCGAAATCTGGATTACTTGATTTCAGGTCGGTAATTGAGCTTTTGGAGGTTTCCGTACAATACGTACAGATGTCGCCAACATGCTCTTGTCAGTGGGTGGACAATGAGTTACCAGTAACAACGAAAGCAATGAAATCAAGTAATAAACACGATAAAAACATCGTACACATCAAAATTTCAAAGTGACATGACATTACAATCAACTTGACACTTGTCATCAAATTTGAAAAATGAGAACATAACGCCATCTACCGAAAAAATAGGGGAAACCTTCAAAAGCGTCGATTGTTTTTTTCGCCACAAAAATCTAAACAAAATCTAATCAGTGGAGTCACCAGGGTTTTAGGCATCTTACCCGCGCCGCACCCGTCCACTTGTTGACGAAAAAAACAGTCGTCGTCGCGGCCCACTTGTTACTCGCTGCAAGCGCGACGCATCGCAACGCGGCCCATCATTCATCGCCGCCGAGAAACCTCAATAGCGCGCGCTGTTCCGTTCAAGAAAAGGCCGCCGAGAAACATCAATAGAACGCACGCCGGGCGCGCGCGCATTCGGGCCGAGCGGGGCACGTGGAGAGCACGCCGTTGGCCGAGGGCGGCGAGGGCGTGGCCGGCAGCAACGTGGCCGCGGCGGTGGCGGGAGAGAATCGACGGAGGACTGCGGCGGCGGCGTTGCCGGTTGTCGCGCGGCAGTCGGGTATTTCCATTCGCGATAGAAAATAAGAGATACGCCCCCTATTGACTTTTGCTAGAACACTCAATGGTTAGATCGCCGTAGTCTAGTTTGCATGTGTTTATAGGGGGCTGTTGTGTTGACTCTTCAGGCATTTTGGATTTTTATGATTTTTGTGTGTGTTTGAGCTTTAATAGCGATTGCGGGGGTTTTCAAGAAGTTTGGAAATATTCTAGTTAAACAATTGGAAGGTTTGCTGCTTTTCATTCATTGTGAGCGTATATTTACTTTTTGTTGCTTTCAAGTTCTGGATATAAACGAGTTAATCTTTGATACAACCTTTACGGTATGGGTGATAATGTAGAATTTAGTGTGTAATGCATAATTCTGGTTAGGAAAAATCATATCAACCAGCTGAAAACTGACACCTTTGATACTTTATTATTGCTTGAATACATTGAATAAATTTTATATTAGGTGATCAAATTTCCAGCTGAGTGATGTAATTTTCAATTATTTCAGGTGTACATTAATCATTGAATTATGCGATAATCGTTCAGTAAGTCCTACTTGATAGCAGAAACTCATAGAGTCTCATCTGGAAACAACATCGAGTCTTTTGAATTTTACAATGTTTTGATAATGAAAAACCTTTGAATTTGTTCAATGAAATGTTCTTTAAGTATTCAACTGTCCATTGAGTCACTTCTCACACAGAAATTAACGAGAAATTGAGAATTTCACGAACACAAGGAACACGAGAACATCGAAGCTCCATATATACACATGCAAATGTAAACACGACAATCTAACCATGGACAGTTTCGCGTTTTGTCCGCGCTAGCGCTGCGATCTTATTTTCTATCGCGAGTAGAGATTATAACTAATGCACTGGCCTTAAGGGAGAAAGGACTGCAGAGTGAGCAAGATAGAATACTCCAAGTATAACCTCTAGGCGAATTTCTTCCTCGATGTAACAGATAAAAAGAGGTTAAGAAGGATAGAGTAATTCAAGTATAGAATCATCATTCTGTCCTTCACAATATCACTTCAATGTGCATATCCTTTCTCTCTCTATTGTATTCCGCATGGTGTTATATGGAAAACTGTCATAAAGGCCAGTCCATTAGTTATAATGTCTACGATTATTTCTGACAGGGGCAAGCATGATTGGAAGAACTGTTTTCGGCTTTTATCTTCGATTTTTTTCCTTAACCCATGAACAAGTTTGAGGCTAGAATGTTTATAAAGAGGTTTACTGCGATTTATTGCACTGAACCTGTTACGTCGATTAAACTGATCGAAATAAACCTGGATTTTCGATAACTTTTCAGGTACTTTATTTCTGTGTTCGACTCTGATGTTTTCTGAGTTTTCATTTCAAATAATCTCAACATATACCCCTCCCGCACCAAGCTCAATCGACAAAAATGCGTGCATTTCCTTGATTTTCAAAATTTTGCTTTTGAGCTAACGATTTCGTGTATGATAATTTGAGATTAAATCCCTTGCGGGTTTGTTTCAAAAGTACATTTGACCGTTCAGAAATTGGTCAGACAGGCACAAAATGAATATCGTGTTCCAAAATTCATTTTGAGCACGCCTCTGATCGGTCAAATCATACTAGGACGCAAAATAGGCTGGAAATTGTTTTGGATTCGTGATCAGTACCCCCAAATTGCTACAGATACACCTTTTTCCTGAAAAAAAAAGTAAGTTCTGAAAAATTCAAATTTGTCTCACTATTCATGGAAACACCCCTGTAACTCCCGCAGTTGTTAGCGTAGAACTGGACATTCTTGGTATTTCTATCGATTCTGCAAATATTATAATTCTACCTCGGAATAACGGAAGCTACAGAGTGTTTCCATGAAAAGTAAGACAAATTTAAATTTTTCAGAACTGACTTTTTTTTTCAGGAAAAAGGTGTACCTAAAGTAATTTGGGGGTACTGATCACGAATCTAAAATAATTAGGTTAAAGATTTAGGAGTGATTTTTGACGAGAGTTTGAGTTTTGTTGCACACATTAATTACGTAACAGTTCAGTCTGGAAAAATGTTAGGATTTATTTTGAGACACTGCAGTAATTTTCCAGTTGACACTGTAAGAGGAGTTTATTGTTCTTTGGTGCGATCTAAACTTGAATATGGCTCTATAGTATGGTCTCCATACCATGCAGTTCATAATATGACTGTTGAAAAAATTCAACACAAATTCTTGAGGTTCTGTGCATTTAAAATAGGTGAAACAATTGTAGATCACGATTATTCATTAATAGAAAACAGTTTAAAACTTAATGCACTAGAAAATAGACGCAATCAAGTAGGATTAATAGTATTCTTGTATAATTTAATAAATGGAAATTTAGATTGCTGTGATCTATTACGGTGTATTAAGGTTGATATACAAACTAGAAACCGAAGAGGTGATTTTATAACATTTTATATTCCTTTCCATCGCACAAGTTATGGCCAAAATTCACCTATAGATCGTTACTGTAAACTTATAAATGACAAACACATTGAAATTTTTGATATATATCTGAATATGTTTGAGAATAATTTAAATAGAGTATTTATTTGATTTTTTTTTTGTCAGTTCTAAGGTTACAAGTACTTACCTATTCTTATTTTAATATTTGTTATCTAATCATAATGTTGTTAAAGTATTATTAGTACATATTTAGCTCGTAAACTTATTATTGTTAATTGTATAACTATTAATGGGGTAATCCCGTCAATAAACAATAAACAAACAATTACCAGCCTGTTTTGCCTCCTAGTACCTATGATTTACCGTAAAAATCGGTTATAAAATCGCGAGTGGCGGGCAGTATATATAACTTAGGCCAACACCATCGAGTTTGTAGGTGTATTTTCAGAATTTTCAACAGTCCTGAGAGTTTCATCATTCTACCTCGATAATTACGGAAGTCACGGGGGTATCTCCATGAAAATTGAGACACACTGTATGCATATCAAATTCCAAATCAGTCAACCAATAGAGATATGAGAACAATGTGACCAAAAAAGACCATAAATCTGCAATTAATTCTTCCAGTAGAACTTCCACCAATAGCACCGTACAAAATTGTATGAAAAATCGTCTCCGTTTGCGGGATCACAATTTCTCGATTGTTTGCCTTCTGAAATAAGGTCCATGATGAATTCAAATATGTTACAGAATGAGCTAGCTCAAGACATTATTATTTAATAATTGTTTTTATTCCATGAAAGATTTCATTTACAAATAATAACTTATGTTATTCAAATTGCATATCTGTAATTTCAAGTAGTAACTTTCAACTGCCATTTTGAAATTGTGAAGTTTCCTATATAATTTGTGATATGAACCTTGAAAGAATTAAGAATTGATGATTGATTGATTAAACTGTGCGAAATAAACCACTTAATTTTCTAATAATTTTCGAAACCATCCCTTTAGAGATATGTGATTGAAGATCGAAAAATTATCAAAATTTACCATTGAAAAAAATATATATCTCCACTTCTTCCATATATTTTTCATCATCCTCACGCGCGAAATAATATCTGAGTGTTGTACTTGCCTTTACAACTTTTTTGCCAACGAATCAACGACCATTTGGATGAAAAAATGTGACTTGGGTTTTCCGGCAGAGAAAATCGATTCGAGCTGTATTTTTTGCACCTTTCCAGTTTGAGAGCAAATTATTACTTTATACTTTCCTAATTGACATGTGTCTGGGGGAGTAAGTACTAAATCGTTATCACTGTCCATAATGTCGTCAAACTATAATTACTATGAACATATACATTTTCATAGCAACCAACCATTCCAACACTTGCGATTTCAATAAAATTTTGATTCAATTTATCACTACTGGAAGAATTAAAGGACTGACAATTTCAATATCCTACAGATACGATTATAAACAATCGGAGAAAAAATTATATGTTCAACTTGGCAGCAAAGCTGAATTTCCAGCCTCACCAAGCTCGTTTATTGCTGCCAAGTAAAAAAAATAACTATTAATAATAAAGATTGTAATGATAAATGTCTTTACTACCGATTACTAAAAATAAATCATATTTTGTTCAAGCAGTTAGGGCGGAATTCAGTTTGTATGTAATAATGAGTATTGGGCAATATGAAATATAATTCAACAGTTAACATACATCTAACTCCTAAAGAGCAGTCAGGGAGAGCAAAAAAAAGATTTAAGAAATTAATCAATTAATAGGGAAAGAATTAAAGTTTAGCGATTAGTTGACCAAGGAAAGTTATTTCAATCCGAATACTGTATAACTGTTGAGAAAAATAATAGTCTAAAACTATTAATAATGTTACGAATCTCCTAGCGCCGGTCCTGAAACGCAGGGGCTGAGCGAACGTCATTTTTCCAGGAACTGTTGATCCGCGTCGAGAATTCGATATACATCATCGAGGCCTCTCTCGAAGATTTTCCATAAGCGTTCGCAGGTATATAAGCAGACCCTTCATCGCGAAGAAGTTAGTTATTCAGAGAGATAGTTATTCAACAGTTATTTATAAGTTATTCAGAGAAGGAGTACAGCAGAGTTTTTCAGAGTTTCTAGAGGAGAGAGCTTTGTTATTCCTGAGTGCAGGAATCGAAGTGTAGACAGTTTCTATTAGAGAGAGTTTATCAGAGCGATTAGTACACAGCATCGAATAGTTAGCGGAGCAGTTCATTGTATTGTATTGTGTTAAAGAGTTGTAATAAAAGTGGCGAAGTGTTGTTTGGAGTTTTAATCAACGAACCCCAAGGAAAAATCGTAACAATAACTATTCTCCGTATTCCTGCGACTTTTCCAGCATCCGGCAACAGCGCTCCGTGCGTGCCCCACTTCCTCGTGGCATGAATGCGGGGACGGTTTCTGTGCTGCGGCATGAATGACTGCAGGCGGCATTGGCGGCGGAGGGTATCAACCCTGCTGCTGCTGCTGGGCCGAGGGCTCGATCTGGGTCGTGGAACGGGCCTTCGTCGCAGCACACGATTCCTCCGCTGATGAACGCTTCGGCTATTTTTAGGAAGGCCGCCGCGGGCTGAACGTGAATGGGGCGGCTCACGAGGTCGAGATGAGGAAACGGGCACGAAATAAACACCTGGTTTGAATGTTCAGGTCGACAAGAAAACAACCCACACCTCTATCTCTGTCTGTCTGTATGTGTCTCCTTCGATTCGTATCTCTCTCTGCCACTCTGCCTGTCTCTATTTACACCTGTCCATCATAACTTTCTCTACATCAGTATCTCTCCCCCTCCGTGTAATTTTCTCAAATTTTTATCCTCCTCTTTCTCTTAATATTTCCCCTCCCTCTCTCTTTGCACTTTTATCTATGTGTAAAACTTTGGGGAAATTCATGCTATTCCATCCAAATATTTAGGATACAAAAGAAGGCATTGAGAGTACTGGCTAATATTGGATACAGGGATCACTGTCAAGAAACTTTCAAAAAATTCAGAATTATGCCATTGCCAACTTTATTCCTTTATTATGTTTTGATTGAAATACATAAGAAGAAATCATCTTAGACGAAACAATATCATATTCACGAACATAACACACGAAACTCTCACCATATTAGAATACATCGATTTCGTCTTCACTTATCGCGAAAAAATTCTTTAGATTATTCTCTGTATAATATCTTGCCTCAAGATTTTAAAGAGCTCAGTATGAATACTTTCAAGAGGAAATTGAAAAATTATTTGTTGAGGCACTGCTTCTATTCTGTCGATGACTTCAGAACACATTTTTGTGGTAACACTCATGTCACTACTTCTCTTTGATTTTCAAAGTTTTTGTATATGTATTGTATATGTATACGCGATTCATGTTATTTACTTGTTAGTTTTGTCACTTTTTTTACATTTTCCTACATTTTTATATGATTTTTAGACGTAAGCCAAACATGACTTGCTACAAACATATTGTATTATGTAACGTAGTCAAATAAAATATTCTATTCTCTTCTATCCCTAATCTCTATCCATCTCTCTCTGTCATCTTGCTCTCCCCATCTCTTCGCCCCGTCTCCGTATTTCTATATATATAGTCATCATTCAATCTATTTACCCCATCTTCGTATCTCTATCTTTTAGTCATATCTCTGTATATCTCTTCCTCTTTGTCCTTTCTCCTTATCTCCTAGAATCTTTTGTCCTCTCTTCGTTTTGCGCTATGAATCTGTCTTTTTGGCCTCTCTCCATCTCTTTACCCCGTCTTCGAAAATCTCCATTTGTCTGTCATATCACCGTATATATTTCTTTTTGTCCTTTTTCTGTCTCCCTCTCTTTTTTTCTTTTTGACTTCCCACCGTTTCTTTCTTTATTTCTTTCCCATCTCTTCGAATCTCCTTCTACCCCTTTGTCCCTCTATCTCACGTTTCCTCTTCCTATAACTATCTGACTTTATTATTATCTCTATATCTATCATCAGCCTTATCTGTCTCTCTATAGTTCTATCATCATCCTTATCTGTCTCTCGATAGTTCTATAATCTTCTTAATCAGTCTATTTCTGGTTCGTTTTAAAAACATCCTTAAATGTCTCTCTATAGTTCTATCATCATCATCTTAATCTATCTCTCTCTGGTTCTATCATCATGATTTCGTACTTATATCGATGGTATTCTTATTTTGTCTACTTGAGAAACACCTTCATCTGCAAGTATACCGCAGACAGATCTCTGTTGCTCACACATTAGAAAAGTTCCACGGAATCTGTAGTTAATAATATCAGAACAGTTCCCAAGTTTTCAACTGGAGAATAGGAATTGTTACGATCAGAATATTTTTGTAACTATATTTGTAACAATCTAAAGCATTTACTTGAGACTTGACAATTTCAGAACGAACAATTTTTTCATGGAAATTGTTAATTTGTTGAATAACTTTGAAGTTATCATCCGATTTATTTATTCTGATCTGAAGAATAGAATACGATTTATAACAGAACATTTTGACACTATAATTATTTTATGAATTCGAAGTATTGATTTTTTCATAGAAATTGCCAATTTTCTGTTTAATCTTGAAATTACAGTTTCATGAATTTGATGACATTCAACTTGGACACTCTCATGTCGATTATAGATTATAAGGAATATACAAGTGATGATTCTCGACCATTCAAAAGTAGGCTTGGAGGACCAAAATTGAATGAACCTTTCATTCTGTTTACACCAAAGAGTCGATTATATGGCGAAGTCAACGGGATTGAATTTTTGGCGCAGTCGCCAGTTCACAATATTCTTTTTTTGAAACAAATGCAAATTAATATGCCTAGCGCTCAGAATATATCGATATATCAATCATTCATTGAAAATATAATTATGAATCATTTCAATTACCCCACCTTCACTAGATAAGACGCAACAAAGATGCCTAAAAACGTTGGGTTGAGGCTCTGGATCATAAAATGCAACAAATATATGGAAAACCAATTTTGGATCTAAAAGAATATGACAAACACCCAGCAATCAACCTGCACAAACTTGTGCAGAAGACAAGGTTGTTGGAATGGGTGTTATAAAGAGCAAATCAGCCATCGGCTTATCTGCTAACGAACTCGCAAAAACAATGTTAGAATATGACATCTCAAGTCGTAAGTATTTTTTTTTCTAAAACTCGAAGTTATCCACAAAGATGGAAGTCAATTGAATGTCTGTCTTTCTTCTAGCTTTTTTGGGTTCTTAACCAACCACAGTCTGAAAAATTAGAAATTAATATTGAATCTATACAAGTGTAGAAGGGCAGATTTTCAATCTACTGTTCATTTTAACAGGAATTCACGTATAAGTTTTGAGAAACCTCAACTATAAGTATTTTGATAAATATTAGTTCTCGTACTTTTTGATAGTCTGTTTTGAGGTATGCGAAAAGTTGCTAACTGAACGTGTTCCATTCAGAAAGAACTGTTGGTGAATAATCGCAGCAACTTCTTGGGGTAGATTTGAAAATCTACCCTTCTACACTTAGTCCAGTAATTACCCAGTGAGTAATGATACTGGACAACTGTCATTAAAGTGTTCGAAAGTTATAGAAAAAGTGAAAATTATTTTCTGAAATTTCGCATGTGAGTCTTTCAAGTGACTATGCAGGTGTTGAACTATACAGTTTTTCTGTGCAACAGCTACAAAAAATGAACTTTAAAGTGGATTGGATGTAACCTATAAAAGCGTGATTGGAATAAAAAAACGGGCAAAAAACAAATTGCTGGTCTGGCCCAAAAACGTAAACATATAGAAGCTCTTCCAGTGGCGGAGTCTTTGTTATTTCTAAGGGAGAAAACTACATTTATTAATAGAAAAATATGGCTACTAAATGTGCAATATGCACGGAAGCAGTGTCGCAGGAGGTGAAAAATCAGTGTTGCTGTGAGTATTGCAACAACATTATATGTAGAAAATGCAGTCAACTAACTGCGTCTGAAATTAAAGTTATTGACCTATCACAAAGACGCATGATCTTTCTATGCCCAGAGTGTAGGCCACATTTTCTTGATCTAATTCAAACCAAAAATATTATTAAACGGGAAATGGACCAACAAATGTTCATTATGAAGAAGGAGTTTTCCAGTCAACTTATGGACATAATGAACAAATTAGGCGAAATACAAGCTGAAAACAAGATCCTTCACAATATAATTGAGGAGAATACTTCAAACTCCAAGAGAGTAAACAGTGCATTAGAAACACTCACCAGGGATCTAAAAACTAAGCTCGATAGTACAGAAAAAGAGGTAAAATCATCTTATAGTGGGGTATCAAGAAAATCAAATAATACTTCTAGTCCTCACAACAAACTGTCTATAAACATAGCCCCCAACCTTCAACCTGGTATAGCGGCAAATAAAAACAAAATTTCAAAGGAGTCTAATCAAACAACATATGAAACGCTCAGGCAGACGCAGAGAGATATAATGGATAGACTTATTACTCTCGGTGATCCAGAGGCCCCTATTGCTTCACACTCTGGTGGTGCCTCATCAGAAATTGCTGAGAATAATCATAATGCTGATGGTTTCAAACAGGTTAAAAGAAAAAGAAGAATAGGAAGAGTAGGTACTGCGGACAGCAGCCCGTCCATTGAACCTGATGACTGTTTTGAGGGCAGTGCAGTTATGAAGAAAAAAAAAATTTGGGTTTTTTTAAAAAAAGTCAAAGATAATGCAGCACCGGAAAAAATACAAAGGTATCTAACTAACGCTTTGAAGGCAGTTCCTGATGATGTAGAGGTCAAAAAGGTGGAGACATACTATCAAGTCAAAGACAATAATTGCTACTTAATCGGTGTGGATCCTAAATACCAACAAAACGTTTATGACGATTCCCTGTGGCCCAAAGGTGTAGTGTATCAGCGTTTTAATTTTAAAGGTCAAAAATTTTTAGACTCCCCTAGTCTAAATACAAATAAACAAATCACACAAAAGCAGGTACAAAAACCAGATTCTTTTTTAGAAATATTAAACAACTAAATGCCAGTTACATTAGTTGTCATATATAGTATATGCAAATTGTCAAAGTCTCTTGAGAAATTTTAATGTTATGTATAGTATTCATTGTCACAATCCATGGATCATTTGCTTATCGGAAACGCATGTAACAGATGAGCTATTGCAACACGAAACACAAATCAATGGTTACAATTCGGTATTATGTAATTCATCTAGTAGACACACCGGTGGGGTTGCTACATATGTAAAAAATGATTAGATAGAATAATTATGAATATCTGGATAGCTGCAATAAAAGTGCAAATTGTAAGTGATTGGTATATTATATGCTGTGTATACCACTCGCCAAATGCTTCTCATAGTGAGTGCATTGAATTTATGAAAGATAAGTTGGAAGAATTGGCGTGCCAAAAAAATCATATAATTATTGTAGGGGATTTTAATATTGATCTCAATTTAGATCAAACTTACAGTCGTAAAATAAATGAACTATCCATGTACCTAGGACTCAAGCAAGTAGTTAAAGATAATACAAGAGTAACTAAAAATTCTGCTACCTTGATTGACTACTTGGCGACAAATGTTGAAGATATTCATCACCAAGTTACAGATATTGCTAAAATATCTGATCATTCCAATATTATTATATCACTGCATAATAATAGTCAAAAACTAAAATCAAACAAACCACATAATATTATAGTAAGAAGAGATTTCAAGCACTTTGATAAGATACATTTCCAAATGTCTTTATTTGATTTAAACTTGGTTATTGATGGCAGCCTCAACATCCATGATTTATCAAGGAATCTGGTGGAACTTCTGGTTCAAAAATTAAATATATTTTGTCCTTGGAAAGAACATAAAACATTTAATAATTTTAAACTAAATGTATGGTTTTCTGATGAGTTAATGGAGAAAATGAAATATAGGGATAGGCTCTTCAGGCAAGCAAAATTAACAGGGGCAGAAAAGGATTGGAATGAATATAAAAAGGTGAGAAATAACGTTACTAGTGAAATAAGATTAGAAACAAGAAAATACTATGACCAACAAATTGACGAGAATAGAAGTGATACAAAAGCAATGTGGAAATCATTAAAAGAGTTGCTCAATGGAAAGAAGGGTCAGAATCCATCATATATCCAATTTGAAAAAAAAGTTTAAGAAAATGATAGACATATTGCAAACGCTTTCAACACATACTTCATCAAGAGTATATGCGAAATAAGTGAAAAAATAAAACCAAGGAATAATACTGAATACACCATAAGTTTTATTCCAGAATTTCAACCAAGTTTTGGGGAATTCAGGCTGTTATCAATGGCTGATCTCAAACTAATCTTATCATCTTTGAAAAAAATACTACAGATAGACATGGAATAAATCTGAACATAATAAAACTAGCTATAGAGGTAGCTGGAAACTGGTTTTTACAAATCATAAATTTATCACTGAGTGAAGGAACATTTCCTAATGACTGGAAGGTATCTACCATTAATCCCATTCAAAAAGTAAGAAACACGGTAATATGTTCAGAGTTTAGACCAATTAATACACTACCAGTATATGAAAAACTTCTGGAACTTGCAGTCAAAGAACAATTGTTAATGTATATAAATAACAACAACATTTTAATTACACAACAGTCAGGATTCAGACAGTCACATTCTTGTGAAACTGCATTACAACTACTGATCTCTTCGTGGAAAGTAGATATTGCTGAAAAGAAATTAATAGGTGTTGTATTCTTAGATTATCAACGAGCCTTTGAAACAATCAAAGTAGATCTACTATTAAAAAAATTAGAAAAATATGGCATCACTGGTAATGTGTTG
Source organism: Zygogramma bicolorata (assembly GCA_032362365.1). Lineage (NCBI taxonomy): Eukaryota > Metazoa > Arthropoda > Insecta > Coleoptera > Chrysomelidae > Zygogramma > Zygogramma bicolorata. The sequence continues at coordinate 46,116 of JAVJAQ010005053.1, forward strand.
AAATGGTTCGCTAGCTTCTTGAAAGGCAGGGAACAAGTTGTAAAATATAATAATCAATTCTCAGAATTACTCAAAATAAAAAATGGAGTGCCACAGGGTTCAATCCTTGGTCCAATATTATTTATTCTTTTTATAAATGACATAGCTACACAAATAACGAAATGTAAAATAAAACTATTCGCAGATGACACAATGTTATATTACTCAGGAACAACAGATGAAATAGAAAACAATCTTAATAAGGATCTTACAAACATTAGTACTTGGTTATGTAATAATGGATTGAAGCTCAATGTGAAAAAAAGTAAATTTATGCTAATAGGTAACAGAGGCCAGGTTAAGATGATAAATGAAAATTTCAAATTTCATATAAACATTGAAAATGAGGAAATCGAACAAGTCAAGGAATTCAAATATCTAGGCATAATATTGGACCAAGAATTGAATATGAACGCAAATGTAAACTATATAAAAAGGGAAGTGGCAAAAAAAATTCACTACCTTTATAGATTAAATAACAAAGTATCTGAATTTTCAAAACTCACAATATACAAAAGTGTCATAGCACCTCATTTTGATTATTGTAGCACCATCCTATTTTTTTTAAATAATGAACAAATGAATATATTCCAAAAATTACAAAATAGGGCCATGAGGGCAATATTAAATTGTAATAGGCGAACACAAATTAGGAAAATGTTGAATACTCTATCATTGATGACAATTAGACAAAGAATAAATTACAACATGCTATTGTTCGTATATAAATTAAAGAAAAGTATGTTACCAACCTATCTTTCAGATCAGCTGACATATATAAGTGATATCCATCATACCTATAACACACGTACGAAAGATACTAATGATTTTTATATCAACCCTAATTTGAAAGCAGGAATAATATTTAGTAAAGGATTGATCTTGTTTAACAATCTACCAACAGAATTGAAAAAAATACCATCCATATGTTTATTTAAAAAAGAATGTTGTAAATATGTGAAGGCTCATATGCCAGATTGAAGACTAGACAATGAGTTGACTACATGTAAGCTGTGTTGTCTTATTTAATTAATCTTAAGACTTGTACTAGTGTGATAGTTTTTATTTCTTATTTTGGTATGGTAATTGAAACTGTGTATGTATGTTTTTAGTCGCTGTGAAGAGTATGATGCTAATGAAGAGTTTTATATATTTATATAGTAAATGAAGGGACGAACCTATGAATAAGTCTATGAGTTCTTCACTTATGGCTCAATTTGTAGGTCGTCACAGATGTTTTCAAAGGACCCAAAACTTAACACGATTGCGTTCATGGAAATGGCCGAAAATGGCCCCCCAAACCCAGAAAAATGGGTTTCCCCCCAATATCTGGCTAAATATACGAATTAGAGAATTTTCGTTCATACAAAAATTAAAGATCGTCTCGTTATCTACAAAAATGACCGTTATCATTTTTCCGAAAACTCAACAGTTTTCGAGATAAAGGGACCCAAAACTCTCCTCATTTCAGCTGCCGCTTTCTCTATAGCAGGGGTTCCCAACCTTTTCTTAGTCCGGGACCACTTTTATATTATTCTTGTTAGCAGGGACCACTATGAATGACTTACATAGTGGTATATACATACGTACATTGTAGGTAATAAAGATAAACTGTAATAATCAAACCGTAACTTCAATTAGCAACTCAATAGGATATTACAAAACAAGAAATAATAATATGTTCAGGATAAACCTCTGAGATTTTGTATCAAAGTGATTTCTGAGTTTGCATCTTATTCACGAGTTGCTCAAAGCTACACGCAAATCTTCACTTATTTTTAAACGATTCCTCGCCTTGTTCTTGATTACCAATAAAGCAGAAAATCCTTGTTCACATAAATAAGTTGGAAAAATCATAAAATATCGCCAGGCGATTTCTCGAAGTTTAGTATAAGAAATTGCCTTTTCACACCAAAACGACTCAAGTGAATTCAATTCAAAAGCATCCTTGCAGTTTCTGTCATTTTGGAATTCAATGAGTTCTTCCTGGCTTTCTTCAGTAACTTCTCCAGCGTCCGTACTAAAAGGGTTACGAATCAGTTTTTGATCACCTGTAGTTTCTTCGGTATATTCTGGGCAGTAACGATTGAATTCATCTATCAACATTTGTAAATGAGTCCTGATATTTTCTTGTATATTTGTTTTAATAGTGTCATACTGTTTTTCTTCCACAAGTGTTTTTAACGTCGCAAACGCAGAATAATTATTTTCTTCACTTTTACCTAACTACAACTGAAGATTGCAAATGAAAGCGCAAAATTTATCTTCAAAAATATGAAATATATTTGCGACGTTTTCTAATTGTTTATTACCGGAACCTTGCAGTTGTATATTCGATTTGAGTGTGTGAAAATATCCACAGGATAAGCCAAATTAATGTGACATTCCGGATTAGTGAACTGTTTATCATTCATTTTTGTCAACCAGAAAAATCTCAACCTCTGCTCTCAGTTCATATAATCTTCCCAACATATCACCTTTCGATAGCCATCGAAATTCTGTGTGAAAGAGAAGTGCTTCATGGTCTGAGTCCATTTCAGTGAATAATTTTTAGAAAAGGCGTGTAATTAGGGCGCTGCTTTCGAAACCATTAACAACTTTTATGGTCATTTTCAGTGTATCAGTAAGGCATTCAGGAAGAGTATTAGAAGCTGACGCCTAGCAATGTATGATACAGTGCGTTGTTATTACCTTATGATTTTTCTATTTTACTAACGTCGCCAGCCCGGAACGTGATCTCAACATTGCAGGAGCACCATCAGTACAGAGGGCAACGATTTTATTCTACACTATGTTTCTCAAAATATTCCGATATTGAGTTCATGAAAAATGACGCCCGCTAAATTTGAAATCATTCGCGGACCATATTTTGACTTCTGCGGACCACTGGTGGTCCACGGACCACTGGTTGGGAACCACTGCTCTATAGGAATTATGTTGTCTATGCATTCGCTTTGAGGCGGGCGGACGAATTGTTTCATAAATCAAGCAAAAAGTGACATTTTTCAATGATTCAAAGTTCAAGATAATGAGTAAACCCGTTCCATGTATTTCGAAGTTCTTTCTTATTTGGCAAAAAGATTTAATAAGCTGTGAAAGTTTTTTTCGACACTGTTTCATTAATTTGATTACATTTTTTTTTAAATAGTCTTTTATCGGAAATGTTTCTTTATAATGGGTCCTTGGGGGGTCTTGAATGATCTCTGAATTTTTTTGTATTTTCCCGGCGTTCTAATAAATGACCATTTGTTTATTTACATTTTTCATGCGATTTCGGAGTTATGTAGAATCTGCGGAACAACCGCGAATTAAAAAATTATTAGCCATTTTATCGACTTGCCATGCACATCGTTTTGAAGCCAAGATGCTCTAGTTTCCGAATACATATAAATTTTTTATGGCCAATAATTTTTTAATTCGCGGTCGTTCCGCAGATTCTACATAACTCCGAAATCGCATGAAAAATGTAAATAAACAAATGGATCATTTATTAGAACGCGGGGAAAGTACAAAAAAAATTCAGAGATCATTCAAGACCCCCCAAGGACCCATTATAAAGAAAAATTTCCGATAAAAGACTATTTTTGAAAAAATGTAAACAAATTAATGAAACAGTGTCGAAATGGTGCAGAAAAAAACTTTCACAGCTTATTAAATCTTGCAAAATAAGAAATAACTTCGAAATACATGGAATGATAGCTACGGGTTTCCTCATATCTTGAAAAATGTCAGTTTTTGTCTGAGTTATGAAACAAATCATCCGCCCGCCTCCAAGCGAATAGACAACAGAATTCCTATAGAGAAAGCGGTAGCTGAAATGAGGAGAGTTGGGTCCCTTTATCTCGAAAACTGTTGAGTTTTCGGAAAAAATGATAACGATCATTTTTGTAGATAATGAGACCATCTTTATTTTTGTATGAACAAAAATTCTCTAATTCGTATATTTTGCCAGATATTGTCGGGAAACCCATTTTTTTGGGTTTGGGGGGCCATTTTTTGCCATTGCCATGATCGCAATCGTGTTAAGTTTTGGGTCCTTTGAAAACATCTGTGACGACCTACAAATTGAGCCACAAGTGAAGAACGCATAGACTTGTTGACATCTTTCCCTAGTTTCGGATCTTCAGTTACTGGACTAACTTGTACAGATTCAATCTTAATTATTATTTTTTCAGATTGAGGTAGGTTAAGAACCCAAAAAAGCTAGGAGAAAGAATCCATCCTCCACAAAATTATGACATTCAAATGTCTGTGTATCACCAGAATTTCAAATTTACATTTCAATTGAAAAATAAAACTGATTTCTGCCATCACGGATTTCAAAAAACAAGGTATCGAATTTTTTCAATCACATCATGACTGTTAAATTTGAAATTCATGCTCAACCCCAAGATTGAAGTCAATTGCATGTCCTTACAAAACGAAATTTCGAAATTTCAAGTTGATTTAAAAAAAATACATATTTCAAATTCGTGAATTTCAAATTTTTACGTTCATTTCGATAACATATATTCTTCAATTGAAACTGAAATTTCAACATTAAGTTTTATGAAAGCTCGCAATTGATAATAAGGAACTTGGGTATTCTGTGGAGGGGACGCAGTTTGAAGAATTATTTTTTGGCTTTATGCTTCAATTGAAACTGATGACAGACTTGCCACGAATTGAATATTTCGGAATTGTATGAAGATTTGCTTGAATGTTGTTGACAACGTTCCCTGTTGAATCGGAATGGTTCGGACTTCCATTGTCTATATTATTATCTCTATTGAAACCTGTTGCTGAGAACGAAAGGATAAAAATACAAATCAAATAAAGTAACCAAACCAAAATCAAAAATTTTGAGCAATAATGAAATTAGGGATAGATTGATCAAAGAAAAATAATGTTGTTACAAAAAAATCGAGATATCGAAAATGAAAAATGAGTCAAAAAAATTTCAAATAACGAAATAAATGAAAAAATGTTGTAACAAGAAATTTAGGTGAAGAAATTGAATGAAATATTAAGAAAAAAATTCAGTCATCACCCGAAGACGATTGCGGATACCAGCAATCGAAACGTTGTGAGTCCACTCAATTTGAAACTTGGTTTCAAATTTTTTTTCACAATATTTCATTTGATTTATACACATTTTTCGACTAGTATTTCACATTCGATATCTCAATTTTCTTGTCACAATATTTTTTCATTTATTTCGTTATTTAATTTTTTTTTACTTACTTTTCATATTCGATAATTCGATTTTTTTAACATTATTTTTTTTGATCAATCAATCCCTTATTTCATTTTTTGATTTTGGTTCGATTTTCTCACGTGATTTGTATTTTTATCTTTTCGTTCTTAGCAATAGGTTTCAATAGAGTTAATAATGACAATGGAAGTCTGAACCATTACCATTCTGTATGAAGATTTTCGTGAAAGTTACCACTAATTTACTTCCCTTTCCACTGAAGAGCTCAATAGATAATTCTCCTAATTCGAACGAGATCTTGTCTGGGTTGGAATGAAATATTATCCTTTTGTGATTTTTTATACACAGCTCTCTGTTTTGCTTCGTATAGATATTCATATGTTTGCCATATATATGATTCAATTTTCACATGCCTGGTATACAAATTGAGCAAGAAAAAGTGATTTCTATGTAACCCAGCGCCCGTCGTGCCATATAGGGAGAAGAGTAGCTGTTTTATATGGACTTTTTCTTCCTTTTTGTGAATGAATCAAAGGTCTTTGAATGATATACAAATATACACGTACAGAGAGTGTTTGTAAATTTTTTCGATTTTACTTCTTTCTTAGAAGTTGTAAATCGAATATTTCAATTCGGAGAAGTTAAAAGTCAAAAATTAATTCATCAAACACGCAATTGACTTTCATCTTGGGGATTGACTATGGATTTTACCAAAGAATATTCTATAGTCGGGCTGTTCACAAGACAGAATTCAAGGACGCGTGACCAGTGAATGCCTGCATCTAAATATAGCCTGCCCGGCGTAGCCACGCCTTCTAAACTGAAATAAATGAAGAACGGTTTACACTGTACTGTACTCATTTGTGCTTTGTATTTACGTGTGTTACGTTTTTGTCTGTGTGTTTTTGTTGAGTGGTGTAAATCGGACTTGTAACATTGGGGAGAGGAACATTCAAAGAGTGCGTGCCGTTCACGTGATCATTCTGTCTTTTGAACAGCCCGACTATAGTAGTGATAAGATTAGTCAAATCTGACACCTTTTTTTTCACGACACAAAAATTGCACGAGTTGGTCTGTTTCGGTTCAGACGTAAATAAAGATATGCATCTTACATATATTACAGATAGATGCATTTGTTTTATAATCTCGATATTTTATAAGAAATTAATTTCAGAAATCATAGAAATTTCTACTATTCGGTGCTGCTCCAGATAATTTGATGAGATAGAAATCGTAGGTCAATATACAGCAGAGTTGTGTTGATTAAAATCACGATTGAAATCATGATTTAAATCGCTTGATTTTTTAAATTAAAATCATGATTCAAATCAATTTTTTTTTTATTCAGAACCAGATAACAACCTAATATAAAAGTTTTCTCGAAGATCAAAAGGAGTATCTGCTTTTAGAAAAAACAACAAAAAAGAAGTAAGAAGTAAGTATAATTCCAAATTCTTAAACTAAACGTAACACCTAAATTTCATTATTACTGTATATTTTCAGTCTATTCATTTTCGTTATACAAATTAAACAAAAACACGAGTTTTCCTCCTTTTTCTATGCCTAATCTGTTTCTAATATCCGAGTGTACAACTAGCGAAATGCGTGAAATTGTTGGGCAACGTCAATTTATAGGTTGAGAAGGAAAACAAGCCTCGACAGGAATATTTTTGCAAAAAGCACAACAAACGCGTTAGTGCCTCACTCGGCACTGTATAGCGAGTGTATAGGACAGAAGGAAAACAAATAGCGACAAGAATTTTCTTGCAAGAAGCGCGACAAATGCGTTGTCACAAGTTTTTGAGCCGCAAATTGTATTAAAATTTTCAGACTTATACATTAAAATAATCAACAATAATTTCAAAGAAACAAAATGTTCAAATTTTATATTCAAATTGAAAAAATCAAAAATATCAAATAAATCGTGATTTTTTCAAAAAAATCAATGATTTTTTTAATAAAAATCAGATTTTGCCCCACCCTGATATACAGTTCATTGAGCATTATAGTGTTCAATTCTAAATGAATTGGACCCTCCATAGTCCAGATTAACCTGAGTAATTTCAATTCATATGGAAGATTGCTATCTATTATAGTGCAGGCTATTATGGCGCTGTACGAAAACACTCTCCCGAAAGAACTTTTATTCCATGATTTTGAATTTTTGTTATTGCATCCTCTGTAACAACCAGTGTCACTAATGCTGCTACTTGGAATAACTATGTAAAACCGGGAAATATTGGAAAGCAATCAGCAAATAATACAAATATAACTTCCACCAAAGTGAAAACTGAGCAAGATGAACTTTGTTTTCTTCAGCCTCAGAATAATCTCGCATTATATTTACCAGTTGAACTTGAGTACATGTGTTTTGAATGTTTTGTACTAACCATCGGAACTTGATATAGATGAATAGATTATTGATTATTTCGTCCACAAATACCACAGCGTTTGTATCCATTATGAAGCACTATTTAAAACAACGCTTAAATACTGAACAAACGGAAAACAACTAATAATTGATAGCAACGGCAAATAAACGACAAATAACTAAGAAAACTACGGTAGAGAATTGATCTGGAAGCGACAAATAGCTGGTTGAAAGGAGCAGTAAAATTTTGGAAAACTTCTAGCGAAATTCGAATAAATTGGAATGCCAATTTCAAAAGCTGTCAGAATTAGGGTCACTGGATCTAGTAAGCTTCGCTTACACGGGTACGGACATTGGGTGGAGCTAATCGGAACAATTTAGAAAAGAAGAAGACAAACTGTCATTTTTCAAATTGACGTGACATTGACATTTTGATGCTCGATGCAAAATGTAAACAATCACAAAGGTTTTCGACTGAAATTTTGGGTGTTTCCTATGGATATTTGACTAATTTTAATTTCCTTTTAATTTTTCGAGTTGAGTTCCAATAATTTTGCATGTGCACGCCATATTGACAATACTGCAAGTAATATTTGTAACGTGGCTAGAGGAATCTTGAAACAATACCACGAGTTCTTTAGTACAGTTCATAATTTAGGTCGCTAGACATTAAATTCGATTGAATTCTGAAGATTTTCCTGGAATTTTCAAGAAAATGATAAACCTGATTTGAAAATTTAAGCAGTGAAGTAAGTACCTACTTTGTCAAACAATAATATTTGGCAATGAAATGTAGAGATGGAGTTCATGTTGACTGTCATTATCTATTTTTCTAGGAATACATTCTATAATATCTATACCATAATAGCATATTCTAAAAAATTATCTTTGAAACTTCAAGAATGTTCGTTTTATAAAGATATACAGATGAAACTCTAATTCAACACAGGTAAAAAAAATGTGAATGAACTAGGATGCCCTATGACAAAATAAAAAACAAAATAAAAGTATTGACACTAGGATGCCCTATATCTTTTAGGGCTACCTAAGCTGACAACTGATTTAGTAATTTGTATGTTTGATACTTCGGAAATGAAGACTATTTCAATCAACTTACTGGGATTAACAGCAGATTTATACAACAGTTTCAAATAAGATGAAATGGTCATCTTTTTGAATAATAATTGTTCATATGGAATAGTAAGTAATGTTGAACTTCTTGTAGTGAATGCTCACTTCGTAAATTTGTGTATTTGGTGATTTTCTCAGAATTTCCCATTTGAAGAAATAACTTCTACCCAAGTCCCAGGTAAACATCGAGAGAAAGGTCCATTTAATTCAAGGTGAAGTTTGTTTTCATTCGCGTTCTATACAAAACTATATTCGGTGATAATCTAGTAAAAAATAGTAAATAACTCATCACTTGGAATGGAAAATAGTTTGTGACTTTTGTCATTGTTTTTACAGTTTTTATCTGAACAAATTTTCATTTCAAAATTTTGAATTTCAAATCAGAATGAGGAATATTGTGTAAGTTGAACTCGGTTAAACTTTATACTCAACAACACAGACCACGTTAATTATTTTTGCTCAAGAAGCATACACGAACACGAAAGGCGAGTTCTGAAATTCAACAGTAACTTCTGTCATTTCTATCACCGATGCCTCTCTCTCTGTTTGTCGTTCGTCACAAACAGAGAGAGAGAGGAATCAGTGACAGAACTGATGGAATTTCCTGTTGAATTTCAGAACTCGCCTGAACTCAAACACTTCTTCTTCTCATATTCTCCGAATTCGTATAAACAAATTATCCTACATTGCGATTGGCCGATTTTTGGGTATCTTCTGGGATTGGCTAATTTACAACAATTTTCGCCAGGGCCTCGCCCATTGTCCGTACCCGAGTAAGCGAAGCTTACCTTACTAGATCCAGTGACCCTAGTCAGAATTCGATTCTTGCACCATCTACTGGAAATCGCAGTAAATTCCGTCGACAAGATTGATCGTGTCTAGAGTTTTTGACGAAACAATATCGAATCGGAGATCGCGCCAGGAATATATACATCTTGCTCATTCCCATCACCGGACGTTCCCTTGAACCCTAGCCCTCTCCATCAAGCATGCCAGCAGCGATAATCGTCGTAAATAACAACGGCATATCGTCGATGATCGACAGCGGAGCAAGCATCAGCGGCCGTCTAGCCGGCTGACAAGAGAGTCGTCATCGAGATATCTGTGGAAACACTCGAAGCGACAAGTAAACGAGCAATTTCCGGTGTGGAGACATCTCGATCTAGATAGCCAATTTACGTTTTCCTCCTCATTCGAGACTTTTAAGAGGAATCATCCGTTAGCGGGCGGTGGTCTGAAAATATAACGAGTTGGGGCAGGCTATGTTATGATCTTTTGTTTTCTTCTGCTTTGAGGTTCATCGTTGACAATAAGATGGCTATATGCTGGTGCTTTCAGTGTTGCGATATTGTTCGAGACAAACCTATATGTAGAGGGTGTATTTGTTCAAAATTACGTCTTAAGGGTGCGGTTGTGGTTGGAATTCCTGAAAATTTTCGAGATCACTCGATCCATGGAACACGTTGTTGCCAATACAGATCACTTTTGGTTAGAACAGAGAATAGAACGCGAGATCAATCTGACGTTTGATGAAAACAAACTTCATCTTCAATGACCTACCTCCAAGAATAATCTCACGTTCTAGTATATTCAATAACCATTTGAAAATTTCGTTGTGATAATAAAAAAATACAAGAGAAGTTTGCTGGCAAAAACATTCTAGTGTGTGCATGCGTTCTGAATATTCTATAAATGCAGTGATATGTGTTTTACACATGTTCAGTTCAACCCAGAAGATTATAAAGAATAATAATGATTCACTCACCAGAAAAAATGGCATTTTCTCACTTCACATATCCATAAAATTTGATCACAATTCTCACTCCTTTTCGCTCACACGCATTAACGTGAATAATATACGGCTGAATTGTGATACTACTTCTAAACCGAGCTTTTGAATTGAGATTACAATATTATATTGCTCAAATGATAATAACAACAATCAACTGATTTGAGAGAGTGACGATACCTGGCGAATTTTTTGAATTATTACTACGGTCTACGATTTGCTGACAATCTTTTATATTGTTACGATTTTTCCTTGCAAAATCCCACTTCTGACACCACAGTTACGATAATTCCTTTCAAAATCCTTCTTCTGACGCCACTGTTACGATATAACGCTGGGTTCGATGATTAAAACACCAAAAAACACTGAACTTCTTTTATTATAACTCTCTATCACAATACAATACAACACAATCACTTAAATCGCTCTGATAACTTTCCAATGCTCGGTACTTTAACTCTCTGTACTAAAAATTCTACTTCGGCACAAAGCTCTCTCCACTTAGCTCCGAATAACTCTCGCCACTTAGCTCTGAATAAAACTTCCGAATAAATAACTCTCCGAATGAAAACTTGTCTCGTAACTAACTCTCTGAATAACTGACTCTGCCCGCGACGAAGTCTGTCCCGTATATATACCTGCGTACCTATCGAGAATCCTCGAGAAAAGCCCCGATGACGTGTCTCGAATTCTCCAGGCGGCAACCAACAGTTCCTGGAAAATGACGACGCTACGACGCGATCCCTCATCTGCGTTTACGATCTCGTCAAGGCCGGCGCTAGGACGTAACAATATGGAGTGAAAACACCAGAGCCACCTTAGTTATGATCTTTTCTTTTCTCCTTTTTTAAGGTTCACCGTTGACGAGCTGTTCTCATAAGTGCGATTTTAAAAGTATGCGAGATATAGGGTCTAGTTTCGTTAGAAATCAACTGTGAAATGTGGCAATCATTTCTCAAAACGAAAGAGGGAAATTCCAACTCATAATTTACCCAAATGAGATTGACTCATCATTGTGAGGAGGAAAAAATTGAGAATTAATATTGGAATCAATATAAGTGTAGAAGGGCTGATCTATACCGAAAACTTGCATCGTTGATTAAAACTAGTTCCTGTTGAACAGAACACGTCTAATCAGTCAGCAAATGCAAGAAGTAAATTTATAAAAATACTAACTTAGTGAAAGTTCATAAACCAAACCCATTTGAGTTTTCATTGACAATACTATGCAATTCACTGAAAAAAAATCGATGAAGAGATTAACATCATAAAATCAATATTGAAGGAAAATGAAGATCCAAACAATTTGACAGAAAAAACATGTAAATTGAGAATCGAAACATACCTCACGGTGGAGACATACAATCTGCACAGACTACGAATCCTGTAACAAACATTATACCGTATGTCCTTCGTTTGTCTGAAAAGATAAAACGGATTGGCGACAAGTATAATGTTAGAACAACATTAAAAACAACGAATACTTCAAGTTCAACAATAACACCTACTGAAGCGAATAACAAAATAGGAAACTCAAATATTGGTATTTAAAGAATTCCTCGTTCTTGCGGTCAAAAATATATCGTTGAAACATCAAGACTTCTGGAAGAGCAAAAGAGTGAAGAGCCAAATTTCAGATTCTTGACAGATTATCAACAACGAATATAGAAGAAAAAGAAATTTCCAGAAATCGCAAGGGAATTTTGACATTCCAGAAAAAAAAATTTTTGAAGACAAAGTCAAGATTTCCTTACTGCAAGAAAATGATATTTCCATAAATGATCGAAAACATTGTTTATTTGCGATAGTCCATAAAACCTACTTTTCTCATGATTTCTTTGATAATAATTCTAATGAAGCAGTATTCACTGCCTCAAGCCCAGGCATGTCTCTTCTCCAAGGAAGCCGATCTATCATTATCTAGTATTCAGATGACACGAGTAAACTGTTCATACAAAGTCAAGTATCCCGATGCTAGGGAATTACGATCAGTGATAATCTCTTATGGAAAAACCATGTATGGAGTTCGGCACCAAAACATTAATTGAAGCTTTTCGATTCTATTCAGAAAAAGGCAATTCGTCTTGTTGGTGATTCTTCTCTCACGAACTCGCTCACTTCGTTGGAACATCGTAGAAGGGTCGGAAACTTGTCTCTCTTCTGTAGACCTGTCGAACCTCTCTTGCTCAGGGACCATTTTTAACAGAAAAGCTGAACTTTGGAACTCCTCACCGAGGAAGGTTTCTCCTGAGACATACCAACTTCAAAAATTAAAGTTAATAAGTTTCTCCTGTCCCTTGATTCAGGCGGTATTTTTGGAAGATGAAGGGGTTTCCCTTCCGTGTGAATCTGTGTATGTGAAAAAAATGGAAATTTCTTCTTATTGAACTCCGTTCAAACCTTTCACAGTGGACAAAGCATCGATTGATTCCTTAAAAGAATCGTACTTTCCGCCCCTCCCCCGTACACGAATCGAGTGCAACGCGGCATGGATGCATCGAAGGAGGCCGGCGAGCAGCCTTGGATCGGTCCGCTATTATAAATAAACGTTTCAGTGGCGCAGGAAGTTGTAAACGATGCAAAACAGGAAACTCCGTCCGATTGAGTCAACAATTAACGATATTTTTCGACGTCGACGTGATGCGTTAGCGAAGATTCCTTCTTGTACTAGGAATTATCTCGAAATGTCGAAGCAGAGCCTGCTGATGACTCATGGGGGTGGCATCAGTTTATTCGCGTCGAGAAATTCTCGACCAAATGAACAGATTGTTTCGTGAATTCCAATCAAGTCGTTCTAGTGATGAATATGCCATTATCCGTAAAAAGGTGCACAACTTCTCTGGTCGATACCGCGCCGGGTATTGCAGCGGTTCAGTCGTTGCTCATTCAACTATTCAATGAGTGATATCGCTTTTTTCTAGCGATCAATTATTGTAACACCAAACTGGTACTATCTCGGGTACCACTTGCACACGACTAGGAACAGTACTCTTTACGTCTTATAATCTGAGTGCAAACAAGCACTACCTCCAGAGGTTTTTCTCGGTTCCACCAGGGCTTCGTCACATAGTTACTGTGAATAATTTCTCTAAACTGAATAGTGGGCTAATGGGATAGGCCCTTTGTCAAAATACATCCTTTGTTAGTCTCAGACTGTTTTCACTAATTTCTTGATTACTGGCCAGAGCATGGTGGACGACACTGGATTTTTTTACTATCCAGTATCTTATGCGTATATAATGTTCCTTAAAGCGTGTTTTTATCGCTCATCGACTCTGTCCAAAGTATTTCTTGTTTCAATCTCAACAACCGATTTCATATATCGCCGACTTTCCTGTGCCTTCTAATTTATCTTTCGGATTACTCAGGAGTTTTTTTTATATAACGGGTATTGTCAATGATCTGAGTAACTCGAAATCTGTAGGAGATGATGGCATAAGTAAATGCATGTTGAAAATATGTATGCACTTTATAGTTGAACCTCTCACCCATCTGATAAATTGTTCTTTGGAAGAAAGATATTTTCCACCTCGATGACCACTTGCAGTAAAATCATTGTAACATTTTTTTTAAATGTCGTATAATTGTCGAGAATTTGTCGTGGTAAGAAAATAATTGTCGCGCTTATACTTTTTTTGCTAACTTAATATTAAGTTTGCACAGCCACCTTGCTAAAATTCCTAATGAAACTCAAATCTCGAAACTATTATCATAGATAATTGTCGAGTAATTGTAGTAGCTCATTCCATATGAAAAACCACCAAAAAAGTTTTTTTTTATTTCTTGGAAATCACGCCCTTGTCATGTTTTACGTCGCATATTTTCTCCGTTTTCTACCATGTGGCAACACCGCTAGGATTTTCACTGTTTTTTCAACATTCTTCCATAAAATCGCGAAAGGAACCGGAATATGCAATTGTCGAGAAGTCAGAATCGATATGTCATCACTATTTTAGTTGAAAAAGTGCCTGAGATGAGAAGAAATTGTTATTGTTTTGAACCATCGATTTTATCATGAAACCCTATCGAAAAACTATTTTTTCAAATTCCCAAAGTATTGATCAAATGTCGTATGATATTCGACAAAAAAAAATCAATTGTCGCGCATATAGTTTTTTTTTCTAAGGGGTGGCTTGGCTAAATTAATATTAAGTGTGTAAAATTATTCCAATTCATAAGACAGGGAATACAATGAACTTGAAAAATTCCAGAAGAACCAGCTGTAAGACCATTTTTCAAAGCCCCAGGATCCTAACAGTCATAAGTACATACATCTACGAATTATTGCAGTGTGTTAAACTACAGGTTTTCAGAGGAATATACGTTATATCACTAGAAATTTGCAACAGCTAAAGGTATCCCTCCACAGATTGACAGTGACTAAAACTTGTCCTCGACATATGGCCATAAAAGTCTACAACAAATTACCTGACGATATCAAAAATTTGCTTTTCAAACTTTATGAGCATAGAATCAAGGAACTGCTATTGAATAAATCGTATTATACACTTAATTAATATATCAATGATAGTATGTGATATTATACAATAGATATGTATACATTTTAAATCTTTTTAATGACATTGCTATTGGAAATTTTGTTATTTGTGTTTTGTTGTATTGTATTTCGTTGACTCATTCAATATTATTTTTGATGATTCTACTGAATTTTATTATTATTATATTATTGATATAATTTGATATATTCTAGTAATAACTTTTCGAACACTTTTGAGGAACTTACATGTTTTATTTCATCAGGTAACTTATTGAAGCTATCTAGACCTTTCAACAATGAATTCATTTCTCTCTTTGTTCGGGATATATAAAATGTATTACCTGTTCTTGTGTTATAACAATGAAGATCACTAATTCGAACTAAATATTGTTGAGATAGGCAGGTTGTATACCACTCGTAATTTTGTAAATAAAAATCATGCTCAAATAATACAGTCTTTTTTGTACCGGCTGCCACTGTAGGGTAATCAACATACATTCAATAGGGGTATACTGGTTGCATCTCTATATAATTCTCATACCTCTATTTTGTTATTTCTACAATCGTCCCATTTGATTTCGGTTGAATAGATACATCAGTGTGGCACAGTAGTCAAAGTGTGGCCTTATTATGCAGTTGTAACATGTTAATCCAGCAAAGGTTGATATAGTACATTACACACCGAGGTGGAAAGTGATTCATTCCTGTCGTGAGATCAGTTAGTTAACCTTCACGCTTTGCGTGAAGGTTGGGAAGTGTCACATTACACACCTCTACTTCCCGCCCTCATTTCATCTATTCTAGACTCTATTTATTTATATTGGTGACAATCTCGGTGACAATTATATACCTCGTAGTCACGGTAATAATATATATCTACTTGATTATTCTGAGAAAACCGCGTTCTTGGTAATTTGTCGTTAAATTTAATATTTTTGATATGTTCAGAACAAAACAGAGATTTATTAATTTCAATCGAAATATGATTGTAAATTAAATAGTATAGAAACCTCGGTAGGAAGTTTCATTCCTGTCTCGAGATCGAGATCTCGAGACGCTATGCGTCTCGGTTAACTAACTGATCTCACGACAGGAATGAATCACTTCCCACCGCGGGGTGTAATATACTATTGATATTCTAAAGAAGAATACATTTCCTCACCAATCCATCTTGGCACAAATTCAGATAGTTTTCCAGTAGCACACTGGTAGTGTAGGTAATGACGAGGGAAAAAACACCTAGGAATAATTTTCAACACAGTGAACACATATAATCGGTGTTTTTCAGTCTTAGTGTACTTCACAGAGATTGCTGAGCATATACGTTATTAGTTAGTATTAGATGGATTGGATAAGCTGTACATAGTTGATAGCATTTAAATAAATAATAAATAGCAATGGTCCCAAAACACTGCCTTGCTATTGGCTTTTGTCAATACTATAATAATTCAATTTATTTTAACATACATAACAATTGAGTACAGAGAACGGATTTGACGGGATTTGAAAAATGGTTCGAAATAAAGGAAAAATGTGTTCATCTGTGTTTTTTGCTATTTTTTAGTTTTGCGTCATTCACTGATTGACAGACACACGACTCATGCGCATTCTCTTACTCACCTAAGAGTCTTAGTTACTAAGTTGAATGTGGGACAACTTTGTAGTTTCAATCATTAGTTCTCAATACTAGTTACGACTGGGGGAACTGCATTCACTGATTTCCTACAGTCTTGGGCTTAGTCTGAGTTATTAGGTATTGTTGCATAAACCAAGCTTTACTTCTTCAGGAATCCATTCAAGTCATATAGTATAATGAGGTTAATAATGGAAATTATAATTAATTTTCTTCAACTCTCATCTTTTCGAAAAGCCGAAGATACTTAAAGCGTTTGATTCCTATAATAACTGTGTTTAGGGCAAATTGTCCCGTTACGTAATTGCAATATTATCAAATAGCAAAGATGATCACTTTATGAGTTACGTATTGCATGAATTAAGAGAGAGAATTTAAAGAATTATATCATTGAAATATATCAAAGAATTCGAAATTAGTATACTTTTCCTTGGGGTCGTTTGGAGACTAGTTTGCTTCCTCTTTCTATAAATACTGCAGTAAAGTAACAGGGCAAATATACCAACTGAAAGAAGTGTCAGTTATCCCAATTTTAATAACGATAAAAATCACTTTTATCACAGTGAAAGTGTAAGATCGTTCTACAAAAAAAAATGTGAGAAACGCCAGATTTCCTCCATTGTCAAAAATCATTGTGTTCCGTGAGAAGCATAGCAACCAAAGTTGTTGAGCAAGGATTATTTATTACCTAAAGAATACCTTATCATTGCATTAGGCAATGTGAAAAAAAAACAGTATGGTTTCACCTTGGTTTCAACATAGATTAGAGAAGTTCTCTTCACAGCTCAACAACACAATGAGTTTGTCCAAAGAATTTAGTATAACTATTTACGAGAGACTTTTACCTCACTTTACAAATTTTTTTCAACAAGTACAAAAAACTAGGGACAAGTTGGTTCCGAAACCTGCATTTTTAAACAGTTGATCAGTTGGAAATTTCTTCTCCAACCGCTAATGTTGAGATTCGTTGAAAAATGAATTAATTAACAATAATAATAATGTTTATTTCCCAAGAAACTTACAAAGTTTATAGAAGTTATAAAAGTAACTCTAAGAAGATCATACATCGAAGAAAAAAAGCCAATAAAATCAGACTCTTTCATTATAGAAAATGAAAAAAAGTATGGTAATAAAAAAAATGAAAAATTGACAATTATATTAAATGTTTTTTCAAGTTGACTTCGAAACGGAGTTTTCCATATTTCTTTATTGCATCTGGTAATCCATTATATAAAATGATTCCTATGTGATAAATTGACTGTCGTCTTATGTTAGATTTGAATTTTATCGTTGATAAATTTTTGGAAGATCTGGTTGAATGATTGTGCTGATCACTATTAATTTTGAAGATAGGATTTGAATGTTTTAGTTCAATTTAAACCAAATGTATGAAGGTACCGAGTTAAAGTGTATATAATGATGACATATCCAAAAGTTTATTGGGTTTATATAAATTTTTTGTTGGTTTCCGAGTTGGTTTCCGATCATCAAGTTCATATATACATTCAATCAATTTATTTTGTAGGGTGTTCACAGGTTTCACTAGGGTTTTTGTTGCCGCTCCCCAAACTGAAATTGAATACTGGAGTTTGGATTATACAAGAGAGAAATAAATGAATTTCAGATATTTCAGTGGTATAAAATTCTGCAATTTGGAAAGGACACCAATCATTGGAGATATTTGTTTTCTCAACATTCCTATATGTTTGGTCCATGTTGAATTTTCATCCACAGGCAGTCCTAAAATTTTGACAGCAGGAAAATATTAAATAATTCCATATTTTATTGAATGGAATCCACTGATAGGAATGAATTTGATTTTTAACAAATATACATAAAAGATGACTTTTTGAAGTTCAATGTTAGTTTGTGACTACTCAACCAGAATAATATTGTCTGAAGATCCATTAACATGTTAGACATGTTAGACTCTGGAAGCAGGTAGCACGCAGTTCTACGTTAGCATTATTCAATGATCCTAGGTGTACAACTGATTTCATTGGAAGAAAAGACACTATCGATATCCGTTTTCAGTTAATTAGTAGATATTCTGAATATTCTGCTCCAAGACTTCAAGTTGTGATCAATATTTAGGAATAAATGCATTTGAATTCCTAACCTAACCTTACCTTGTTAGCGAAACGCACGTCGTGAAAATGAGATCAGTTTGGTGTTAGGATAACAACTGATCTCTCCAAAAATTTTTACACCAAAAGCAAGACTAAAAGTTCCAATATCACCGTTTATCTTGGTAGTGATTGAAATTTCGAAGGTTCATAACTCGGTTCATAATATCAAGAGATAAGTACGAATACGATCTAGTAGGCTGCAGGCGGCCACCTCAGTAGCAACAAAATTGTAGTGCCATAAGACGCCAGATGAAGCTGTTGTATAGTGAAACGTGTGTAACTGTCTAATGAAAATCATGCAATAAAGTATTTTTCTTTCAATTATTATTCATTAATTATAGTTATCATGAATTTTTTCAAGTACCTATCCAGTTTTATCTGTTGAGTATTTTTTGAGTTGATTTTGGATTTCATAGTATCAAAATTTGGGTACAACAGGAAATGTTCCTAAAATAGAATCAACCATGATGATGGCATAAAAAACTCTCTGTCAATCGTAACTAAGTGGCTAAGTACTTTTTCTACACCCACTATTTTCAAACCGTTCATTACGCATTCTAAATTATTGGCAGTATCTTCCGGAATTGTTTTTTAAACGATGGGATATGTAACATTTGACCTAATGAGTACATTCAATGGCCTAAAAATAGATTATTTGTGAAATTGAATTAAAATAGTATATTATGCAACGATCATGTAATAATAACCATTACATGAGAGTTGCATACGCTATTTTATCGACACCCGAGTGATAGTGAAGAACTACAAATATTATATTTATATTTGTATTGCACACAATGATACTAATTAAAGGCATTTCTTTGAAAAATTCTACAAAATTTTAATTAATGGTATTACTTCGAGAAATAAAACGATCAGAAATGACAAGAAAATTAAAAAAGAAAGATTACTCGAGGCCGGAATCGAACCCATGTCTCTTCCAAAACTAGTCCAACTAGCCTAATCAAACCCAGCGCCTTAGACCGCTCGCCTACGGAGAGCTCAGAAAATTTGATTGAAAAATAGCAGAATAAATCGTGCATTTGTCAAATGAAAAATTTAATCATTCGAACTGTATTTCTGCCGGTGAAGATGTCGAAGGTGACTCTCCCATATCGCTGGTATCAGACATTTTGTTATGATTATCAAAGTTTGGCTATATTCTTCAAAAATGCAATACCTATACCGATTTTGACTTGAAAAACGTCAAATGCAGAGCATGCACATCATGCTTGATTGAAAAATAAAGGGTTTCTATAGTTTGAAAATCTGTATCTTAATGAAAAATCTGTATCGTGATGGATTTCATTATAAAACGGGTTGTGGGCATATAAGTGTATTATTAGAGTACGGGTGTAGATAAATGATATTTTAAGGAAATTTATTGTTTAACACTTTGTTGATTGGTACTGTATCTGGTTATATACATGAAGCAAGCAATTGTTTTACCTACTTGCTGTCATCCAGTGTCTTGTTGATCATTGAAAATGAGGGATAACAAGGAAATTTGTGCTACACCAGCAGAAATTACAGCACAAGCAGGAGCACTGCTTTGTATTCCAAATACATCATGGAAGAAGAGCAAATGTTTTTGAGTTATCACAAGGGTCTACTAGACCACTTTTTTTGTGTACTTAGGTCGCATTTCCCTAACAAATTAAGACACCGAATATGGGAAACAAGCTGCTGAATCCAAAAATATTTAAATATACTGTGTTCCATTTTATGTTCCAAACTTGGAATGCTTGATTTCTTGTAAGAACCTAAACATTATTAAAATGCCTGGAAAATTAATTTTGAACCGAGTTTGGAAGTGTACTGAGTCTGTCAATTCAAAACATTTCAAATGTTATTAAAACAAAAATGGCACATTGAAACAAGTTGAGGAACCAACGATTTAGGGTTTTCTACTCCCACTATTTCAAACAGTTAATTACGTATTTGACAGTTGCTAGGTAAGGGCTCATTTAGAATACACGTGTATTCTGAATTACGGGCGGCCGCTTCCGGAAGTTTTTTTTTGTTAAATGATGGGATATATAACATGTAACCTTATAAATTTGATCTCATGACTACATTAATTTGTCCAAAAGCAAAATTCTGCGATTTTTTGTTCCAAATTCTCTATGAAATTTATTTAAAATTATTATTTCCTGAAAATGTTATTTTCAGCAGTTTGTGGAGTGATACTGAATCTACTTACTTATATCGATGAATAGAATATACTACAGAAAACTGTATTAGAACTAAGTACCACGGTTGTCTTTGAAAGAGGCTCAAGAATCGACAGTTTTATTCAATTTTCAAAAATGACTTAGTTTCGATATTGACCAGTTTGTGAAACCTATCGAAATAAAAAAAAGTAAACACGTAGTAAAAACGATATTTTCAATTATTTCCTCATCAAAGAGTGATCAGGATGTTTCAATTCTACTTGTTCAAAGGAGTTTCTTGAAATGTCAACTCAAATAATATAAATTCATGGCTAAAGTGAGATACATAAGTGGAAAAACGGATCACAAGGTATAGGTATAGTATATTATGTAGTTTCTGCTCCAAGAATTAACCATCATTAGACTTTTGCCAGTTTGTGACAGCCCAGTAAGTAGGTTAATATCAACTCAATGATGTGGATTGCTAATTTCTATGAAATCATAATTTACAAAGACCTATTTAGTATTTAGTGGGTAAATAATTATTTGAAGTTACCATCCTCTACCCAAGACTTTCGTTAAAAATGTTTTCTACATTCAAAAGTCAAGGCATTTAAAAAATTAAAGCCCCATCTAGCCTGTCACAAATCGACATTTCAACGGAACACCTCGAAATTCCCAAACACCGATAATTTCTAGCCAAGTCGAGCCTTGACCTGCGATTGTTCCCTTTCAACAACGAAAACAATTGTTATAAACCTGCCACCGCCGACCAGATGTGACGACCCTAGCGTAACCATAGGCCGAACACAATCGAGAAGGGCCCAGCCTACTTGTGTGCAGGTATCCGGGAACTGGCAAGTGGAAGCGATTTCATTCACAAGCAGTTTTAAGCGGAGCGAGCGTAGGCGACCAACTATTATAAACATTCGATTTGAACTTGAAACACGACGATTGAGCATAAACCGAGAATCATGAATGGAACCATTGATTAGCGGCCAATGAATGATGATCGACTTGTGACAGATAAGGCGGCTGGGTGGACTATTACACACTGCCGCCGCTGTGAGCGAGTAATTAAGGATTGTCGGGCTTCAATTAACAGGGTTTCCTGTCCCGATCGGACCGTGAACTGGGATGAATATCATGGCCGACTGTCAACCCTAACCCGGGGGTGTTTCTTAGGGGTAAATTGTACTCACTCTTCAGACGTGTCGGTCATGGTTCGTCTTCGGGAATATCCTACTGCTCAGAGTCCATTTGTTTGACCACCACATTTTTGCACAACATCAAATCCAACTTATCAACACGGGAAACACCATTGAACTAAAATACTGTTAGTCTGACATCTAGAAGAGGAATGCGCCTGCGCGAGACACCGCGCGCCGACTTGTTGGGTGCTTCGTTTGAATTTACCCGCTTCCACGGTTTATTGATTTATTTTCGACCTGATTCTTTGCAGTATCGAAATAATAATTTTAGGCGCGATTATATTAAAAAACACAAACGTGTCACAATTCACTGTTTTTTCCAGATCCGGTTGCCTGGCCGACGGACTTGTTTACGAAACAATCGAGAGTCAGTAACAAAGTTCATTGTTGGTGGTTCATATCGAGATCGAAAGTGTGAGTAATCAAAACAAATGAAACTTATTATGCAGATGTTTGGGGAGGGGATGCTCATCAAAGTGTATCGGATGCCTAGAATGTGCAGTATCTTCCCATTCTAAAACAAAACAGATGAATGGTCATATATTTTCGCTGGCGTTGGTTATCTCAAGTCGTTGCGTTTTTGTAAGACAGATTATCTAATTTTATCTTTAATCACAGTACATTTCCTCTGATTATAGATAAGTTCAATGAATGAATGAAAATAGAAAACGCTGGTGGGGGAAATATGTATATTCGCGTCATTCAAAAATTCACAGATACACAGACACCTAAAGTTCAGAACGTAGACATGACAAGTGTATGCTGAATAATATATTATTTATATTTCACAGATTTCGTAACAATTTTTCTTTTGATCTTGAATTAAAAAGACACGGAAATATACATATATTATAGATAATGTGGAAGGAATACAAAATATACAGGGTGTCGTTTTATATCCAGACCCCAATAATTAATCCATCGCCGAATGTAGGTATGTTCTGTGATCGGGCGAGTTTTTTAAATCTTATAAAAATTTCTGACGTATTGTTCCATCCAATGGAAACGTGAGAACGTTTCAAATTGACCAATAGTTGAATAAACCGGTTTTATCGTATTACACATGGATGAATTCGAAGACTCGCCGATTGGACCAAAATGTGACACGTCACGATATATAAACAAATTTTGGAACTTGAAAATCTTCCGTTTGGACAAATGGATATTTCTAGGAAATTATTTCATGCATTAAACTATCCCTTTTATGCTCTTCAAAATTACAAAATTGAATTGATGAGACATGCGGAAATTGATATAGAAAAAAATATGTATATATACATGTTAACAAAATAGTTGAGGCTTTCGCGGCCGAGGTTTTCAGTATCACTACTTTTATTCGGGTTTGAAGGCCGTCGTTTTTTGGAATTTCTTCCAGCGAAACGTCAGGAAGAAATTCCAAAAAACGACGGCCTTCAAACCCGAATAAAAGTAGTGATACTATATACATGTTAGTTGGGAAAAAAAATCCTGAAGAATATATGAGCATAATCGATGCATGCAGCAACGTTGAATTCGAATATTTCATCAATGAAAGTCATAAATAAGAAATATTTTCATATACTATTAGAAGTTGACACCATACTTACCCATGTTACTTTTTTTGTATTTCGCATTTCGAAATTTAACAGACATTTTTATAAGCAAAATTTGTAATATGTGTAATATGTGGAAAACTTCCAAGCACGTAGCATATTAGTATTAGCATTGTATTGGGTATCTGAAAGAATACGGGTTATTATACAGGGGTCACTATTCGAAACGAAACAGTCGAAATATCTGATTCCACGTTCATTTAAAAAAATCGGTCATACTCGTAATACCTAACATTTTTTATTCGATTTTTAACACTGCAACTTCAACCTTCTTGGGAAGAATGGGGCCAACCTTACATTTTCAAATAAAACTAGGAGTCAAGTGATACCTTTTTCGAAAGGGCATTAAATTGTGAATTTCAGCTAGATAGTTTTCGAGATAATTTCTAATATTGTGTGATGGTTTTTCTAATATAATTATTCGACTTTCAAAATGCTAATGACGAGATGTGATAGAAAACATACGTTATTATTTACACAGATGTTCAAAATGACCAAGAGCGACTTCCATGCAATGATAAAGGCGTGATTCAAATTTTCCTCGAACTACCTTCATTAAATTGTGTCTGGTGTTATCAGCCGGATTTATTGTTTCTTTGGTTCATTTTGATCATCTGAGTAAATAATTACGTACGTTTTAGGTTGGATTCAGACAGATCCGAAATCCGATGATACGACGATCCGACAGCTTTCTGATTGGTCTAAATTAAAATTTAGAACAATTTAGACCAATCAGAAAGCTGTCGTATCATCGGATTTCGGATCTGTCTGAATCCAGCCTTACACTACATTTCATCATTTAGTATTTTGTTGGTCAAATAATTTTATTAAAAAATAGCATTACACAATTATAGATACTCATCTCGGACACTATCCGACCGAATTTCACAAGTGATGTCATTTAAAGAGAATTGAATACCCTTTTGGAAAAGGTATCACTCGACTCCTTGTTCCCTTTGAAATAGTAAGGGTTGGTCCCACCCTTCCCAGAGGGTTGACCTGCAGTGTCAAAAGACCTCCACCTTGATCAATGTAATTAGTGTACGATCATTTTTTTTTCTAATGAATGTGGAATTAGATATTCCGTCTTATTCGTTTTGATTGGTGACCCCTGTATACACAAAAACTAAATTTCTTCGATCCATACTTGAAACATATGCGAAGATATAAAATCCCTGTCATGACATTAAATTCAAAATTCGGTTCCTTCAAAAATATGTCTCAATTAACAGCACTGAAAATGAGGTAATCAAATAAAGATGCAAAGTGTCTCCAATACTATGGTCTACATTTCTTGCAGGAGGATGGGGTTCGTGGTGGATAAAGTCTCCGAGGACTCATTTTACGAAAACCTCCTCTTAGGACTACCGAAAGTA
Organism: Zygogramma bicolorata; assembly: GCA_032362365.1. Classification (NCBI taxonomy): domain Eukaryota; kingdom Metazoa; phylum Arthropoda; class Insecta; order Coleoptera; family Chrysomelidae; genus Zygogramma; species Zygogramma bicolorata. Next base: position 71,232 of record JAVJAQ010005053.1, read on the forward strand.
CTGGAAAAAGTCCCCTGCATCTCCAATCTATCCCTAAAACGCTTCTCAGGCGTGAGACAAATCGACATACGATCCTGGGAGCACAACAACGGCGTCATCCTACCGGAAGATCTGCGTGCGTTTTATTCCTCTACTAATGGTTTCTCCTACACTTACGACTTTTCCTATGACTACTCCACCAACGAGCAGAAAGTGATACGACAAGGCAAGATAGAGATAAACGAAATGAACGACTTGGTGCGATCGTACGGTTATGAAACCAAAAACGTGGCGCAGGTAGAGCAGATCGGCAAGAAGTACAAGTTAACCCTGTCGCGTGACAGTAAAGTCTTCGAACTGTCTACAGTGGATGACAACGCCAAAGTGGTGCTGGTTTACCCGAACTCCTACTCAATCCCCAGCATCTGGCTCTACACCGCTTCCATGTCCTTCAGTTTCCTAGCGGAGGACTTCACGGTCTACTTCAGGATGTGCATCGCACATTTAGGTATTCCTTGCTGGCAGTACGTCGTGTCCAAGGAAGGTATTCCCGAATGGACCAGGGAAATGTTCCTTTTGATCGCACCTGGTGTGCTGCCGGAAGATCGAAGTCTGATCGAGATCCCGAAGTTTAATTTGGACGAGATTAATAGGATCGACGTTAATATTTTCGCGACGCAGTCGAATAGTTCGACGAACGAACGTGGGGCGGCGCTGCAAGCCGTGCAGCAAAATAAAAGCAAGGACAAGAAACCGAAAAGTGTTCCCAAGAAGCATGTCAGTGGGAAACCGGTGAAAAAAGTTACTACGTGAGCCTAATAAAAGTTGTTGGTCAGTGAATGTCTTTTATTATCAGTTTCGATTTGTTTTTGATGAAATTTCAAGTGAGAGAATTACACAGAACAGTATTTTCGACTATGACTGCTTTATCTTGTTTCTCATAGATCCGCGACGATTCAAAATACTTCCTGATTGGTGCAAATAAAAACTTCTAACATATTTTTCCACCAATCAAAAAACTATTGGTTATCATATCTATGAGAATTCAGCTTGAGGGCGGATCCTCATGCACCCTGATTCCGTATTTTTTTTTTGTCTCAAATTATGTCGAATTTGACGTATTTTATTGTCGTTTTGACAGAATTTCGGAGGAAATATCCATAGTTCGCATTGACATTACAACTAAAAGATTATGACAGTTCTCTAAATATCACGATTCTGAATACATTGGAGGGATATGCATATTGAAGTGATATTGTGAGGGACAGAATGATAATTCTGTACTTGAATTACTCCATCTTTTTCAACCTCTATTTATCTGCTACATTGAGGAAGACATTCGCTTAGAAGTTATACTTGAAGTATTCTATCTCACTCATTCCGCAGTCCTCTCTCTCTTAGGGCCAGTCAATTCGTTGTAATGTCTATGACAGTTCGTAACCATGAAGATCAGCCTTAAGAAACGAACTCATCAACTCCAACTGACACTGAAGAAGAATGTGACAGATTTTTCATCTTGAGCGTCACTAGCATATCAAAGTCAGTGTTTTTGGTAGATTCGGAACTGAAATGCATCTCGACGCTTTCGAACTTCGCATTTTCTGCAAAATTTTCCATATCTACTTTCGTATCGAGTTGTGATACTCTTCCGTCCGTTCATTACATTTAATAATTTGTAATAGAATTTTCCTCATTTTTCATTGATATTTTAAAAAATCCGGATAAAAATTTCGAAATTCGGATGCACATCTTTAGCAGTCTTTGACAAAGAAAGGCTACACAGGAAGTGAGTCAGATTTTTTTAAATTCTTAACGTCAGCCTGTGTCCGCTACCGAGGCCAATCACCGACGCCGGTGAGCACACTTCTCCCAAACGGAAATTTTGACTCAGGGCCGCCGGCTTTACGTCCCCTCCGAAGAACGGCATTCCTCAATATATCTTGTGCTCATTGATATATTGCCTGCGAGCTATGATATGCTATTTTGGTTAAGTTGTATGGGCTTTCGACGAGGTTATGTGCTGCATGAGGTCATGTCAAGTATTAACCGCAATCGGCGCTGCTTGACTTCTGAAGAGCTGGGCCGTACCCTTGAGTCACGAATCATTATCGGTTAATTCTGGTGTCAAGTCTTTCAAAACTATTGAAAGGAGAATGAACATAAGAAAAGAGATTCAAAGACTGTAACTCTCAATAGCTCTCCAAGGAATGCACGCTTTCACAAGGCGAATATTCATGCTTCCAAATTTCGCATTCTTCTGCAGGATTCTGTAAAAGTCAATTCTTCATTATAATTCCGAAGAAAAAATTGATGTTACCTAGGAGGTCCGTTCTTTTCGGGCGGGATGCCTCATATAATTACGGTCGAACTCCACAGGTTAAATCGTGCGATTGTTCCTCGTCCTCAAGGTCATTTTTAGATGTTCAAAGAATTAACCCTTTTTTATAGTTACTCTCTAACTGCTTGTACACACATATACCAATGTATATATAAGAAGTATACACTTATTTCTATATAAAACTGAGTAACACAAAAAAGATTATTTTTTAATATATTTAAATATTTGACTATTCTTTTTATTTACCGAATACGCTTTCACTAAGGTAGAAAAGTATTGATTGGCTGCGCCTTGGCAATAGCGTATGCGTTATCATAACGAAGACCGTCAAAAATCGAACCCCTCGGTTGCGTCGGCACAAGGAAGCTTAATGACATCGCGGAAGATGGCATGCGGTTTTCTTCTCATTCTTTCAAATCTTTGACATGGGTATGAAAGTTGTACTACCAGTGATCTTGACGAGTACTCCAAATACCATTACATATTCAATTTCTGAACGTTGAGTTCTATGACGTAACTTCCCAAGGTTCTCTCATAGTAGGGTTATAGAATGTCGCAATCTTTTACCTCCATGTTTGGTTGCAGGTGACAGCCAGCGCCAATTTTGAACAATTCCAGTGACAGACGAGTTTCTTTGGAATAGTTATTGAGTGTACATACAATGAAAAATAGTCTTTCCGGCCTGTGACTCATTCGAATTTCCCAACCCCGCTCACCAAAAATAAAAACACCATCAAATAATTCCCATGATTTACTGTAATAATCACTAATTAAAAGTACAATGGACCTATTGCTTTGGCCTAATCAAATTAAACGACTTCGTGGTTAGTAGAGCGTCAGTCCTGGCCATCAGGGGGTTATCTGTGGCCACCCCCCCGATCAACAAAAGCGGAGACACGTCAGGATTCAGCGTATCCTCGCTCGAGATGAACTGAGGGATATCCTTCATCAGCTCCTTCAAAGACTCCGCAGGGGTCGGTTCTCGCACCGCCTCCGGGGACATGCCGAGGGAGGGTTCTGTGCCCGGTTCGAAGCTGGTCCTCAGCATGGGGCCGTCGTCTTCCTCCGTGTAAGAGTCCATGGACCTGTTGATCCTGTCGTTCTTCTCGTCTGCGGTTTTCTCCAACACCTGCCTGTCTAAGAAGTTTGTTAGAGTATTGGATAACACGTGTGAAAGTTTCGTTGGTGAGCCCAGGACGTCTGTGCCTCGTTCTACGTTGGAATGGTTGGATTCTTCGTTATGTCCATTGGAGGGTTGGACTACTTCTTTCCCGTCGGCGATTTTGATGAGATTCGTGTCTGTGGGTTGGGTTTCTGGGCCTGGAAATGAAGGGAAGGATTGGTTGGAACACCCAGAATCAGTTTACAATGAAATTTTCAAATGGCCTGACATGAAAATAATGTCTGCGTTTATAAACGAGCACTAATCCACTATTTGTGGGGGTGGGGAACATGAATGATTTTTTTTATGTCTATGTTTATATAGAAAAAAAAAATATTCGAATCATCATTCAAAGTGAAATTTAAAACACTAAATAAATTAGAGTCGTTCAAACGTCATCCTGTGACACGCGCTTTGAAAGATATCATAGGACCTGTTCTGTGCTTGTGTACTGTAACTGTACATATTTTTAGTTTTAATTTCTGAAGAAGCTAACAAACCTTCTTAAAAGTATTGTGTTGTATCGAAGTGCAAAATACACTACAAGAAATACGATAAAGTAATTTTCTTTTTGTATTCCAAGCGATGCAAACGTACAGAAACATTGATGCAAGATTTCGTGTTTACATTGTTTTGGCGACCATTTTAATGTAAGTGTGCTGAATTTATATGCAGCTCAGTGTGATTTAGTCAGAAGTGAGTTTTGCTTTAGCTATATAATAGCAGTATTGAAACTTAACCCAACCCATATCAATTTGAAATACTGTTACGCTACTAGCGCCGGCCCTGTCGCTCATAAACGCAGAAGGAGTCGAAGAGCGAACGTCATTTTTCCAGGAACTCTAGATTTGCGTGAAGAATTCGGTACACATCATCGAGGCCCCTCTCGAAAATTCTCCCTGGGCGTACGCAGGTTTATAAGCAGACACTTCATCGCGGAGGTGACAGTTATTCAGAGAGTTTAGCAGAGTTATTTGGATAGTTATGAGTTTCTAGCTTAGTGAAGAGGCGGAGAGTTTCACTGAGTTTTTATCGGAGAGAGCTTTCGTATCGCTAAGTGGAGAAGTCGAAGTAGAGAATTTCTATTACAGAGAGCTTTAGTACCGAGCGTTGGAAAGTTAGCGGAGCAAGTGATTGTGTTATATTGTATTGTATTGTAATGAAGAGTTTTAATAAATGTGGTTTAGTGTTGTTTGAAGTTTTAATAAGCAAACCCAAGGAAATATCGTAACAATAAACATCAACTCATATATATATATTTATCTGATATTCACAAAAAGCAAATGAACGTATCATACTTGTATTATTGTTATGCACACATTATCATGATATAGATGTAAAATAGAAATTATGGTGACATCTTTATGACAAGTAATGTAAAGGTTACGTTTTGGTATATTAAAAACTGCTGCGTGAATTTATGCTACAAATCTATGTTATGGACTGAAATATATCATATAACATAACAGCTACCTTGTAGATTTCACTTCTTTGATCTCTTCTCATGTAAAATCATGATTTGATGAGAAATATGTTATCATTTTGTGTTCTCCGACGTGATATTTCCTTTCGACTGGTGGTAACACGTTTTGTGAGTTTGAATTTCACTTCCCTAATTCTTCATTAAAGATCATAATGTGACGATAATAATGAAGATTTGAAATTAACATTTACAAATTCAAATTTTATGTATATTCCCTATTAGAAGGTAGAATCAAATTATTTGTTGACGACATCACACGTTTATATTTTTCAAAAAGAATTCACGACATCAAAATTGAAGTTAAAAATGATCTTCAAAAAATTTCTTCTTGGCTAATAGCTCATCAACTCAGATTGGATATCTAGAAATGTTCATTTGTTTCTCTGAACGTTGTATTATGTCAAAATCACTGGAAATAAAGCTGAATGGAAATGTAATGAAGAATTTTTTAAGGTCATATATCGATTCCTACTCTTTCGTCGTCGAGTCATACCCAAATAATGAAAAAAAAATATATACATATATCTCCAGTAATCGGTATTCTATATAAGATAAGAAATCATATTCCACGAAAATACCTGAAAATAATCAATTTCAGTTTGATCATAGCAAAAATACCTTATTTATTCACAGTTTGGGGAGTAACATCTCGTTCTTTGAAGTGGCTACAAAAATCGATGAACGAAAAACTAGAAGTTTTTGATTTGAAAGTATTCAAAGGAATGGAATTGATGATAAAATTTGCTGAACGAAACGTCAACATTGAAAATTGTTATTTAAAGTTTCTCTGATTTTTTTTGAAGCATTCGAAATGGAGCCAAAAAACGAAATTTGACAATTCTAGGTTTTGGGGAATATTTTGAAGAAATCACTGATATGAAAAAAAATTATTCCTGTTCCCAAAAATTGAAAACTCTTTTACAATTTTACCGATCTTGTACGTCTTACCGTTTCCGAGATAGTGATAGTGAGAAGCGCGCCCTGAGTCTGAACAAAATACAATTCGAAACGTTGGAAAAAACTGATTCATTTCTCTACGACTGAATTGATCCTTCAAAATACCTAATCCAAAATTTTTACTTTTGTTTTTTATAAAATTGTTCTGCTCCGCCAAATATGCTTGATATAATATATTGATAGGTATGCAGAGGTTTGAGACATAATTGCAGAAATTATCCTAAGCAACCGGCGTGGAATAAAATCTTGAACAAAAATAGTACCTACACCCTCACTTACCGCAGCAATCCCCCCCTCCTTCCTGCGTCAACCGGAATCTCTCTGCGTTCACGTAGCTCCCGAAAGAATCTGCGCTCGTCCTCCTCTTTAGGTAATCTTCCGGAATGGCAAGAATCTCGCTCAAACCCTTGCCGCACTCGCTGTTCCTACATGTACCGCCCGCCTTCCTCGTCAGCCTTCCTGTCGGACTGCTGGAACGCTCGGCCTTCTTTTCTCGTCTTATGCTGTCTAAAAGAGGATCGGATATACTGGAATGCGAACCAAACTTCTGTAAACTAACTACGAATTTGCCGTCGGGGGGCACCTGGGGCAACGGCGCCGTGGGCGACTTCACCTCTTGGGGCAGCGGTGCCGCGGGCGACTTTACCTCCTGGGGCAGCGACTCCGCGGGCGACTTTACCTCATTGGGCAACGGCGCCGCCGTATGCGACTTGACTTCCTGAGTCAACGGCGCCGTGGGCGCCTTTACCGTCTGAGACAGCGGCGCTGTGGGCGAATTGGCACCCTGAGGCAGCTGCGCCGTGGGTGACTTGACCTCCTGGGATAGCGGCGCCGTGTGCGGCTTGGCTTCCTGGGATAGCGGCGCCGCGGGCGACTTGACTTCCTGGGACAGCGGCGCCGTGAGCGACCTGGGATCCTGGGTGGGCGGCGCCGAAGGCATTTTAGACTCCCGTGCGCCCTGCAGGAACGTCAGAAGGTTGTGGAGCGTCGCTTTCAGGTCGGTAGTGTTCATGTTGAGGTACCACCGCAGCTGGGCGATGTCCTTGTTTAGAAGGTAGACGGCGTACGTGAAGTGCACCTTGTCCTTGCCTCTGGTGAAGAGCGGGAAGCTGAAAATACACGACGAAATTTCAGTAACTATCTCAGCATTTTTTATGTTTTTATGATATTTTTTATTATACGATAATATAATAATAATAAAGTTTATTCAAGAATAATTATAAATTGCAATGTACAATGATAAATAATATACAGTTGTTTGACTAAACTTAAAACAAGCAACAGAAATTATTATTAAAGAATACTATCATTTTCAGGAAAATAAAAGTTTATATATTCAATAAATTGCGGATAATATATCGATCTTGTTCAAATAACCAATTTTATATTTTAAATTTATACGAGTATAGTGATTTTGAATTTCTGATTTCATCTGGTAGTATATCGAATAATTTTTTCATTACTATGTATAATGTTTTGTACCAATATTTTTATTTGTTTTATTATTTGAACAAATTATTTTTTTGTTTCTTGTATCATATGAATGATTGTTCAAATTTATACTTTTTGATCTCTTCATTATCTTTCTGTAGCTCTTCGAGTTACCTCTATGTAGTCATAACTGCATAGATCTTTCTTTCTCTGTAGAACTACAAACATCTTTCTCTTTACTACTCTTTCTATTCATCTTTGGATAACTCTCAACCATAATCTTTCTGCAACTATCCACACTTCATCTATAGATCTCGAGAATTATTTCTCTATCTCCGCAAATATCAATCAATCAAATCGTCCTTATTAATGAATAATAGTATCATTGAGACAAACAACAAAAAAAATATAATTCGGTATTGTCATTGGGATTTTCTTTGTAACCAGTGAAATAAAAACGTCAGCCTGAACTAGTATACGGCTGTTGACCTTCTAAAACAACTGTAACTCTTCTAAAACAACTCGTAACTCTCCTAAAACAACTGTAACTCTTCTGAAACAACTGTAACTCTTCTGAAACAACTGTAACTCTCCTAAAACAACTGTAACTCTTCTGAAATAACCGTAAACTCTCCTAGAATATATGTAGCTTTCCACAATTATCTCTCTGAAACTACTTTAAATTATATCAGTAGCTCTAGTTGGCCTTGATGAAAAAAAAGATCAGAAACTCGTCATATACGAACAGCACTTACTGTCTGTCTTTATCCGGCACCGTTGGCGATATGTTATCGATAATATACGATCTAGACCCGTAATGCACTAAGGGGTACCTCAGCGGTAATTGAAGGAATGTCGAAGCCATCATCAGTATGTGGGTGATGTATCCTAGAGCGACGGACAAACCCGTATCGGAGCAATCTGAAATTATGTGAAAGAAGTGGTTACTCCATTGCCATACTAATTTTCTTAGGAACTAATAGGTAAACGCTGATTTAATATATTATATTATTTAACGAGCAAGTAATGATAGGAAATTAGCATTACATGCGAGTTATACAGTATACTTTTTCTACAACTATAACAGATAATACTGAAATGATTCAACAAATAACATGAACTTCAAATTTAATTTCGTTAAAAATTTCCATTTGGATACAATTAAATGAGTAAATAGAGCTGCCATTGCTTGAAATTTGACATTCCATGGGAGACCTGATTTATTGTGTAATAACTGTAATTATTTGACCAGGCAATGGAATGAAATTGAACACATAACTGTAATGAAAAATGATTTCACAGGAAGGAATTATTCAAGAAATAATGGGGATGCTGTTCATCTTCCATCAATGTAAAATAAGGTGTACCGCACGGATCTCATTTTTGGCCATTGATATTGGTGCATTTATAGCGCCTAGTGGCCTACGGTTGTTTATTGACAATAACAAGATATTTATACAATAAATCCTCATTTTTCAACAGAATACAACTGATGAAAAAATTGGGGATTGTGATTATATTCGATGAATTCAACTTCAGACCATAGTGACAGTCATATTGTACTAAAAGTATGGAGATATTAGCATATATCAATGAATCTTATTAATGCTGCAATTTTGAATGGATCAGTGATGTTTCACTATAATGATCAATAGAACAAAATTGAAGCTGTACAAATATAGTAAGCTTCCTATACTTGACAGAGTGTATATTATGTCATTGAATTAATACTTTTTCTCTGTATCACGTTTTTTTTTAATGCAAGTTGTTGAAGTATAAAGTACAACATTTGCCATTGTAATGATGAAACAATATATAGGAGAATAATGCCAACTTCAATATAAAAAAATCCACCACAAAATATCATACACCTCTCACAACTTTTCTCATGGTTTATTATGGGAACTCAACAATATATATTTTTATATTTTCACATATTTTTGTATTATTACAAACTGTATATTACACAGTTTGTGTATTAGTCTATGATATACAGATCATTTTAGTTTACAATCTCGGAAGGTCGGTTAAATTGGACAAAAGTTTCCTAATTTGTGAAACTAGGATGATCTCTTTTCAGATTGAAACCATCAGTGATTGTTTTTGAAATATTCTCCAAAAACTAGAATTGTCGAATTTGGCCCCCATTTCGAATGATATTAAAAAAAGTCAAATTTCAATACTGTTTCATATTTGATAGGATTTGATATGATAATTTTCGATGCTACGTCCCGTTCATTAGGTTTCATCAATAACTTTTTTTTTTAATACAGACTTCTTGATTTTTTTTCATCAATTTTTGTAGCCAATGTCATAACAAATTCAACTATGTACCACAATACAAGTTTTCCGACCTTTTTCTATCATCACTGTACCTATGGAAATCTACCTCAAAAAAACAGGGACCAATATTTTTTGGGTCTCGAACTCAAAGCAATGCATAAATTTCACATATTTTATGGAAATATACCAAATAACAAACAGAAGAAAATTAATTTCAAACTACTCCTAACCATCAAACACATGCATATATAGCTGAATTTTTTATGAACAGTGGTTACAAAAATCGATGAAAAAACTACCGTATTGAAAAAATAAATAAATAAACATGATGAAATCTAATGAGCGAAATGTTACATTGAAAATTGGTTCATATCAAATTATAACAAATATGAAACAGTATTGAAGGTTTCTCTGACTTTTTAAATAATTCGAAATGGCGGTGATAGAGCCAAAAAACAAAATTCAATAATTCTGGTATTTTTGTCCAATGTAATAGACCCTGTAGGTCTTACCATCAACAAAACTGCTTGTATAAAGGATGTATTTGTAAATTCACGAAAAACTTACCAGCTAGTACATCAGACATTGGCAGATATATCCCGAGAATTTTGTACTGATCCTCGGCCGTTTTCTCTATTGTGAAAATTTGCAACAATTCTTTGAGCAGATGTCGCCTCCTATTCTGGAGATGCATGTTGATGTTGGAATACATTTCGCGATGTTGGTAAATTAGTTTCTTGAATTCTTTCAGTTTCTCTGCCTCTTTGCTCAGTTTACGGTAGTCTTCCATCAGGTTGGATTCTATACTCAAAGAGCGAGTTTTTTATGGGAGATCTTGATTGCTTAAGAGTAACAGTTTATATAAACAAAGGTGATATCAGTTCATTCCAAGAACATTCTGTACCAATTTAAATTTGGTGTTCATTTACAGTACAGTAAGAACACGGATGAACATATAAAAAATAGATATAATTAAGATTTGATTATGCAGTATTTTTTCGTACAACTGACAGCAAATTACACCGAAAAAAGTTATAAATAATTTCAGTGATAGTATCAAAAAATCCTTTAATTTGGAATGATGAATTTGTTTTACCAACTGTGTTGGCACCAAGAAACATAATTATTTTTGTGGAGAGACCCAAGTAAAACTTAAAAGCTCCTTAATGAAGATAAAAAACATGAGCAAGTCAATCAGTTAAAAGATATCTTCAAAAAATTTATTCAAAGTATAATAGGGTCTATGAGATAGAAATTGTTTGACTAACTTCCTGAATTGGAAGTCATTTATATTGGCAGATCTTATGTACAGAGGCAAATGATTGTACATTTTTCCTCCATTGTGAAATATGGAGTCTCTGGTGATGTTTTTAGTTGGCACTGTGAGTTGCAGAGGGTGTCTGCTGTTCCGGGTGTTATGATGGAAAGAGGATGTGGCGAAGTTCAATATATGCTTATTTATTAAACACACAGATTCCAGTATGAATAATGCAGTTACCGTTAGGATATTATGGTTTTTGAAGAAGGTTCTACAGGACTCTCTTGGTTTAAGGTTTTTCATATACCTTATTGCCTTTTTCTGTAAAATTAGAAGACTATTGAATAAAGCTGGGCTGCTGCTCCCCAAAACGGTATTCCGTAGCTTAAGTGAGAATCTATGAGTGCATAGTAAGCTATCTTTACAGTGCCGAATCCCAATTCAATACAAATTACTCAAACAATTAAGTTGAGTTGAAATTTATATCATATATATTCCAAAAAAATATTGAGTTTTTAAATAAATAAAATTACCTCTTTCGTCATTATCTTCAGTCATCTTCAGAAGCATTTGTTTCCTTCCTCGATTTATCACAGACATTTTGTCTTTCTCTTGCGAAAGTAACCTAGTCAAGAATTTGTACCTCGCTATTTCTTTGCCCAAAGTAATCATTTGCTGCCTTTGCAAAGTGGTTGGTTTTTCCTGGAAATCCACACAAAATATACTCACTGTTTTGACCAAACATTACCTCACCTTCAGCATTTTATTCAGGGAATTCATAGTGAGCAGCTGTGGGGCATATCGAATGGAAGAGGGAGCTGCTGGGTTTGGTTCCAGAGACTGGGCTTCCGTCTCTACACTCACGTTGAATCCGTTCAACTCATTGATTTTATCTCTGATGTTCTGAACTTCCACATTCTTCTTCTGGATCTGAATTTGTAAAGACTGTATTCTCCTCAATTTCTCTAAATTATAACTAGGTTGGACCTCTTGACGACTGACTTCAATTGCAACTGGTTTATAAACAACCCTACCCTCGGGAGTGTCCAAGAGATTGGCATTCGAAATGAACGGTATCGTTTTCTTCAGGTCAGTTTTAATAACTTTGTGACTAGTATAATAACCGCCCTGCATGGAAAATATCACAGAAAAATCTTTAAAGTATTTTGGCTGTACATCTACAATTTTATTGCCTAGATAGCAAAGACCAGAAAAGTGAACACCCCACGTTAACAGGATCCTATCAGCACCATCACTGGTGTGTTCCCATACTCTTAATACTACACAAGAAGCAGATCCATTCGGCATATCTCTCTGGTTGAGTTCTTGCCATTTCGGATTTGGAGTTGTCAGCTGTTCGCTCGTGTAAAATGGGGCACTCATCGTAGTGAGGTGTAGAGTGAAATAGAAGCTACCTGCAGTTTCTGCAGACAAGTTGAAGCCTATAATTCGGTAAACGTGACGCAAACGGAACTGAAATAGAAACAATGGCCTAGTCATTGAATGAGTCATTTATTCAACAGTTTTACCTGCTGCGATAATAAAGGCACCCATTGCCGACATCTCTGCCTAGCGAGCATAAATTCTAGAGCAGAGAAACTCATCACATCTGATGGGAGTATTCATATGAAAGGACTTTGCTAATCTTTGTTTGCTGATAACATTCTTTGAAAGTACGGTTTAATTTCTACTGCGACAAGTAAACAGGAAAAGGGCCGTGCTTTACAGTTTTTGCTTGCGATACACTATTTTTTTCGCTAAGTTGCAAACTGGCAAACTCATTCATGTATTCAAAAGGTCCTTGTTTTTTTGTAATGATCAACTGTCAAAAGTGTCAAATCGATAAAATTTAAACGCCACTGTCAAATATCAGTACTGTCATCAGAAGTCTTCTTCCTTCTTCTGTTAATAACCTGTTACTGACCGCTAGGATAATCAGGCAAGGAATATTCTTTTGCTTCATGTGTGGTGTGCGGCCTCGCCTGACAAAACCATCAGTCGAGGGTGCGTTTCGTTCTACCCCCAGTCTCCGAACATACCCGAATGATGCCTATTGAAAAATTCTCCGAATATTCTGCAATATTTTATTAGTCCAACCAAACCAAACATAACTAACCTGACCCATCGTAACACATTCATTATGGGCCTACCGACAAGAAGGATGAGTTTTGCAAAAGTTGAATCATTCGGGTATGTTCGGAGACTGTGGGTGCAACGACATGCTCCCACAGGCGAGACGAAAACTATATTCTGAAACTTCGTCGAAATGGCTGACATCTACATATTTCTAGTCGAGACGTCTAGTTTCGTTTATTTTTCACTCAGTTCACAAAAAATGTATAGATGGCCACTTCGAAGTTTTCGCCCACATTGACAGCATTATTTTACCAGTACTACCACGATTTGTGAAGAAAACGGAAGCGTTGACATAATGTGACGACGGCACTGAAACGCTTCAACTAATAATAATAATAATAATAATAAATAGTTTATTGTCTGCCATACATACAAATTGCAAAGAAAAGTCCTGCATAGTAAATATCGGCATACAAAAGGAGTAGTGTTAGGTCTATTGACCAATTCTGCCACACTTTCCTTTCATTGGCATCGGCATACCATCCCAGTTCTCTATGAACAACGCTATCAAGTGCTAGCAATCAAATTCAATGTTGAAACTATTGAATTTTTTCCTGGACTCCGTTTTTAACTGCCTCTTACAAGATCAGTTATCCGTGAGAAAGAATTATATTTCAGAAACATCATTAAGTTCGGGTGTATAAAGAAAACATATTCCCCATATTTAGCTGGATTCAGACAGGTCCGAAAGCTTTCTGATAAGTCTTAAGGTGAAATTAGACCAATCAGAAAGCTGTCGGATCATCGTACTATTGGATTTCGGATCTGTCTGATTGCAGATTTCTTCTGTCCAAGATATGAGCTGGCTGATTCCCCCCTGAAAAAAAGGCCATATTTTTTTAGACTGGGTGGCCTCGACTGTCAGAACCACCCTCCAAGTCCGAATAGTTTCGTATTACTGTATATCGAAGGAAATTCCATTTTTTCAATAAAAACAATTTCAAATATTAAATATATGGTTTATTTACGTCAGAAAAATCTATCATAAATATTTACAATAGAAATAAAGGTAAGGGTGTACACGGCACGTGACAACTAATTATACAAATGATAATTCACGAACAGTTGCGTGCTAAAAACGCGGAGCTTGATCAAAAAAATCAAAGTTGACTGAAGTGAAACCTTAAAAAAATATATTTATACAAAAATAAAATAGGTTACGTATAAAACGATCACTACATATAACATAAAAAATAAATAACCACAACAAATTCCAAGACAAAAAAATTAATGTTGTCTTTCAGCGAGAGATTCTAAGATAATATATCTTACAAATACTTCTTGTATAATATCAAACACGCAATTTGGAACTTTCAACGAACGAAAAACTAATGTAAAATGATTAGGTCTTACTTATGTAGGTAGGGTAAAGAAATCTGATCAATTACGAAGCGGTGCCAAAACTGAGCATCGTCAACAACATATACAAACTTCGAGGATACATTTTACATTCAAATTCATCAAGTTTTCAAATTCCATAACTTAACTCAAAAAAAGGATTACAAGACCATGTACAGTTTTTGAGTGGAATCATTCTAAGAAACGACATCCCAGTCTATAATTTGTTTAAAAATTTAATTTATATACAGCTACCATATCATTATCTTTTGAGTTTCTCGGCACTGCTGACAGAATTGCAGATTTTTTTTTTCGATGAATAAAATATTTTGAAAAACGCAGACGAACGTCAATAAATGACAATATATGCAAAGTTTTCTAAAAAAACACATCTTTGGTCGATTATCAGCAACTACTGAATCATCAATTCTTCAATATGAATTGTGATTTCACATTTCTTGCCAACGTAAAGCTTCATTTTCCTAAAGATCTTGTTTCTTCCCCTATGTCTGACAGACAGTTCAGTATTATTTGATCAATTATCATTGACCCTTTCGAAATGTACGCAATAATTCATCAAGCAAAAATTCAATACGACTTTGAAAATAAATTTTTTTATCAATACATAAAGTGTAAGCAGTAATTGACTGTAGAAGCAAAAACATTGTTTCATTCGACTCGCTCATACTCAACTGATAATTTCCCACGTTCATGAGCACACGGAATTAGTATTGTGAAATACGTAGGCCAAACACGACCGTAAACGTAAACTAGTTTCAAAGAACATACCCAAACGCTCCCTCGCCTTGTAAACATACCTAGAACGGCCGCAAAGGCGTCTACCGCCCAGTTCTGCCACCGCCCTGTTATAATTAATAATAATAATACTTGCCACGCGAAACTTGACTGCATTACTATTGAGAAATGCACTCCGACAAAATATTAAGCTCCCCTATTCGTCATATGGGTTTTTTCAAAAACGATTTTGTGCTGAGGATATTTTCTAATACCGATTTTGAAGTGATGTTTCTTTTACTCATCATTATCGAGCTTTTCTTTACTATACGCGACGTTTTGGTGCTCATTACACCACAACCTGCAATCTAGTTGATCGGTTGGTCAATAAGGTTGATTAAAAATTGAAAGCCTTTCGGAAGCTCTCATTTTCATCAGTCAAATCAGCATCGAGAATTACACAGATTAAACACGAGCGACCAGGAAAACCCGTTTTAAAGAACATACCCAAACGTTTCCTCACTTTTGAAACGTACCCTCGGCGCCTCCTGTAGATGGGCAATAAAGAAAAAAAAATTCATAGAAATATCAGTTATAGAGAATTGCAGTAAAAACAAGATTTTGAGCTCTCCCATTCGTTGTTTGGGTTTCCCAAAACAATTCTATGCAGATTATTCTTTCAAATACTAGTTACGAAGTTGCGTTTATGGATAATTATCATCATTAAGCATTTCGTTATTCTACGCGACATTTTGGTGCTCATCACATCACAACCTGCAATCTAGTTTATCAGTTGGTCACTAGTATTAGTTAAGAATTGATAGCCTTTCCAAAGCCCTCATTTTCATCAGTAAAATCAGCATCGAGAAATACATAGGTCAAACACGACCGACGGGGGAAACTCGTTTCAAAGAACATACCCGAACGCCCCCATCCTCTAAAAACGTACCCTCGACCGCCGCAAAGCCGCCTACCGCTCAGCTCTGCCACCGCCTCGACATAATAATGATAATAATACTCGCTACGGCCGACACTTACTCGGGATGACTGTAGTAAATATGCGAGCTGTACTCCGCTTCGGTGCCGAACCGCTTCTTGCAGAACGGGCACGGCAACCGCGACCCTTCGCATTGGTTCTTTTTGTGGAAATAGAGGTGCGACTTGTTGGCAAAGGCCTCCCAACAGGACGAGCACTTGTACGTCCTGTCGGGATCGGGCAGGGCGGACAGCGCCCCCATCTGCAGGTGGGAGGGGCCGCTCGGCATTTGCATCTGGTGGAACTTCTCCGGCGTCAACGTCGTCGCGGGCGTCATCGACGACGTCTTCTTGATCGACAGGTTGGGGTTGCTCTGCACGATCTTCATCACGTTGGCGTTGATGACGGGCTTTTGTTTCGGGTTTTTGCTGATGGGCGTTATGCTGACCGCCCCGTCGCCGAGAGAGTCCGGGAAGCTGTTGTTGCCTTGTTCCGGCTCGTGGATCTCCACCATGGGCTCCATGGGCATGTCCATCGGTTCTTGTTTGATCATCACGTCGACGGGCATCATGCCGTGGTGGTGTTGCTGGTGGTGGTGATGCTGGTTGTTTTGGTGTTGCGGGGGCATGCGGTAGTTCAGTTGCTGTTGCTGCTGTTGTTGTTGGAGGTTGAGGTGGATTCGGGGTTTGAAGTTGTTGCCTGGAAGGGAAACATGCAAATGACAGTTTTTCACCGTAAATGAAAATTGCCAGCAGGTCCGGAGGCACGTGCCCCGAGCAGCAGATTTCGGGGGCTTCATAATTTGGAAAGTTTATTAAAAAATAATAACTCACTGGTATATAATCTTCCTCAAAATAACAATGACGCAATTGCAATTAATATTGCATAACTTCATTTGATTTTGTTACAAAATTCCTCAGTTATTTTCTGATTTATAATAACCAGTGCTCACTTCGTTGGGCGTTGAATAATTTTGTGAAAAATTATATTACGTAGCTCTTAGTAATGAGTTTTATCAGGTTCATCACAGCTCTGCCTTTAGGGCGCACACGAAAGAGCATTTGAAAGAAGTCGAAAATGTTATAAATCCCTTTTTTTACCCCGCTAGACAATGAATTTTAATAAAATACGGAACACGTCTTCCATCAATTCTGTTATAGAATATTTCTGTCAAATTTTAAGATTGAAGTACGTTGTTCCATACAAACTTTGATCACGTTATCTACCCCTTTAGAGTTGGAATTTTGGAAAACCCTACGTCATACAGAGAACAAACACACTCTTCAAATTTCAGATCTCTACGATCAGTGTTTTAGGCTGTGCGTTATTTACCCCCAGCCGTCCCTCAGTTATAATAGTGTAACAAAAAAACAATATATATATATATATATATATATATATATATATATATATATATATATATATATATTCTTCGAGTATCAAACAACAAATCGTTGGATGCGTGGAAGCTGATTAACTTTGAAAGAAATTCTGTTAGAAAACCTATCGCCACCAGTGAGATTGACCCTGATGTCTTCAACATATTTTTTACAGATATAGCTGAAAAAATCATCAAGTCCCTTCCCAAACAGAATAACCTAGACCCATTAAACTGCCTAGCTCATTTACCTAAACCAAGAGATTCTTTCTTCATATTGCCTGTCGATTCTGAGGAGGTAAAATTAGCTATTCTTAAGCTAAAAAACTCTGGTTGTCCCGATATTTATCACCTGAACAGTAAAATCATAAAAGAAACAATTGATTACTTAATTGAACCATTAACAATCCTCATAAACCGCTGTTTCAGTGAAGGTCACTTTCCAGATATGTTCAAAGTGAGCAAAGTCATCCCAATTCATAAAAAAGGAGATAATACACTACCAGATAACCATAGACCTATCTCCATAATTCCCATCTTTGGCAAAATCGTTGAAATCATTCTTAAGGACCGTTTAACCACATTTTTTGTAAAACACGATATCATTAATGACCACCAGTTTGGATTTCTTAGAAATCGCTCAACAACTGGTGCAGTTCTGGAGGTAGTCCGTAACATTGTTGAGAGTCTTGAAAGAGGCGAACATACCGCTGTCACTATGTGGGACTTGAGTAAGGCTTTTGATTGTGTCAATCACGATTTGCTGATAGAAAAGCTCAATTTCTATGGGATTCGTGGTACGGCATCAGACCTTCTCAAGTCTTAACTGACAAATAGGAAGCAAACTGTCTATATAGAAAATGCATGCTCTGATGTTAGGTATATAGAACACGGAGTGCCACAATGATACAACAATGTTGCGGGCTGGCACTAGTGCTGAAGAGCTCATGCAAACTACAAACAGATTTGAAGATAAAGCAGAGGAATGGTTTTCTGCAAATATGCTGAAGTTCAACAAAGATAAGACACAAAAAATCCTATTTTCTACCAATTCGAAATTGACATCTAATCATCACACAAAACTACTAGGCATTGTTCTCTAAGTTGGGAAAATCATGTTGATCAGCTTTGCAAAAAACTTGCTACTCAACTCTACCTAATACGTCAGATGAAAAAAGTGTTGAGTTTGAATATATTAATCATGTCTTATCACAGCTTATTCCAGTCACATTTATCATATGGAATCTTATTGTGGGGTAACTCAACACACTCAATTAGAGCTTTTCGTATGCAGAAAAAAGCGCTCCGTACTTTAGCGGGTGCACCACATGACGAACATTGCGAACCGCTATTCAAGCAGTTCAAAATCTTAACTTTACCATCATTATTTATCTTAAATATCTTGATTCACTTCCGCAAAAATATCGACACATATGTGACCCATGCAAGCATCCACAATTACCCAACAAGAAATGCAGGACAGCTTAGGCCACCAAGGCTTAAATTAACAACATCTACTCGCAACACACTAAATGTTAATATATATAATAAACTTCCAGCACATATAAAACACATGAATAACTATTGTTATAAAAATGCAATCAAGAAATTTCTTCTCGAAAAATCATTTTACTCAATTCAGGAATATATCGAGACTCCATTCACCTAGACACCTATACTTTAATGTATTTTATTTTATGATCTTTTATCTGCATTGGATATATTATGTGAAAAAAAAAAAATTTATATTTTTTTTTCTATACATTTACATTTTATTGTATTTTAATGATGAACTGATATTATTATATTTTATTGTATTTTATTGACACATTGATATGTATACATTTTTTTTTTATTTTTAAACTCTTATACATAGTAGATGCGTCTTACTCACGCTATTTTTTTATATTGTTCTGTATAACACAATACGCCTATTTGTTTGTACTCCATTTTGACTTGCTATAAATGTAATTATGCATAACGTGGTCAAATAAATTCTATTCTATTCTATTTATATATATATATATATATATATATATATATATATATAGAAGAAGAAGGGTAGTCTTGACTTGCCAGTTAAGTATTAACGATGAGTTTTGGAACCTTTGGTGTAAAAGTTAAAACTCTCCCTAGAGATCAATTACCCTAACACCAAACTGATATTTTCTCCTGAAGATGCTAACCTTGTTAGCGAAACGCGCGTCGAGTGCAAAAATATCAGGTTGGTGTTAGGGTAATTGATCTCTACGAAAAGTTTACTAGTTAAGAACAAAAACACAAGTATCTTGGGTTGCAGTCAATTGTCTGTGGCCAGGAGAGAAGAAAACTCTTTGTTATTTGTCAAGCTTTCGGAAATATTTTATTTCCTTTTTCAAAGACATCTGAGGAAAACACAATGTTTTACAAAGGTAATTGTATGAGAAGAAAGTATACTTACTAACACGAAGTTTGTAATGAAAATAGCAAAACCACCAAGGGAAAATTTGAACTAATATTTGTCATATCATTAAAAAGTTGCTGATTGAATTTTGAAAAAACACATTTGAATTGAGTTTGTTTAAAATTATAAATAAAATCGCTTAAGGCACGTAAAGTGGAACACACGAGAAGAAAGTTAATAGAATGACTGTTATACTTCGAAGAAACTCGGACAGACGCATTGAAAACAACGACAGCTGTATTTTAGTTGCAGGGAATTGTAAGAGGTCTCCTCTGCTTTGTGCAGTTGGAGTTTGAGACTTTGGTCGTCACCCAGCAGATGGCGTTGCCTCTCGAAGTTTTACACCATCTGCACCAGTTTCAGAGATTTACTTAGTGAGGAGTAGATATTTCGAAATATGGCCTGTAATCTACGCGAAACCGACACTCACCTTGCGTCTCGCCCTTGTGGATGCGCATGTGGCTGTTCCGCGAGTAAATCGTCGGGAAGGGGGTGTTGCAGATGAAGCAGACGAAGCTCTGGGGCCCGCCTTGCTGTTGCTGCTGCTGCGGCTGCCTCGGCTCCTTGAGCACCGAGTCCGGCAGGTACGCCTCGTCCTTGTACGGGCCGATCTCTTTGGCGCAGTTCCTCAACGGCCGGCCGGCGGGAGAGACTTCGCCGTTCTTCGAGGGGTAGGCGGAGGGGGCCTTCGGCGTGGTCACGTTGTTGGAACGCGTCTGCGGGATCTGGTTGTAGTCGCAGTTCTTGCTGTGGACGTTGAACTCGTCTAGCTTGAAGAACACCTGGAGAACGAGAACGGGTTTCAAGATTTCGCATGTATTACGTTTGAGTTCTAGGTGCAGAAAATAATCGGTTATCTGTCTTCTACGTCCGTACTAATACCTTTAAACGTTCACTGCCCTATGACCCATATATGAGTCAGAGCATCCTTCACCAACTCAAATTCAAATTTATTGAATTCACTATTCCATTTTACAATAGATTGGCCGAGTCAGGTTAGAAATGAATATGAACATTAGTTTAAAGATAATACAGGAATTGGTCACACGATAAATAACAACATTTCTCGGTGTACAGTGCCGATGCAAAAAAAAACAACTTATTTATTAGTTCTGAAAGAAACCCTTTGAATTCATTCAGATTGTATAGGAAGATTTTTTATATTTATGGAAAGTTTACTGAAGAACTGGACGCCAGCCAAAAGAAGTGATTTTTTTATAAAAAGAATGATTTGCTTTCAACAGATCGTTATTGTCTTTGGTTGTTTTAATGGATGTCACAATTTTCAAGGAGTTTATGCTTATTCTGATATATGTAACACAGTAATTTCAATGAATACATTGATGTAACTGTTAAAATCCTCCTATCTTCGAAGGTATTGCGGCACGAGGTCTGGAAAGGTAAGACAAATATGAGTCTTAAAAGGCGTTTCTGTAGTATGAAAACTTTTTGAATATCATGCCCCTGTCCCCATGTAATGATGCTGTGAGCAATCGCAGGGTAAGCATATGCGTGATAGACGGTCAACAATGTGTCCACGTCTGGCATATTTTTTAGTAGTCAGCAGATAATAGAAATGACTATTTTTTTTCACAGACGCATCCTATTTGCTGACAATTTGATTACAATCAAAAACAACAAGAAATCATGCAGCCAAGGATCGTTTAATTATGTTATTATTCATAAGTACTCTGGAATTTGCTGGTGATTTTCGAATGGTGTGATATTCAATATAAAAAGTTTTCCCACTATCAACCAAAAGCCTATTTTTGTAACACCTGTGGTGAAACTGATCCAACGTTTTTTGTGAGCTTTCTGGAAAGTTCAGATTTTGAGCTGCCGTATATAATTGTGCAGGTGTCGTCTACGTACATGAGCACTTTCGTGTCAGTTATATAAGCCAGAAGATCATTAATATAAATCAGAATTAGAAGTGGTGCAAGAACTCTTCCTTGGGGAGTTCCAAGGTAAACATCAAACTCGTTTGAAAGCACATCACCTTTACTATTGCCCACATTCGGTTCACAACTGTATTGATACATATACCAATAGTTTTTGGAAGCTTGGTGAGAGGGTTCATTGGAACATCGTAGAAGTTCGGTGACTTGTCTCTCTTCTACAGATATTTTCACGGTCAGTGCTCTTGGCCTTGCCATCGCAAATCAATACATTTTAACATTAATGCCATAATGACAATTATTGAAAATTATGAACGTAAACCATAAATGTTTCAAACTTGCGCGTGCACGTTTACTATTATTTCAAGAACTATTATCATTAATATTAAAAAATATTGCATGTAACTCATGCAGAAAACGTTTATTATACTCGACTTGTTGACCAAACTCGACGGTTTCGGTCGAAAATAACAACTTATGTCCTTTGCAAAAAATCAAACCACAACTATTGGTCCTTCGAGCCGGATATAAACTCAATATCCCATTACCGAATACATTAGCCTCGTTCTGTGCCTAAATAGTGGTCCTTAGAATATATAAAACCAAAGTTACATTTCCGAATACATTAGGTTTGTTTGGTGTCCAAATATTGTTCCTTCGAGCCGGATATAAACTCAATATCACATTACCGAATACATTAGTTCTGTGCCCAAATAGTGGTCCTTCGAGCCGGATATAAAACCAAGGTTACATTTCCGAATACATTATGCTTGTTTGGTGTCCAAATATTGTTCCTTCGAGCGGGATATAAAATCAATATCACATTACCGAATACATTAGCCTCGTTCTGTGCCCAAATAGTGGTCCTTCGAGCCGAATATAAAACCAAGGTTACATTTCCGAATACATTAGGCTTGTTTGGTGTCCAAATATTGTTCCTTCGAGCCGGATATAAACTCAATATCACATTACCGTATACATTAGCCTCGTTCTGTGCCTAAATAGTGGTCCTTCGAGCCGGATATAAAACCAAGGTTACATTTCCGAATACATTAGGCTTGTTTAGGGTCCAAATATTATTCCTTCGAGGCGGATATAAAATCAATATCACATTACCGAATACATTAGCCTCGTTTTGTGCCCAAAAAGTGGTCCTCCGAGCCGGATATAAAACCAAGGTTACATTTCCGAATACATTAGGCTTGTTTGGTGTCCAAATATTATTCCTTCGAGCCGGATATAAAATCAATATCACATTACTGAATGCATTAGCCTCGTTCTGTGCCCAAAAAGTGGTCCTTCGAGCCGGATATAAAACCAAGGTTACATTTCCGAATACATTAGCCACGTACGCTGCTCTAACATTGGTCCTTCGAGCCAGATATTACGAAAAAAAAAGTAGAAAAATCAACGGACGAAAGCGACTCACCTTGTAGCACTTCCTGCAGAAGTACGCCTGGTTGCCGGTCTTGGACTGCGTCGTGACCATCTCCCGCTGATCTTGCGGCTCCTCTTTGATCTGCAGGTTCGGCTGCAGCGTCTTCCTCTCCATGAAGCTCCTCACTTTGACCGGCTGCCCCGACGAGTTGAACTGCTGCTGCTGCAGCAAACTGTTCAGCATGACGTTCTGCTGTTGCTGCTGCTGTTGGGGCGTGTGCTGAGCGGACAGCATCTCGGGAGGGGGGTTGTGCTGCGTCACGACTATCCTGCGCGGTTTCGGCGGGTGGATCACCTTGGATAATAATAATAGTGTTTGTTGAATTTGAGGTCATTTTAACGTCATATTTCTATCGAAATTAAAGTTCTCACTTTTTTTCTATGTTTTTATTATCCCGACCATGAAAAACTGACCACAATGTTTTATCATTGCATTTCAATGAACTAACTCTCTAAGTTCAACGTCTTATATTTTTATTGGCTCATTTTCGAATTTTTACCGAGTTATTGTGTAAAGTATTATATTTTTTAATGATTTCGCAAAAAAAACTTCATCCCGTTTTTTCAAGATTTATAGTATTCAATGATGTTGTTTTCAAGGTTTCATTAAACCATTTTATCGAGTTTTATATTTTTTACTATTTTCGCAATCATGAAAAAACCTTACTCTTGAAAATTCAACCACAATAAATCATCCTTTCATTTTAATCAACTGTCCATATCTGGTTTTTTCTATTTATACTTTTTTATTAAGCAAATTTCAAGTTTTTTTTAGGGAATTATGCTAAGCAATTTTTGTTTTTCAATATTTTCGCGTTTATGAAAGATCATAAAAGAACCTTATCCAATTTTTTTTTTACCAGAATAGTTCATCATTTCGTTTTAATCAAGTGTCTATTTCTGTTTATATTCATAAAGTTATTTTCAAGTTTTTGTCATTTTGTCGAGTTTTATTTTCTTTATTATTTTCGCGATCATAAAATAACATTACCCTAAAAATTTTATATTGTAAAAAAAACAATATTTTATCATTCAGTTTTGAGAAACAATTTGTTTCTGGTTTTTATCAAGTTTTATATTTTTTATCGAGATATTTTGTAAGGTTTCATATTTTTTATTGTTTTCGTGATCATAAAAGAACCTTACCCAGAAGAATTTACCACAATATTTCGTTTCAAACAACTGTTTATCTAATTTTTATCAAGTTTATATTTTCAATCGAATAACTTCAAGTTTTAGATTCGGGGGTTATATCCTGAGTGCACCAAAATTAATCAGTCAAAATGTGTGCTGCACTTCCATGATTTTCGTTATTTTGCTTAGCAAGTGACTTGAGTGTATGATAATTTGAAAAAATCCCGAGACCGCAGATCGGGGGATTTTATCTTCAATTATTATACACGAAAGCGTTTGCTTGAATGCAAAATTTTGAAAATCATGGAATTGCACGCATTTTGGTGAAGGAGGGATATATGTTGAGATTATTCCCAGAAAACAGATCAACTCAGGAAACATCAAAATCGAACACGGAACAATATAGTACTAGAGATAGTATCTGAAAAGTGAGCCAAAGACCCGGTTTATTACGATTAGTTTAATCGGTTAAAAGGTCTAGTGCATTTTATCGCTCTAACTCTGTAGAAGCAGTCTAGCCTTCAACTCTTTCATATAATCTCTATTATATTTTTACTATCATCGCGTTCATGAAAGAACCTTACCGTTAAAAATTCACCCGAAAATTGTATCGTTCAATTTCAATTACCTGTCTATTTCTGTGTTTTGTCAAGTTTCCTGAACTGAATTGAGCATGAAACTACAATAAATTAGTTTAATATTAATGAATGATTAGTTTCTACAGTGCGACCCATTTCAATTGGTAAAACCCTTTTAAATCATATATATTTTTCGTCTTTCGTCGAAAAGTCTAATAGAAACCTGAATTTCAGGAATGAGTCTTCGTTTCCAGAGACATCTTTGTTTATTTTTCAATTTATATTATATTAATGACATAGTAAATGATTTTGTTCCTCGCCAACATTGCTTTTTATGAATAAAAAAAAAACATCTCGAAAAACTTACCTTCGGTATGATGTTGCTCAATTTGCTGGCCGCGAACACCTTGTCCGAAATGTCGTGATTCTGTGTCTTATGTTCGTCCACGTGCTCGTCGAACTTGTGGCGCTGCTTGTTGAAGCGCATACCGCAATATCGACACGTGTAGTAGCACGCCAGCGAAAAGTAGTGACTCTCGATCGCCCAGTTATCTTTGAACGTATACCTGCGAACGAACAAAAAATTTTACTCAGAGCACACGATCGTCGGACCCGACGATTACTCGTTCCACGAGTGGTTGCTGGGTAACGACGGCAACATTTCTCTTGTTGTTTCGTACTTTGGGTGACCACTCGCCCCGCGAACCGTGCGCTCTGAGCAAACTCGCCGAGTATATCCATCACTCACCTGCACAACGGACAGAACTTTTTGTTGACGCCCTGCACGCGCATCGACTGGTAGAGCAGCTTCCTGTCGTCCTTAGAATAGTCGCCGAGGTGCACGTTGTTTACCATCGGCTGCGTGCCCTCGAGCACGATCTGTTCGTCGCCGGTGAGCTGCTTGAGGACGGCCGGGGTGCCGCCCTCCTTGTCGTCGACGGGGATCAACAGGTCGTCCGACGTTTCGTTTAAGGTGTCGTCCGCGCTGACTATGTCGTCGATGACGATGTCCTCGTCTGCAAAAAGAACCGAAGAGGTTTATGGCGCTTGTTGGCACGACGATGGTCTCTGAACACTAACAAGAATTTCTTATAACGATCGATTCTTTTTTACTAGATGGTTTCTGAAAGTTGCAGGAATTTCTTATAGACAATATTTGAAATAGACATTTCTCATGAATCAAAATTTGTCGTCGCGTGGTCTACGAACATTACAGGAATTTCTCATCAACAATCGATATTTGTTGATTTGGTCTCTAAGCCATATAGAATTTTCTTTTAGGAATATGAAGATTTGTCGTCACAGAGTGTTGAAATTTCTTTAAAAAAAACTGACTACTTATTTGATGACACGATGGCGGTCCCTGAACACTACAGGAATTTCTAAAAACGGTCGATACTTTTTTACGCGATGGTCTCTGAATATTGCAAGAATTTCTTATAAGCAATCAATATTGGTGGACGCGATTATCTCTGAAAATTACACAAAGTTTTTGTCGCGTGTTTCCCAAACATTACAAGAATTTCTTATAAGCAATCATTATTTGTATGAGCTATGACCCCTAAGGAATTTCCCATCAAATCAAGATTTGTTGATTCGTTGATATACAAAACATACAAATATTTCCTTTGAAAATATCAAGACATGTCGTCTGATGGTCTCCGAACACTACAGGAATTTCTTAGGAAAGATCGAATTGATAGTATCAATTTTCTTCTCCTGAAGATGCTAACCTTGTTAGCGAAACGCGCGTCGGGTGCAAAAATATCAGTTTGGTGTTAAGGTAATTGATCTCTAGGAAAAGTTTCTCCTTTTTGTTTATCAGGGATAATCCGAAAACACGGTCATCCTTTCCTTAATGACTCGAATTGAAGAGATGCTGGAAAGAAAATTACGGTCGGTGATTATAAAATGTACATTACTATAGGGCAGTATAAAAAGAGCTCAAAATGATGGCCACAGAATTTCAAGTAGCCCATTCCGGCTACAGATTCTTACTGGCTTTCCAAGTCGAGAAGCTAGCCCGCTCAATCGGCGATAAATCGCCCAATCCGGCAACCCTGCTTCGTACACCGCGATATACGCCGCGCCGGCGGCGCCACCTACCTTCGTATCCGTTCTCGTCGAAGTAGTTGAGCCACTTGTTGCGCACGTCGGCGTCCTCTCGCGCCGCCGGCCACGGGATCGGGTTGTCGATCTTCTCGCCCATCTCGACGTCCAAGTGGGCGGCGGCCTCGTGCACGGCCAGCATCTTGGGGTTGCGGAACTGCGCCGAGCATCGCGCGCACTGCGGCCATATCGTCTCGAGAGTGAACTCTTCCGGCTCGTAGCTAGGCACGTTCGTCTTGTTGATGGCGTTGAGCGCTAGTTGCAGGAGGCTCAGCGGTTGGTACCTGCCGAAGGCGATAATTATGATAGTAATAATAATAATTTTTCCGCCCCCCTCCATCCAAAGTATACATTTCCTTGCCTCATTTTAGAGAGAAAAGTCGAACTTTTCCTCCCTAGGGAGGAAAATAAAAGTGACGTTTGATACGTCATCAATGAAATAACTTAAACGCCATTGACGACCCAAAATATATTTGTAGGGAGCAAAGTCGAACTTTTTCTCCCTAGGGAAAAAATAAAAGTGACGTTTGATACGTCATCAATGAAATAACTTATACGGCAGCGCCCAAGAGACAAATCACCTCCCGGACCCCCCCCCCCCTTGACGACCCAAAATATATTTGTAGAGAGCAAAGTCGAACTTTTTCATCCTAGGGAGGAAAAATAAAAATGACCTTTGATTCTTCATCATTGAAATAACTTATAAGGCATCGACGACCTACACTATATTCTATTATATATAAGTAGGTATACATTTTACCGTTCATTTATAGAACACCCTGTATTTTGTAAATGGTAGAAATCAGTAAAGAAGGTAAGATATTTTCAAGAAGTCAATATATAAAAAAATAAAATTTAAACGTTAATTATTATAATAGAGCTACAGCAATACACTTTATTCATGATTCATGATTTCGCAAAAATTTCCTGCAAGTCTTTGTAGCACAAAGTGTTGATGGAACAGACATTGTTGATGAAAGGTATGGAGGCATATGTAGGTTAAATGGTAATGGTTCGGACTTCCTTTGTCTTTATTTTTAACTCTATTGAAACCTGTTGTTGAGAACGGAAGTATTAAAATACAAATCAAGTGAGAAAATCAAATCGAATTCAAATTTTTGGTCAATAATGAAATTAGGGATTGATTGACGAAAGAAATATTGTTGTTAAAAGAAATCGGGATATCGAATATGAAATATAAGTCAAACAAATTTAAATCACTAAATGAATGAAATAATATTGTGACAAGAAAATTGATATATCGAATATGAAATACTAGTCCAAAAAATGTAAATAAAGAAATCGAATGGAATATTATAAAAAAATGTTGAAACAAAGTTTCAAGTTGAGTGTACTCACGACGTTTCGATTGCTGGTATCCGCAATCGTCTTCAGGTGATGACTAATTTGTTTGACTCATATTTCATATTCGATATCCCGATTTTTTGTAACAACAGTATTTTTTCTTTCATCAATCAATCCCTAATTTCATTATTGACCAAAAATTTGAATTCGATTTGATTTTCTCACTTGATTTGTATTTTAATCCTCCCGTTCTTAGCAACAGGTTTTCAATAGAGTTAAAAATAAAGACAATGGAAGTCCAAACCATTACCATTCAGCAAGAAACATTGTCAACCACTTTCAAGCAAACGCATATGTAGGTGTTCTTTTTACCTTTTTTTTAATTCCTTGTTAATTAAGATAAAATCCCCCGACTTGCGGTCTCGGGATTCCATCAAATTATATAATACAATCAATAAAGTTGCTTAGCAAAAATTCGAAAATCATGAATGAGCAGCACACATTTTACCAGATTAATATTTTTAAACATACAATTCACAGCGGTTAATCAAACAAATGAAAATGTATATTACGAGCGAGTTTCTTGAAATTTGGCGAAGGAGCTTCCGTAGGAAGGTAATCAAAACCGTCGTTGCTGTATGGAATCATTGTTAATCTTCCTGTACAGGGGCGCCGAAACCATTGGGGCAATGGGGGCTCGAGCCCCCATAGTGAAGTTCTGGTTTGCTCTCATAGAAAGAATTTTCCGTTTTGAAAAAATTATGTATCGATATCATTGGTGTCGGGTTATAAAGATTTTTATTATCACGCTGGCAACAGTGTCAGTGACAAAACCGCCGCAGTTACTCAAAGCCGTAGTCACTATTAACAAAGGTGCGTACGTATACCGTATATATTGTAATAAAAAATAAAAAGATGTGATATCTGATGTATCAAATCAAAAAGTATTCACAGTCCACGATGACACATTGATTTTGTTTTTTCTATACTTCACCGAGAGAGAGAGCGAGAGAGAGAGAGAGAGAGAGAGCGAGAGACCGAGCCCCCATAGTAATTTTGAAGTTCCGGCGCCTATGTTCCTGTAGAAATACTTTTCACATTAATATTTCTGTTGTTGGCGTTTGCCTTTATACTAATTGAAATGTAATTTGTGTGATTATTTTGAATAGTTATCTACAAATTAAACTGGAAGCTCTAGGCATTCGAGATCCAATTCGAAATTGGATCAAATCTTATATGACCGGTAGAACTCTCAAAGTGCAGATCGAGGATTGTGTTTCTGATGATTATGATATCAGAATTGGTACTCCGCAAGGTGGAGTTCTGGGGCCACTTCTCTTTCTCCTATATGTTAATGACCTACCTAACCATATTACCCAGGGACGAACTTTTCTGTATGCAGATGATACCACAATTGTTGTTACAGCTGAAACAACTACTGAGCTGAGATTCAAAATTGATACTGTGATACGTGAGTTCACATATTGGTGTGAAGTGAATCACCTTATCAACAATACGAAAAAAATGGTCTCCATTGAGTTCACCAGTACCTTCAAGCCCACTCACAATCTACCAATAAATATCGGTGAAACAGAAATTCACAACTCGGAATCTACAAGATTCCTAGGCCTTGAACTGGACTACAAGCTCACCTTCAACAGGCAGGTTGATGCTTTATGCAAAAAATTGAATAAACTATACTTTGCATTTCTCACTCTCAAATCAAACTTCCACAGGTACCATTTGATAAATCTGTATTATTCATTAGTATACAGTACTATAAGTTGTAATATTATTGTATGGGGAAGAGCTACGGAAACAAGCAGAGTTTTTATACTGCAAAAAAAAATCTTAAGGCTGATATTTGACCTGGACTACAGGGAAACATGCAAAAACACATTCATAGAAAATAATATATTAACGGTAACATCTATATATCTTTACAAGTTATTGATATACATCCATGAGAATGCTAAGGATCTGAATCGGAATAGTGCCTATCATGAATATGATACCAGAAAAAAAAACGATTTTCACCTCAATCATATGCAAAGATTGCAGCATAAAAAGTCTCCATTGTATGCTGGAGCACACCTGTTCAACCTGCTACCTGAAGAGTTGAAACTGACGACTAATTTGAAAAGTTTCAAGCTATCTCTGAAAAAGTATCTCATTCACCACGCTTTTTATTCGCTAGACGAGTATATCCAACTTCTTCACTGAAATGTTGTATTTTTACCCACTTCTCTCTATAGGAACTTGTGTATAGTTACTTTTGAATTTTTTAAATTTTTCACTCCTAATTGTGAACTTTATTATGATGTTTTTAAAATGTTTGTATTGTATAACCTGAAAGAGATTTTTTCTCGTAATCTGTACTGACTTATCTCATGTTGTAAACCAACCACAAGAGATGAAATAAATATCTATCTATCTATCTATCTATCTAGTTAGCGAATAAAAAATATACAGTGCATTTCTTTAATGCCCCCCTTTATTTTTTTAACGGATCGACTGAAAAAATTTAAACTTGGGATGATGAAATTGATGCATGTAAACATTATTTCGGAGTAAAATTTCATCATTTGAAAGCTCCTGACGAATACTTGACATCCCTACAATATGAAGTCAATATCTTAACCTACTACAACATGGCAGAAGATTCAATAATTGATTGCACACATCGACGTTTGACTTCATAATTTGAGGAGTTAAGCTGGATTCAGTTTAGAAGATGCTCGAAATGGTTGCCTCAGACGTCTTGAGATAAGAACAGCCTATCCGATATTTCACGTCGAACATTTTCTAACACAGCAACGTCGATATTTATACAAATATTTATCATTTTCTGCCGTACATTCGATATTGAAGCAGGTTCAGTTTCGTACACCTTCTGCTTCAAATGTTTGTTGTACTGACATTTTTTATTATAGGAACTACTCTCTGGCTTTTGCTTCTCCAAATCAGAAAGAAGGGGAAAATACAAAACTTGTTTGAAAGAAATAGAAGTGAAATAAATCACAAACAGCCTCAAATGTGTCGTCAAAATAACAATCAACTGACTACCAACAAATTGATATTTTCGGAAATGTTCTGTGTATCCAGTGAATGTCTTCCATAATTTTTTAAACTGCCCATTGAAGAGCTCAAGGGATTATTTTCTCTCAGTGAAACAAGATAGTGTTCTTAATTCTTTCAAATACAAGTTGTTCCGTAAGTGAGCACGGACATTAGGGTTGATACCTTATTGGTTAATAAAAAGTGGTTTGCACAGTTCTGTTTTTTACCATTGCAACATTTTGCCTGAGAAATCGTATCCTCTTGGATGTATCAAGCTTAGCACCATAAAAAATTAATTTTTCTTTGAGAATTCGGGAGTAATACGGCAGTACAAAATTAAGGAGGTAAATTTTGTGGTAAAATCAAAGTACTCTCAAAAAGCAGTTGACAGAAAAATCTAATATTTTGAACATAATATCTAGCTCCTTATTACTGATTAGCTAGGAAAGTATGCACACGTAGAGTTGGAAAATTTCAAATGAAATTGGGACTTTTTTATTGATAACTGAAAAATGACAAATGTTCTGGATAGTTCTGACTGTGGTTCCATATATTGCCACCATATTACCAAATTTTCAGTCCTACTATCACATGCGTAGAACAGGAATTTTTAAATAATTTCTGATTGTCAAGTTGGTCAAAGGATTGCTGTTTTTGACATATGTTGATTTGTTATTTTTGATTAACCAGTTCTGTCAGAAAGCTTAATAATTACTAGTTTAAAAAATCATATAGGTATATCTACCGTATTTCGTTAAATAAAAAAAAACACCAACTTTAGTTAACCCAATTGCTAAACTCAGATGGGTAGCAGCCCATTCTATCGCCTTTTGGTAATTTTAGTTAACTAAAGATGGTAGAAGTATATTACTAGGCAATTTCTAAGAAATTCCTATGTAGGTATATCTACCATATTTACAGTTACACCAAATGGTAAAACTCAGATGGGTACAAGTTCATAATTTTAGGTCCCTAAAGTTGGTAGAAATGTATTTTGCATTATTCACAGGTATATCTACATTATTTAAGGGTTGTATATTATGTTTATTTTTTGATATGCCAAAAAATTCCACTTGAATGCTGCGGCTTCTAGAAAAAATTTCCGAAAATTTTTTTAGTTGCTATGGTAACTAGTCAAAATTCACAGCAATTGAAAATATGATAATTTCATAAAACATGATACACAGACTGGATATTTTTTCCAACTTAATAATGTAGATCTCTCTAAATGACGAGATAGATTAATATAATAATAAATTCAATGAAAATTGCTATTTGGACTATGGTGAATGAACAAGTGATGTAAATATAGTTATTAGATCTCAATATGTCATGATGTGGCCAAATTCAGTTTTAAAATGTAATAATAGAACTTACCTCCTGTTGCAACAGCTGGGTGGAAACTATTGTATGAATCTTCTAATATCTAACAAATATGTACATTTGACAAATATCGTACTTGCATAGGAAACGTAAAGCTAGGAAATGTGTATTTTTGGTACATTTTCACATTATCTAAACTCTAAACCCACTGCACAGATCTGAAACTGCATATTTTTTGCTGCTTTATTATATAAAATCTTCTCCAAATTATTCACTTGATATTGAAGGTTTATTCATAAGGTAGTGTTTGTGTTATATTTTGTTGCATTCAGGGTTGGGCTGATTAAAATCAAGTGATTAAAATCATGATTTGAATCGCTTGATTTCTAAAATTAAAATCATGATTTGAATCAATTTTTGTTTTTTTATTCAGAACCAGATAACAACATAATATAAAAGTTTTCTCGAAGATCAAAAGGACTATCTGCTTTTAGCAAAAAGAACAAAAGAGAAGTAAATAATGCAAAATTCTTAAACTGAACGTAACACCTAAATTTTAATACTGTATATTTTCAGTCTATTCATTTTCGTTATACAATTTTAACAAAAACACGAGTTTACCTCCTTTTTTTATGCCTAATCTGTTTCTAATATCCGAGTGTACAACTAGCGAAATGCGTGAAATTGTTGGGCAACGCCAATTTATAGGTTGAGAAGGAAAAGAAGCCTCGACAGGAATATTCTTGCAAAAGGCACAAAAAACGCGTTCGTGTCTCACTCGGCACTGTATAACGAGTGTATAGGACAGAAGGAAAACAAATCGCGACAAGAATTTTCTTGCAAGAAGCGCGAAAAATGTGTTGTCACAAGTTTTTGAGCCGCAAATTGTATTAGAATTTTTAGACATATACATTAAAATAATCAACAATGATTTCAAAGAATCAAACCGTTCAAATTTCATATTTGAATTCAAAAAATCAAAAAAATCAAATAAATCGTGATTTAAAAAAAAAACAATGATTTTTGATTTTTTCAATAAAAATCAGATTTTGCCCCACCCTGGTCTTATTGTCAGGGATTATCAGAGAATCACGGAAACCAATATTTTAACTTATGTATAATTGAATTAGGCTTGAAAATGAAAGTTTCCAACTCCTTTGTGATTTCATCCAACTGCAACTTTCTTATATCAAATTAATTTATTAATAAAATAAGTCTTACTATAAATATTGTGATCATCTAACTATACTCTTGAAGCCTTACAGTAACTATAAGGATCCAACGAGAAATGAAGCATCTTCAGAAGACTTTCTGATAATTTCTTCAAAACCTTCGGCAATAAATGTTTCAAATGATTTTTCCTTCCTAAGATTTTATATGCTACATGGGAGTTCAAGATTACATAACATTGCTCTAAATCAGCCAAGCATACACCTCTCACCTTTACAGGTTCCCAATAGTGAATATATCAATCAAAATGAAATACAAAAATCATCACAGCGAAAAATATACCAAAACTACCTAGTAAAATATCAACTTATAAAACAAAATCTGAAAAATTACCAACCTGTACTCTTCTTCGTCAGCAAACATATTCTCAAAGTCTTCTTCCGTATCACCATTAATATCAGAAGGCTTTCTTATCACAATCAATCCCCCCTTGGGGCCTTCCAACTGCGCATTGTTACCTTCTAAATGTGCGGGAGAGCCACCATTTTCTTCTTGGTTCTCTTCTGCATTCTCTTCCTGATTCTCATCTTCAAATTCCATGCGCCTCCTCTTTGGTGCTCTCTGTACCTCGTCAGAGTCTACAGATTCGTCCATATCACTAGGCTCCTCGAAACACTGGGAGCCCTCCGTGTTGTGAGTGAATTCAGTCAAACTGCTGCATAGCGAGTCGTCCAATTCGTGATAGAAGGGAACTACCTTTCTTCTCCGTAACAGCTTCTCGGAAGCTGACTCAGAAGTCACTTTATTCTTTACTAACGATTCAGCAATAGCCTTGTGTAGGTCAGTACATAGCTCTAATTCTCCATTCACTGTGCTTCCGTCTAACACTGCTCGCTTGCAGCTGTTACAATAAACTGTCAAGTCATCTGTGGATGTACTGGCATCTTTCAATTCTGAAGATTCTTCCTACAAAAGCGTGAAACAAGTTGTGTAAATCTAAGGTGTGACAGATGCACAGCCGACTTACCATGTCTTCCCCACATCCTAAAAACAATCGAAGTTCCCTGTCATTTGGATCAGCACTAGCCCTCAGCTTATCTTTCTGGTTTTCGGCGGTTTTCAAGGCGTTTTTCTTGAAAGCATGAAGGGAATTCATATTATCGTAGCAGCTTTCACATATTTGTTTCGATAACGGGTCAGTTCTGTAAATCTGAAAAGGGGTCGTCAAAGTAAGTTAGCCCTCGACACGTAAATACAAACAAGCGAAAAACGAATTCGTTGTACTTACAATGATTGGTAGACATTCTTTTATTACTTGCAAGATTTGAATGCCCTCTTCGTTCTTCTCGAAAATGCCAAACATTTTCTCATTGGTTTCATCACATAATCGACAAGAGTCGTCTACTTTTTCCACTTCCTCCATTTCGATTCAGTTCTTATTAACTAAACACTAAAACTATTAGGTTATATCTTAATTAGATGTTTATTTTGGGGTAAATAATGGGGATTTCAAACAAAACGCCGACTACTTGACATGTTATTTCTGAATTCCGCCATTTTAATTGTGTTTCTAAGAAATGACGAAAGAAGTCGCCAAGTGCGACGAGTTTTGAAAGTGGTTGGATAATTTGAACACAGAACAGCAACATTTGACAAACAAAGACTAAAGAGTAGTAAAGAGGAGAGTATACTACAGCCGACTTCATATCATTTAAGACAGCTGTGACAGAACTCAAACCAACGTTCATATATAGGAAAGTTACGAAATGTCATCATATCGATCCCTCCATATTGCGGGGGCGTCAATGAGGTTAAGGTGAAATTCTACGATATACTAATATGCAAGAGGATTTCAGTTTCTGTTATCTGATTGGTAGATAACAACAGATTGCAAAAAAATACCTGCTTCCCTAATAAGATCTATGAATATTCGAGTATATTGAAAATCTAACTTATGGTGTTCAATACTGAATGTCAGTTGAGAAAAAGTGTGGATATACTCTTCGTATTTGTGTTTGGTTTGACAGATAATTCAACTCGATCTGATCTCGATATATGTGAAAAATTGAAAACGAAAGCAAATGAAAAATTGATGACTGTGTATGGTTGGTGAAAATCCGAAGGGAATACCCGTGTTTGAAAAAAAAAGTGGGACTGTTCCTCATGCAGCAAGAAAGGTTGCCAGAGTGTGATAACTCCTATATAAAATGGAAAATATTTGGGTTTACCAGTCGTTCAAGGATATTTTTCCGAGGCCAAGAAAATGTTTGAGCTTTGTATTATACTTTGAACGTTATCTACGTCTTCTAATGTAGTGTTAAATTTATATAGGAATCCAAAAGAACTTATGAACAAAATGCCTCTTTAAAGATATCGCTTTGTAATCATGCAACCAATTGTGATATAGTCCATTCATACAAAATGAGTACTATGATTATTCGTGAATGAAATCTTATCCTAATGAAACACTTCAAAGCTAGTAAAATATTACTCTAATGCCCGATTCCACCAACATTTTTAGGGCTCACTTAACGCTAGGTAGAGAATATCTTTGGGTAAGGGGTCTATTTCATTTCCACCAAGTCAAATCTTCACCTAAACCGGTCTAGGGCAGCCTTATATTTAGGGGTTCGAATTTCTCCACCTAAACAGACACCTAGTAAAGAAATGGTAGATTCTAACATCATTTTTCAGTGTTTTGTGGAATATTTTTCATGTCATATCATTTTCGTGTATTTCTGTATAATTTTTGTACCCATACCGCTTTTTTCGCTTAAATATGATAATGGAAATGTTTGACGATGATTTTGAAATACTTGAGTTGATTCAAAATGGATTTCCTAGAAGAATATATGATAGAAATAACCACTTTGATAATATGGAGAATTTAACGTATTTTCGTCGGTTCAGATTAACTAAACCAACGGTTTTACATATTTTGGAGCAAATAGAGGATCATCGGTTTTTTTATTCTCGGTAATATGTTTGTGGTGCTCTATAATATTAAGCAATAGCTCTTTTTCATTATTGGTGTAATTCGGAGCTCTTTTTTTGGGTAGGTACTGTATTTGGATCTTCTGAGAGATCCTCTTGCTGATCTCCTGGCTTCATTGCCATGTTTTATAAACGCAACCAGACAAAATATCACAAATCACAACAAATTGAAAACTTTCGAGACTAATAAATATATAATTATTTTATTTGAAAAATCCTTGAAAATAAACACAGGAACGTAATTATTATAGGTTAAGGTTGTGCACAACTCACCTTGACAAAAATAAAATGTTCCCAAAATGTTGCGTTGTTGCCAGTGTTTTTCTCCACTTAGTTGGGAAATTCATCATTTCGATTGGTGGAAACCATTCCACAAATTTGAGGTATCCCCAAATTAGGCAAGTCCTACCTATTCTTTCCCTACGTGAAAGTCTGTGGAAACCGGCATAAGAAACTCCTTACACTATTGAAAATTGAACAAACGACTTAAGATACTTGCAAAATGATTCCCTGAACCCCACAAAGACAAGACAGAATACAAAACGCAACGCAGGTTCAGGTATGCTGTGAGCTGTGACTACGCAACAAATCTTTTACTTTTACAACAGAGTAACAAAGACACCAAGAGACAGAGACAATCAGGAATCAGCCACATAGAACATATATGTTTGTGTGTTCTGTGACAATTTCTTTGCACTTTTT
Source organism: Zygogramma bicolorata (assembly GCA_032362365.1). Classification (NCBI taxonomy): domain Eukaryota; kingdom Metazoa; phylum Arthropoda; class Insecta; order Coleoptera; family Chrysomelidae; genus Zygogramma; species Zygogramma bicolorata. The sequence goes on from JAVJAQ010005053.1 coordinate 108,839, forward strand.
CTGTTTATCTTTGGTTCTATGAGGTTATGCCACCCATAGAGATTTTTAATTTACCCAATTTACCCCAGGATTGCCAACTTCGTTTTCCCCAAACCCTGCCCCTAGCCTCAGGTACCCCTTCGCCTATAAACTCGTCACATTTCGTAACTTTCCTATATATGAACGTTGACTCAAACCTCAAACACAAGAGCTGCGTTCAAGTTGACACCCGAAACGATCCAGGGGTGCCATTCTTGACCCATCGCAAACTGAACATTCGAACATATGGTCACATTATAAACTTACAAATTCCCAGTGGTAGCTATGACTGAACATCAGAATGGGAGAACACGAATATAGGCTTCTTATGCGAACGGTCAAGAATAGACCCACTGGAGCTCGACAGCTCGAATTTCAATGGGCTCTGTTACGATAACGTATATTCTATTACGAAGGCGCAGTCTTAGTGATAGCGTTCTCGCTAAATAACGGAACTGATCAAAGTTGAACCCCAAGCACTCTTTATCGCATTTCTTATAATACTGGTGAGTTATATTCCATTGTTTTCAGTTGCATCAAGTGATCCGGCCAATGCGCTGATTCGACTACACTCGAACATGTTGTAGTTCTGTGATGTAGTGTGAAGGCGGTTCTTCATGTATGGGGAATCCGCGTTTTCTCTACTTTGACAAAATTCTTTAGGCTAGATTTAGACATATCAGAAATCCGATGGTACGACGATCCGACAGCTATCTGATTGGTCTAAATTTGAATATAGACCAATCAGATCTGTCTGAATCTAGTAGGGAAACTGAGATATTCTGATGTGAGGATTTGTCTTCATGTTGCATTCGACCAAGAGATGGTACGTTCATCGTTAAAATATGTTAATTTTTTCTTTTCAGTAAAGATCAATAATTTGTCCTATATGAAGAGCAATACTTTTCTACTTGATTGGATTCCATACAACTTACCCACTTCGAGATGCCTGAAGAAATTTCACCTTCGGTATCTATCACGGGAGATCAAAGAATGAAAATTCACACTGTATTATTTGTTCCTGATGCTCCTGTCCTATGTGAAGAGCAAATTGCTTTTCGACTTGATTGGATTTCATACAACTTACCCGCCACTTCGAGATGTCTGAAGAAATTTCACCTTCGGTATCTATCAAGGGAGTTCAAAGATTGAAAATTCACACTGTATTATTTGTTCCTGTTCCTGATGCTCCTTGAGTCACTTTGAACTGAATTGACCTCTTCGCACAACACTACGTATTTCCTTATTGCTTCAAGTAAACAGGTTCCAAGATTGGTATCAGTGGAACTGAATCATGCCAAGAGCTGATGACTTGAAGATAGGGAAATGGGAGGTAGTGATTATCTTTTACTGGAAATGGTTCCAATTTCCAACCAAGCAGAATATTTTATTTGGAGTCCTATTCATTATGTAACTAAGGCAATTGTTGCATATCATTTTTTTGGAGAGGCAAATGCTCTGCAGGAATAACACCAAGGGACATATGTATTGTTTTTATTTGCTGCTTTGTTCCGGAACATTTCTTCTTTCCAACTCCCTTTGGTGTGAAGAGGGGTACACCTATCTGCTCAAAGACCTTGAATGTATTGTTTTGCTAAAGTAAATCAGTATTCTTTTGGATTAACTCAACATTGATTTGGTGCTAGTGCCCCTGTCAAATTTAAAATTTAGAATCATATACTCTAATAAAGAGACATATGCCACACTATTTTCATGAATGAAACCCTTCTCTACAGCCAGCTCTTGAATCAATAGTATTTTGTCAGAATTGGTTGCATAGAATTCAGCACAAGACGAATGAGTCCCACATAGTTAGTGACATTTCTTGAAATTGGAACATTGCTTCATACTCTTTTTATACCTGGATTGTCAATCTTGCCCTATATATTTCCCCTTCAGCCCAAAAAACTCTTCAGTTTCTCAACCTTTATCCTGCATATACGAATGTTAAGCAGTTTATTCTTTCATTTTCAAACGAGCTACAGCATAAAACATTTCATCATTATTAGCTATAGTAGGCCGATATATATCACTCGTTAATATAAAAAAGGCTTATTTGTGGTTTATTTGAGATTTATTTCACAGACTACACTATTTATCGTTTTCAACGTATGCTACCGATGTCATCAATGTTTTCCTGATTGAACAGAATATTTTATGTTTCCATCAATGTCGATGGATGAAGAAGAAGAACTGAAAGCTCCGTGCGGACCTTGAGCAGCCCCAGTTACCTTAACACCTGTTCCTTTATCTTCTCCGAAACGACTGAACAGCACTGGCCTGGAAATTAATTGAGTGTGTCAATATAGAAATACGTTTTTCCAACAAAAAACTTAGGAAGTGGCGTTGAAATTATTTTCTAACACAAGATATATTCTCGAATAGCTCCATAATAGAATACGAATCAAGATATAATAAACATTTTTTAAATTTGTGATCATGTTGCAAATATAATTTCGTAAACCAATAATATTTTCTCAGTGTAGGTAGTAAATTTTGATTCGTTTTCTTAGTGTATCTGTAATAAGTTCCAAGGACACTGCAATTCATTGGTTTCTTTTCTGCGAAAAACATGTTTACTGTGAACTCAGGAAAAAAGAATAACTATCTTAGATGATTCAGAGATAGGAACGTTACTCATAATCATTCAATATACATTAAAATTTAATGGGGAAGATGACCCAAAGCTTTTAGTAGGTGGCAGCACGACTGCATGTACCTAACGAGTGATTTTGCAGGTTATGTTTTATTTTTATTTTAATGAATATTTTCAAAAGATACTTAAGAATCATAAGGATGTTTTCTCCAACCGATAGATATGGATGTTTGTCTGTACCAGAACTGAAAAGTTTGTTGAGGGAACGTGGTGGATCCCTCAAAGGAAAAAAAAAGATCTGAGTGAAAGGTAAAAAATTCAAACTGATTACAGAGGTGTTTCGTTAAAAATCATCATAATAACCATCTACTAGCCCTGCTACGTTCTTTTGTAAGTGACTGGAGCATAATCTAGAATGTTCAGAAGCCTGAAAGCTCTTTCTTTTCAGGGCTACTTCCCACTGCTTTTTCAGTTTTGTTTCTTTTGGAAATAAATGCGTACCTACATTTTTACATCCGAATGCACTACATAAGACCATTTTATGTCGATTTCAAATCTTTATATTCCTAATTATTGCAAAGAAGGGACGTTTAATGTTTTGAATTGTTGTCATTTGACTTGAAAGTTGAAAGGCTGTCAAAGGTACATGCAGTGGTGGCGCTCCTAGTGGTAGAGTTTTGCAGCCGTCATCCCCATTGATGTTACTATGAATAACTTGACTACTTGTTAGTAGATGTCGCTAGTGGTAATTCCGAATACTGAAACCCCCAATACATAGTACAGAGACTGAATGAGCAACAGGGCTCAAATCAATTAGACATACAATATTTCAATTGTTATGCTGAAATAAACATTTTGAACTGCTCCATTGGGGATATTGAAGTCAACGAAACAATTCATCCAATGATTTGGATAGAGTTCATTCAAATGTAGCATGGAACAATTGTCAACCGATATATTCGAAATCTCATTACACATAGCAATAGTTATCCCAGCCAACACATCTGTGACATGACATCCCTGCGATGTCACTATCAAGTAACACTGAGACATTACTTTTGTTAGGTCGCTGCGATGTACACATTTGGCATGTAACTATTGCGATATCGGGTAGATGTGATATTTGTGACATCCAGTAGATATCGCTCTTTTGATGTCCAGTAGATGTCGCTCTTATGATGTCCAGTGTATATAATTCTGGTAATATCCATGAAATATCAATGATACAGAATACAGTGATCAGTTGATAAAAAATGACATATACAATGAATCAGTATTAAAATATATATATAGATACCATAAACAAAAATTGACAAAGTTTCATTACAATTCAGTGTTGCTTATTTTGATACTCATTGTAACGGCAGTCACGAGAGAAACCCCCGGCATCGTTAAACCTGAGAGACCCTTTAAAAAGTATGAGAACCGTTGAAGATCTATGAAAAATAATATCTTAAAATGAGTATTTAGTTGATAAGCCCTGTGAATTTTCCTTGTGATTTCAGAGCCCTTCCTCTTCCAAACAATCCTAGGGGAAAATTGTTGGCTGTTGACAGCGACAGCACTGCCAATGGCCAATACGTGACATTGACATACTTCATACGTCGTCGTTTGTTTACAGTTTCCCGCCTTTACCGGTTAACCTAAAATCTGATTTATGATTTGCCTGATATCGCCAAATTCATGTGATCCTTTCTCAAATATTTGATATTTCGGAATTTTCGGACCAGTTGAGTGTACCTAGTCGAGGTGGCCAATTAGTGTTATTAGTAAGTATTCTTTTTCATTTACTGCTACACAAGATGGAACGTTCTTTTTCCTGTTTTTCTTACCGTCACAAAAGGCGCTTGATTGTAAAAAATTCAGAAATTAGTAGTGAAGGTGAACGAGATCAACAAGCACATAATGTTAACGAAGATTGTATACCTGTTTCGTTAACACACTGTTTGTCTGATTCTGTATCATCTGCAGATGCTCCTGGTTGGGCCAACGGGAAAATATCCAAATATGAAATTTGCGGATAGTTACATTGTTAAGCCGTAAGTATTATATTTTTGTTGATATCTGGTGACAGTATTTCACAATATTTTTCCAACAACTCCCAGTAGATAATGGTGATATGTATTGTATGTGTATGAAAGAATTACATAAATTGATTTATCTCAAAGGTTACATCCCACTTGTTTTTTTTTAAATATTTGAGTGTTTGCCTCATTGACACGAAATTAGTAAAAAGGTATTTGTTTTTTATTTGCTATATTTACACAAATAGGCACTCACACAAATAGAAAATATCAGTGACCTGCAACTGGTTTGTTTTATCTTTGGATGACATGTGATATTCAAAAATTCATTGTAATAATCGTAAAAAAAACCTGTTGGCAATTATTTTCTCTTATTTGAATAGATTATTATAGCAGTGACTTATTTGATCTGAAAGTTTGGTCAAATACTATTACATAAACTTGCTAATCTCGTTGATGTGCCACAAAGTGATAGGTTTCAATTCTATTGAGGCTCTAGTGTAATAAAACATCAGGATTCAATGAAATTACCAGTAACTGTTATTTGACTACTTCCATCTCAAATCGGCTACGGCATGCAGAATCGTTACAACTTCTAACTTGTTCCTGCATATTTACCATATTCTAATAGAAAATTCTTCAAGAACTTGTACCCAATGAATAATAAGTTATGTATGGGATTATGGGTTTTTTTTCAGAGCTAAAATTCTTATCTCTTATTTTCAGGAGTCATTGTACAGGAGCATGGCGAGACACAAAAAAAGGGTGCAGGAATAGTGTGCTCCTACTGGTTTCGTCATGCCAGGCAAAGGTTGGGACGATATGAAGAGCACACGTAAAAAACGATGAATGTCCAAAAACCATAAATATTCGGGAAAGCGTTTTTAGTTGAAATTCGGTATAGTCAGTTATGTGTTTCTTGCAAGTAAGAGAAACAGTCCCTTCTAATATAATATCTTATTCATGTAAACACGTGTTTTAACGATCAGACCGGCCTATCGGAAGATATCCCTCAAAATGCAATAAAATTATCTTTTATTGTTTTTTATGAGTATGTGTATTTTCAAATTCACGTTTTTCCATGTGATTGTTATAGATATTTCCGTTCATTCAGGTTCCAAAAGATGCAGCTTTCAGAGAGGAAAAATATGTATACGAATAAATTTTGTGAAAAATCGACTTTCATCATTTTTCCCGTCTGATCTTCATATGAGAAAAAAAAGGGACAGACGGATTAGAGTTAGCTCTTTCATTATTTTATTTTAGAATATTATTTTTGTTTTACACCTTTTTAATTTTCATAGAAAATATTTTATTTCATTTGTTATATATATTTTTATTTGTTATAAGAATTATTTTTGTTTTACAGTTTTTTAATTTTTATATAAAATAAATTTTATTTTGTGTTGATAATGAAATGTGTTTTGCTGCGTATATTTCTATATACAGGAAAAAATACTTCGTATTTGTTTATAAGTGCTAGATTGAGAGTTTTCTAATGAATTGCCTTTGGGTTTCATTTCTTATTATTTCCATAAACATTTGTGAAAGATTGGAAGAGGAAGGCCTGCTAACATTTCTGGATAGATTTCAGAATATATCCCACATATTAAAGGTAGAAAGTATGTCGCAGATTCATAGCGAAATAAATCGCAGTGGCATCGCACATCTTGTCGCAATTACGTCGCAAAATTGATCTCAATTTTGTCACAAAATTTGTCGCAATTTTGTCACAATACTTGTCGCAATTCTGTCACAAAACTTGTCGCAATTTTGTCACAAAACTTGTCGCAATTTCGTCACAAAACTTGTCGCAATTTCGTCACAAAACTTGTCGCAGTTGTGTCACAGGCGATGTCGCCTGAGTGTGACATCGCGACATGTGAGCGACGTAAATGCAAGTTCCCTGCGACAAGTTTTGGGACGTCACACGCCTCGTCGTGATATCGCAGGGACGTCTCTGCGATGTAACTGTGTTGGCTGGGATATAGTATATGATCATGACCCGTAAGCACATACCGATCGAAAAAAATAATTTGGAAAAGTGTTTAACGTTCGTAATGGTTATACTGTTTCTCACACGATACCAGCACTTTTTTCTTCAATCAAATAAATAAATTAACAGCTATTAACTGAGAAAGCAAAAGTGACAATTATATATTCGTTTCACCATTTTTTGCTTTCGAAATTGCATTTATCATCAAAATTCAATGTAATTCTCCCACGTTTCCATTAGATCATTAGGCTTTGTCGAATTCAATACAATACATTTATTGCTTCCAAAATATACATTTTATAGCAAGGGTTCGAAAATACAGGTGCTAACATATATCAATATTGTGCTAAATGAGAAAAAAGAGACAAATAAGAAATACAAAAAGTTCAAACAAAAATAACAAGAAAAAAAAACGAATTGAAGTATAATACCTAATACTCATTCATTCATCACGAAAGATCGGAGTCTCAGTATGTTCTAGACATAGTTGGATATGACCTTGGTCTTTGTCGAATTCAAAATATTATATCATGAAAACGTCGGTAAGTGGTTGATAATTATAGAATGGTGAGTGTTATATTATTAAGTTATGTCTCCAAAGTACCAGAAATTACGGTATGTAATCAAATCACAAATCACTGGGCAAATAATAAACAATATAATAATCTCAGTATGGATTTTGCAGGTATCATTCCATTGGGACAGCAGAATCAGTAGATCATCTAGTTTGAACTATTTAATGAAAAAAAATGTTTATACTAGGAATGTTATTCGACCTGACAGGTGCTTTCCACACTTTGAATTCTGAAATTTTTAAAATCGAAATAGAATTGCTTGGTATACCAAGCAATCCTATACAGTTATGGATAATCTCATATGTATCAAATAGAGATCTCACATGTGAAATCGATGGGGAACTATCGGAGTCATAGAATTTAATACTGGGAACTCCACAATGGGGTGCTTGGACCACTGTTCTTTCTCTTATCTTATCTTATCTCCTTCTAATTCTACCTCATCATTAATGAGGGTTACTTATGTGTTTATCTATGCTGACGATACGACTATACTGTTGACAGCTCAGGTATATCAAGACCTCATATAAAAGACAGAGTAATACAGGACTTAGGAAACTGGTGTGAAAGTGATCATTCAACAAATAACTTGAGAAAAACAGTTTTTATACAATACATAATAATAAAAACGATTAATTTCCCAAGAAACTTACGAAGTTTTTAGAAGGAAAAAAAATTATTAAAAGCCACTCGTTGAAGAATCTCTTATGTTTTGATATGAATAGAAGTCATTCAAAGCAAATAAATCAAAAAAAATCCTAGGATCATTGATCGACTCAAAACTGAATTTCAGTGAGCATGTTGACTTCATTTCCAAAAAACTAGACAAAATATACCATGCAATCAGAACTCTTGAGTCAAATTTCCACAGATCTCATCTCATAAATCTTTATTACGCATTCCTTTACTCAATAGTGACTAGTTCCTAAATTGTAGATAGTGACGCATCGTACAGTTTCAGGTTCTTAGGGTATTTGAAAGAGCGGGAAGGTTGCAAGAAAGTGGCAAAGTAAAACTTGATTTGAAACCTGAGTACCTAGCTAATTCATGTTTATTCCTTGACCTGCTTCATATCAATTATGAATCGTACAACCTATGAGTCATTATCTACAATTCAGGAACTAGACTATTGTTCTAAAAAAAATTGTTCGTTTTCGTTAACCAGCTGACGAACGTCAACCCTCAGAAGTCGAGACTTGTGCGAGCAATGGATCAACGAGGCCTTACCTTTTAACGTGCGATTACCCAGCACGGTGGCCCGGCGAGGATTCGAACCCCGGCCTTCCGCTTCACAGGCAGATATGCTAACCACTACACTACCGAGACTATAATTTGCACTATAGTGAGTTGAGTTGAAGAGCGGTGGAAGTCTCTAGAGTCTTTATATAATCCAAAAGAGATTCATCCGTTTAATAACTAAGTTCATACTTAATCATGCAGAGATACTTTCCTGACCAACAATTTATCAACTCCCATCTCAATACAAATCAATAAATTGAATTGAAGCACAAATGTTAAAATTCACATACTTTTTCTTCATTTGTTTTTTGGTAATTCATTTTTGTTTCAACGATATTTGTCATAACTAGAATTATACAATTATTAACCTTTTCAACGAAGCCAATGATCTACTAATAATACTCTGATTTTTAATACGTTCTAATCAGGATTTTGATTTATCATTTGGGGATATTAAAAAGAAACATTTTTTACGAGTTGTAGACTAAGATTTTATATTCGAGAGAAACTTCCATTTTAATTTTGTAATTTTCCTATATTTTTCGAAATGGGAATACTATACTCATCAAAAGTGCCTGTACTTATCTGAATTCCGGTTGTTCAACTAAAAAAAATCCTATTTGATACACACTTCATGGACCTCACTGTATAAGGATGAAAGATCGAATCCATCTATCTACATACTTATACAGATACCTTTTGCCTAGCAACCGATAAATAATCACGTGGAAAATAGTAAAAAATATGAAATGTTCAAAATAATTCTGGGTACACTACTGGAACAACCCAACTCACCCGTTCTTTCCTGCTTCTTGTCCGGCCCCCAATCCACCAGCGTGGCCTTTATTTCCGTAGCCGCTGCCAACCCCTGAGGAGCTACTGGAACTGGAACCCGCGAAAGAGTGAGCCCCTCCGCCACTGCCTTGTCCGGCCCCCCCACTGCCATATCCAGACTCCCCGCTGAAAGCTGCAGGGAAATTCTGAGCGAAATTCGCGAAGTCGGGAAACACTAGATTTGGATCGAAACCTGAAATGAGTTTTTCATTGTGGTTGACAATGGCCACGTTACCCCCAATTGTCACCAAGTTACCAACCAAATTCAGAATAAGTCAATAAGTTACTGCCTGTTTACACCATATTCAATTAGTAAACAGTTTGGTCATGTTTAGTTCTTATTTGGTAAACATACCACAGAATGTCACAGAAGTATAAACAGCTTTGCAACTCTACTAACACATAAAAACGTCAATAATCCATGGATTTATAGATTCAGATTCAAGGTAAATAATAAACATTAGATTTGAGATAAGTGTGGTTCTGTTGATAGATACAAAAATGGATTTGAGGAGTTTTAGAGTCTATATACAAAGGTTTTAGTACTTACGCTTAGCAAAGATTCAAACCAAATTTTGCATATTGCCGGATAGTCAAGGCCTTAGACGTTCACATCATCTTGGTCACTTGATTATTTTGGTCTGGTACGCAACAATTCTCGGTACCAAACCAAGCTGGTCACCTGACCAAGTGTATTGTTTACACCAAGATGACCAAGATTATTTGGTTGAAATAAAGTCATTAGTCAGCTTACCAAGCGACGCCGACGGTGTAAACGTGGCCAATGTTCCTTGCTGAATGGTAATTGGTCATTGGTCGGACTTCCATTGTCTATATTATTAACTCTATTAAAGCCTGTTGCCAAGGACGAAAGTATAAAATACAAATTAAGGAAATCAAATCCAAAAAAGGTTGAAATGGATTTTTTGGTCAAAAATAGAATTGAAGGTTTGATTGATCAGAGAAAATATAACGTTGTGACGAAAAAAACAAATTGAGAAATCGAATATGAAATATTGCCCAAAAATAACGTAAATGAAGAAATGAATGAAATAATATTGTGAAAATTCACATGAAGAATGTGAGAGCATATCAGTCAAAAAATTCAAATAAAGAAATAAATGAAATGATATGAATAAATGTCGAAACCAAGTTTCAAATTGAGTGTACTCTCGACGTTTCGATTGCTGGTATCCACAATCATCTTCGGGGAATTACTGACAACATTTCGAGGTATGGTCGGTTGAGAAAAAATCCATTTCAACGTTTTGCTTGGATTTGATTACCTTATTTGATTTATATTTTTATCTTTTCGTTCTTAACAACAGGTTTCAATAGAGTTGATAATATAGACAATGGAAGTCCGAACCATTACCATTCATGGTATTTTTTTTACTTGAATTTCATAGGAGTTTTTATTTTTTCTGCATTGACTTCAAGAAGCAAAATCCGAAATATAAAAACATTCTATATAGTCGATGGGCATACTTGAAGACTGGCGTTAAATCAGATCATCTCTCGACCAATCGCTCAGGCCAGCCTCAAATGCTAAACTACTTATATCATTACAACTTTGATGAAACGTCTGTGAATTGGTTCATTGATTATCTATTCGAGAGAGATCAAATAGTGAAAATATCCGATGGCAATGGTAACTATGAAATGTCAAGCACAGAAACCATCAGATCAGGAGTTCCGCAAGGGTCCATACTTGGTCCCTTGCTGTTCTCAATTGTTACTGCTGATATCACCAAAATAATCAAAAACTGCAAATGTCATATGTATGCAGATAACTCAACCATTTATTTGCCATTTCACTCTGAAGATCATGCCAATGCCAGTACACTTATCAATAAGGATTTAGAAAACATCAGTAAATGGGCTAGTAGTGGCTCATTGATATTAAATGCGGACAAAACACAGGCAATTCTTTTCAACAAAAGTGGAACTCACACAAATAATCTTAATATCAATGTAAATGGTACCAGACTGGCTTGGGTTGATGAAGTTAGATGTCTTATTGGTCTACAATTTGATACTCGTCTCAGTTTTGACAAACATGTTAATTTGATCGTAAAAAGGACTTACTATGCTCTCAAAAATATTCATGAATACAAAAATTTGTTACCCAGTAAAACAAAATTATTTTTAACGGAATCACTTGTACTGTCAATACCTAATTTTATGGATTGTGTTTATGGTCCATTTTTATCAGAAGTCAACAAAAATAGAATTCAAAAAATACAGAATTCTGTTATAAGCAGATATGTATATGATTTGAGAAGACAAGAACATAATTCCCCTCCTCTTCGGGGTGCAGGGTTATTGAAAATGGGAGAGAGAAGATTTCTTCACATGAGTGGCCTGATAGTTGATATTATGAATAATGAATCCCCACAATACTTGTTTGAACTACTCTCCAAACACAGTGATACTCATAACTTGAATACTAGAAATAATAGCAACCTATCATCGATACCAAAACATAGAACAGAATTCTTTAAAAATAGTTCCACGTATCAGGCAGCTCGCATAAATAATATGTTGCCAATAAAATCCAAAACATGTGCAAAATCATTTAAAACAAAGGTGAAGAAATGTATTGTAGACTTTAGCTGGAGCCTGTGAACTCAAATACTGATATTTTCAATATGTATGTATGTGTGGTAGTCATATCGGCCGAGAATTTCTATATTGTATATAGATGTATGTCCAGTCCAGTCCAATCTTTTCTTGTTATCTGAACCTACATACACAATATCACCAACACTCAAATGACCAATTTCACGTTTGTTAACACAGTTGACCAGTTCCGCCAAATACTCCTTCCTAAATCGAGTACGTAAGTTATCTCGGAGATGCTGCAAATATCGAAATCTTCTCACCAGATGATTCCCATCTATTTGATCCAAGTCCGGCGTCTCAGTATTCGAAATGTCCGAAATAAACATGAAAGGGCATAATGGGGAAAGATCGTTAGAATCTTCGTAAATATAAGTTAGAGGTCGGGAATTGATGATACTCTCACACTCGCACAAAAGGGTTGATAATTCTTCATTCGTAACACAGGCTTTTCCTAAATTCCGTCGCAAAAGTTCCTTCACTATTCTTATTATCCGTTCCCACCAACCACCCCACCAGGGTGCTGAGGGTGGATTGAAATTCCATTTGATTTTCTTAGCTGAAGAAAACTCTAAAATTTTTTCCCAATCAATTTTATTTGAAAAGATTATTCAATCGTACAAAATTAGTGCCATTATCAGAATATATACACGAAATCCTTCCTCTTCTGGAAATGAATCTCCGCAAAGCAAGTATGAATGAATCACTTGATAAAGATATGTGTGATCATGTTTCTCAATGTATTTTTTTTCTAGTCACGGTACATATGAAAATATGCCAAGCAGTAATTTTTTGTTTGTGTTTTTGTAAACTAATAATGTACTTCAACCCCATGTGGTTTGTGATCCGATATTTCATAATTTAGAACTTTTACATCACAATTGATATTCTTATTGAATATCACATGATCAATTAAAGATATAGTGTTTTCAGTTACTCTAGTTGCATTTTCTGAATCAATTTTGTTTTATAATTTAAAACCAAATATATTTAATGAGTCTAGGTAAATATTTATCTCTAACCTATGGTTTTCCAGCTTCCGCCAGTACATCTATACATTCATATCACCTATTACAATTATTTTTTTATTTTCAGATAATAAGTCTTGGAAGGTTTCATTAAAATCGTTAAATTGATACTTAGGTGGTCTATATATTGCACCAAGATTGAACCCTGCATTTAAAATTGAGATCAAGATTAAGTTATATGGCTCTATACTGTCAATTATTTTCACCACTCTGTAATCCAAGAATGATTCCAGGTATACTGTATCTCCTCCACCTATACCATCTTTGCATGAATGACTCACAAAAAGGGAACATAAAAACTAAACTAGAAGAAGATATTTGTGAAAGTTTTGAAAACGGAGGTAGATTTGGTTTCCGAAACGCCAACGATGAGTATTTTGATAAATATTAGTTCTTTTATTTTTTTTGTAGGCAAATTTGAAATTTAAAACTTGCTGACTTGGAACTATTTTTTGAATTATCGCAGCAACTTATCAGGGTAGATTGAAAATCCGCCCTTCTACACTTGTATATATTCCAAGATTAATTCCTATTTTTTCAGATTGTGTGGTAGGTTAAGAACCCAAAGAAGCTAGAAGAAAGAATCCATCTAGCACAAAATCATGACATTCAAACAGTTCTTACCACCGTAATTGAAGTCATCTGCCCCTCCTCCACCACCACCAGAGAAAGATCCGGAACTCGCGCTTGCGTGGGAGGAAGCGCTAGCGCTAGCCCCATTTCCTCCTCCGTGAACTCCTCTGCGGGACCTCTGGAGTGGTTCGAAGACCCCTCTTCGTGTCCTGATGGGCACTGGGTCGGATATGTGGCCTTCGAGGTCTATCACGTAAAATGATTTAGGGACGTACTGGCCTGAATCTGGAAAGGAGGTCGATCTATAGTTTTGGTTGATTACACCATGTCTCCGGGATGTCACGCGCAGGTTAGGCGTCCCGGCACACCGAGCAGCAATCAATCTCAAGGCGGGTTATCCAAAAACTAAGCCTGAGTTAAGAACTGATAATTGGGAATTCAACAACAGGAAATTTACAACGGCGTTTACGTAACTATAACTAGTACTAAGAACGATGACATAGATGCTGACTAACTGTCAACTAAAATAACTACTTTTCTTCGGGTTTGAAGGCCGTCGTTCTTTGTAATTTCTTCCTCTGAAGAAGCTGGCCACTCGCGCTAGCGAATCGTTAGGAAGAAATTCCAAAGAACGACGGCCTTCAAACCCGAGGAAAAGTAGTTATATATACTAAAAACCTCGGCCGCGAATGCCTTAACCATTTTGTTAACTGTCAACTAAGAATTAAAAATGAATTATAGCCTTATTATAAATTATGTCGAAAAATACTGATTGCCATCAGATAAAGAATATAAGCTCTTTGGAAAAAAAGTAGACAGGAATAATTAATTTGATCAAGTATACAAGGTGTTTATCAAACAGGTGCCAGCTAAAACCTACTGTGTAGGTAGTTTGAGACTGGCCTGAACGAATTGTTCAAAAGATGATTTGATACAACTTATATTATTCTCCTCAAGTGAAGTCGTCCTTGAACATAAAAGGAAAAAGATATTTTTTTCATAGTTTTTCAGGTGCTTAAATTTGAAAAATTTAAGAATTAATATTGAAATCTATACAAGTGTAGTAGGGCAGATTTTGTATTATATCTTATGAATCTCAGATCTTTAACACGATTTTCCAAAAACCTTTATAGAAAAGAAGTATTTGTTGTAAGTTTCTGAAACGGAAACAGATTCGATTTAAAAACTTGAAGAAACCTAAGTATTTGTATATTTATATAATATTCTTGTATTTTTGTGATAGGAAAATCTACGTTATACGAGGAGTTGTTGACTAATAGGACGTGTTTCATTAAGGCACAGTTTTTTGTGGTAGTTAAAAAATCTGGCCCTCTAGACTTGTATAGATTTCCATATTATTTCTTAATTTTACTCAGATTGTGGTATATCACTAACCCAAAAAACCTACAAAAAACGTTCATTTACCACAAAATCATGAAATCATGACTATCAAACGGAACAAAGAACCATGAAATATTAATTGCCAAAGATAATTTCACCTATAACCCTTCTATTTGTGAATTACTTGTAGGAACTTTTTGAAGTTGCCAATGTTCTTGAAAAGTTTTAGTTCAAGCCCACAGGAAATTCCACATGGAAATTCTCTGCAGAGGTTATTTCAAAATGGATTTGAATTGAAACATATCCACGCAAGGGGGATTAAGAGGTGATTCCCATCATTTGACTATCGAATTGCATTCATTATACTATTCAAGTTCAATATTCATCTAATAATTTATATATCTAGACTATTATAAAAAAAAATTCCCAGGACGTTCTAAAACACTATTAACTTTGTCATATTCCTAGATTAAACCATACGCTTTATAATAATCTTCTATGTTCAGGTACATTCTGATTTCAATTATTTTAGCCATTAGTTATTTCAAAATTTGATAATTTCAGTTTTGAACAGTTCCTCCATACTTCACAGAAACTCTAAGGAATTGATTAATGAAAATAATCTAGAGGTCCATATCAAAAAAATAGAGGTCCCTGCTTTTTTAGACAGCTCTGACGGGGATTTATATGACCAGAGACATTTATCATGTTATTTTTGAAAAAAACGTCGGTAAATACATGTATTGTGATATTGGATATGTTATACTAGTGGCTACTAAAAATTAGAGATCCTTGATTAATAAAGTTGATGATGGATGAAAACTGGTTTTTACCAGATAATAGCAAATATGAAACAGTTGAAAAAGTTCCTCTGACTCATTATTAACTGAAGACATTCACGATCTAAAAAGAGATTTTTATAGTTCCTCTGAAATAGGCCTCTTCTGTCTAATCTTCAACAGATGAACTATTGATTTTCAATCGAGCAATTCATGCACCAACATGATGGCCCACTTCAAGAATGAAGCAAGAAATTAATTTTTGCCAAAATTTGTTTTCATCTTTCAATTGAAAAACACAAAGAACATACCTACTAGTAAGTCATCCACATAATATCAAGTTCAAAATTGAAATTGAAAGTTCTTCGTAGGTACCTATGTACTCATAATTAATTAAAACCCTTATGCTTTTCACTTCCTTTTCAGCAGATGCTAGTATATTTCTATAGGGTTGAACCAAGTTGAACTCTCAAAAATTAGCTCTTACTGAATGCTATGAGTATAAACTGGATTTTTATATCAATGTCAAAATGTTTGCGAAATCATGTACGTATTCAAGACAAACGAATAGTGATGCATGGTCTACTCCGAATACCTACCTACCAAGCTGAGTCCTGTTTACTCACAACTCCATTAGATTAAAATTAAATCAAGTAGGTAGGCAATAATTATTTCCACTCGAAGGTAACAACAGAAAGCTCTCAAGACAATTAGCTAACACATTAATAAATATGAATGAGCAAGTTCAATTTTTAATAAGGTGGTTTTGTTCGATTGTTTACCGAGAAATTTATCACGAAATTGCGCCAATATGTACATCGTTGAAATCATCGACCATTTTACACTGGATTCCGTGATCAGTCTGAGTAAACGATCCAAGGTCAAAACATTGACAGGAAATACCCAAAAAATGCATGTGTTGTGTTCGGGACGAATGGTGACAGTCAAAACAAACTTTTCAGGAGGCTGTGACATAAACATAATCCTTACGAATTTTTAGCGGATTCAGAATACAGGGTTTTTCGATATATCCGTTAATTTAGTATTATCATCAGTCAAATTTCATATGCATGAGGGTAATTATAGTTATTACTGACAATCGAATGTCAGATTGAACATGAGTACCTTCCAAGCAGTACAGAAATTGGCAGTTTTCCATCCCTTCGTTCTCCTTGATTCAAATTACTGATTCCCATGGGTCTAGGCCTTCTAAATGGAGTTTAAGATGTGGTCTTAGCCACTTAATGAAATGTAACACGAAAATTATTTTTGAAGGACTGCTTCATCTAGTTATTTTACTTGATATGCAGTGGCATAAGCAAAAACGATTATTGAGCTATGACAAACAACAGAAGAACGATTGTCAGATTGACAACTATCATGTAATGTCTTGATAAATAGGTAAGTGTCACAATTCATTTGAAAAAATGTCATAAAAAAATGGCATTAACAGTCAACAGATTAATAACATAAATTAGTGTGGCAATATTTGTGTTGCGCTCAGTTTTAGATTTTTTAGGAAGTAGGACTGGATTGTTTTTTGGGGAAAGGCTAAAAACAGTGTAACTTAAAAACTTCAAGTAATGGCGTATGCGCTGGGAATTGATTAGAGTAAAAATACGTACCTATACAGTGGGACAAATAAAATACCCATCATATGGGAGTTTTCTTTATTGGTTGAAGGTAAAAGGTATCATTTGATTTCGACTTTGCAGTCAGTTTTCTCTTCAATAAGGGGCCGTTCATAAAATACGTTTGCATACAAGGGGAGGGGAGGGGTCTGGCTGAGTGTGACAAGATGTGACAAGGGGGGACGGGGGGTATACGGCAACGTGACGTTCGCCGTTTATTATTTTTTGACTTGAGTGCTAGCCAGCGTGACCACTTTTGGTAGAAATCTACCTTTTTAGTAGATTTCTGACAAAAATTGAAAAATTTTGGTATGAAAAGAATCTTCAGTAGATTTTGGTAGAAATCTACATGTGCGACATATAACGAATTCCTAAACTCGTCAGATTTTTTAATCAAATCTATAGTGACTCCATCTTTGCGAATGAATTTTCAATTGAGAATGCGAATTAATCTTGTTACAGTACAATGTATTTCACTATACAAATGAAACTAAATTAAGCGATTTCTCAAGAGAATAATTTATCATACTCAGCAGGGGGTGGGGTCTTGGTTTTTGTGACGAAATATTTCTAGGGAGGGTCACAAAAAGTGTGATACAGCGTGACAATGGGGGGGGAGGGGGTCAAAAAAAGCTGATTTTAGTGTGACGTATTTCATGAACGGCCCCTAATGAGTACAGGATAGCCACGTCTCAGTTAGTTCCACGTCCTCTTCTGCACTTTACAAATTTGGCACTTAAAAAAAATTGAGTTATTAGTGGAAGTTTCGGAGAAAATTGTTCAGTTTTCAATTTTATCCCTTTTTAGAAATTTCGAATCGGTAGAGCGTAATATGTCCCGAAAAATAAAAAATATAAAAAACCCGAATCTACACTAGAAGGTGGAGATTTTGCAAAGAGATATAGAATTAAAAAACGAACAAAATTTTCTCTAAGCATTATTAAAAACTTCCGGTAGAAACTCAATCATCATCAATTTTTTTCGAACGCCAAATTTGACAGGTCCAGAATAGAATATCACAACTGAGGTGCGGGTCTTTTTTGTACTCATTAAAAACAACTAACTACTAACAACTGAAGAGTCGAATTTCAGTAATATCAATAAATTGAACTTTCATTTCGTGAGGATTCTCTCATGTCACATTATATTCAATTTTCCGCGCATCCGCCATTATTTTGATACATATAATATTAGTGAGGGCCACAAATACAGGGAGAAATTTATCACGTGTGACTGAAATTCCAGTACAAACAACATTTCTTTCTTTTGTTCAGTTGAAATATCGTTTATTTGATATTTATTTTCTAGTCCGCTATTATTTAATGTACAAATCGGGAGATGAACAAATATTTTTAGATAATCCAACGCTCGGAAATAATTGTTCAAGGACATATAGTCTAGTTCTTATAAATTGTAGAGATAGTAACTCATCGTACGTTTTCAGGTTTTTTCCTATCAAAAAAAAATTAATTTATATATATATATATATATATATATATATATATATATATATATATATATATATATATATATGTGTTGTTGTTGAGTTCGGGTTGAACCGCGTCTGGAGTTTTGTTCTCGACGTTTCGGCTCCGATTTTGGAGCCATTTTCAAGAGGTGAATGTGACTTCACGCTGAGGTCTCAATCTGCCTACTCCTCAGGTGTTGTCACAAGGGGCAAGGGTTTGTGACAACACCTGAGGAGTAGGCAGATTGAGACCTCAGCGTGAAGTCACATTCACCTCTTGAAAATGGCTCCAAAATCGGAGCCGAAACGTCGAGAACAAAACTCCAGACGCGGTTCAACCCGAACTCAACAACAACACACAACTGACCGCGGAAACCTATCCGAACACATATATATATATATATATATATATATATATATATATATATATATATATATATATATATCGGATCTGTCTGAATCGCCTTAAACGCAAATTCCTTGGTATATGGTATAGGTTTTGAGAAGGGAAGAGGATTTAGTTTCCGAAATGTTAACGATAAGTATTTTCATATTTATATATTAGTTCTCGTAATTCTCTTGATGGACAAATTTGAGTTATAAGAGAAGTTGCTAATTGGACTTGTTTTATCCAAAAGGGACTGTTTTTCAATTGAAGCAGCAACTTATTATCAGGCTAGATTAAAAATCTGCCCTTCCACACTTATATAGATCTCAATATTAACTCTCAATTTTTCAGTTTATGGTAGGTTTGAAACCCAGAAAACTACGAAGAAAATATTTGTTCACCACAATATAAATGACGTCCTAAAAGTACACTCAGAATATTCAACATGGATATTTTTGTGGAAAGAACAAAGTTTTAAGTAATTATCTTTCTTCTCCGAACCAAAAAAAAGCGAAAAAAATTATAAAACGAGTGACGAAGTGATCAAAAAATCAACAAACACAGCCTGTTGATATATGTATATCAATCATTGGATTTGATTCATCCACAAAAAGCCTCAAAAAAGAAGAAAAAGTCCAGGCGATTAAAATTTAATTACAAACGGATCTCTACATTTTTTCTACGGCTATAACTTAACTGTTCTTGATGGAACAATGAGGTAGGTACATATATAGTACGTCTTCAAATCAAGTTCCTTATCTAGTAACCCAGTACATTCATTATTTATAGTTGTGGTTATTACACAATAAATGAGGTCTCCCATCGAATGTCAATCTTCAAGAATTGTACCTAAATGAAAATTTTGTATGACATCAAATTTGAAGGACATGTTATCTAATCATTTCTCTATCATCTGTTATGACCGTAGAAAAAGTATGGTGCTCATGCTGCAAACTCCATACTCGTGGAAAATGTCTATCATTCCTTGCTCGTTACAAAATATATACTATTTTCCGCTCCCACCTGTAAATATGCTAATTTCTCTATAGTTTACTGAACGGATAAGTAGACAATTCCAGTGAATGAATCAATATGATTTCATATCCACACAAGATAGAATATGAATTCCACCAATCACAAAGAACAAAATACTTGGTTACTGCAGTCTACCTACAAATACGAAATCCAAGCTGTTTCATTTAAAAATAAATAAATGTACTTATTATTTGAAATATTTTCTAGTTTATTGAGTAATTTGTTGTGTACAAATATTCCATAGTTAAATGACATCTATTTGATTTGAATTTCGTGTGTTTGTATACAAATTGAGCAAGAAAAAGTGGCTTCAGCGCCCGTCGCGGAATATTGGCAGAGGAGTTGCAGATAAAATCTCTTTTTTTTTGTGAGTCATTCGAAATTCTATAAATGACATACATACATAAAACGTTCGTAAATTTTTTGATGTAACTCTCCCTTCATAGAAGTTTGGTATCCTTTCTTTAGGGGAAGAACACTCCCTCAAAACAATCCGAATCTTCTACTCACATGCAAAGGCCGCCCCCACAAAAGCCACCACTAAAAAAACCAACACGGTCATATCAAGTCAATAAACAAACTCTGAATGAATAACTCTCAACAATGGCCAGCACTCAACACTCAATTTATACCCATCAGATCTGCTCCGGTGTACGGTGTACAGTTACCTGAATTACCTGGCAAAATCAATCGCAGAACAAAAAAAATCCGACGGTTACGTAATCGTTCTTCTCATTCAGATCGTTTTTTCTCGTCGGTTTTAACACCGTCTTCAATTGTATTATCATCGGAGTTCTGGGAAGCTCGTGAATATATTAGCGGGTATATTTCGATCATCACGCTTTGCAATAACAAGATGATTGTGGGAGAGGTGAATTATTTTTCAAGAGGATGTTGTTTGAAACCGCAAGTCGAGTAAATGATTTTTTATATTTCGATTTGCAGAATGGGGCGTAAAAAATTGAAAAAATATACTTACCCAAATTACTATAAATAGTAATTTGGGTAGGTATATCATGAGCAAAAAATCATATCTGAAGTGTTGTGTTTGTGACAGATAGTTGACAAATTATAATTTAGAATCAGAATATTCTTCTTGTGTGCTCCAGCTTTCCTGATTACTTACGATATATGAGTACTGTTTGAATGCCATTATTTTTTGGTGAATGGAATCTCTTTTCTAGTTTTTTGGGGTTTTTAACCTAACACAATCTGAAAAAATATCAATAATGGAATCTACTCAAGTGTAGAAGGACAGATTTTCATTCTTTTCCGATAAGTTGCTGCGATAATTCAAAAATATCAAAGATTGAGACTTTCACGGCCGGCAACTGATGAATTGTATTCTTCCCTGCTGCTTCGCCTTTGAAAATGTCTGCCGCAGATCCAGACGAAACGTCAGGCCAAAAAACTTGCGGACCACGGCTGAGAGGCCCGGCAGTTAGTGACTATTCGTATATCTCAAATTTGCCTATGAAAAACAAATACAAGAACTAATATTCATCAAAATACTAGTTTAGTTTCGTTTCTATGTTCGCTTTTTGTAAACGTCAGAAATATGAGTTTTAACATATAATAATTACCTGATAAATTATCTTCAGAACCTGATGGTGTTCCATCTTTTCTACTGAAAAAATGTGTTTGCACACTAACAAAACCATTAACAGACATATTCAATTTGTCACTGCAGAAAGGCTGCTTTCCCTCATACTGGAAGAACGGTTACCTACATAACACTTGTTTTCAAATCTGGTAATCGGGAGGATATTTCGAACAATAGAGGCATTTGTATCCAATCAACAATTCCTAAAATAATTGATAAAATGGTAACTGCCTATTTGTCAGCACAAACTTCAAATATTATCATTCCTGAACAACATGGATTTTGCCCAGGTAAATCAACAGTCAGTAACCTGGTGACATATCAAAACTTCCTGTTGAACGCCTTTGTAAAAAAGACTCAAGTTGATAGTATATATACAGATTTTTCAAAGGCGTTTGACGGGGTGAGTCATACCTTATTAGTTGAAAAACGCAGTTCTATGGGTATTAATCTCAGTTTAGTTGCATGGCTCAAAAGTTATCTAATTATCTTAATTATCCTAATTATCGTCAACAATGTGTACGTATTAAAAATTTTATATCGGATGCAATACCAGTATCGTCTGGCGTTCCTCAAGGATCCCATTGTGGACCAATACTTTTTAATTTATTTATCAATGATATTGATAAATATTTACCACATTCTGCTTTTATGTTATATGCAGATGATCTGAAAATATACAAGGAAATACAGTATCACATGGATATTATATTGCTTCAGTCTGATTTGGATAGCTTCAATGAATGGTCTACTTTAAATAACTTGGAACTAAATATTTCAAAATGTTTCTCTATTAGTTTTACAATGGGTTATTATAACTGTATTGAAAATGGTTAAGGCTTTCGCGGCCGAGGTTATTAGTATAACTACTTCTCTTCGGGCTTGAAGGCCGTCGTTCTTCGGAATTTCTTCCTGACGTTTCGCTAGCGCGAGTGGCCAGCTTCTTCAGAGGCTTATTCATCTCTGATGACTAAACAGTTCGATTTCTCAAGGCGTATTTATATTGATGCAGGTAGTCTGGAGTGTTAATTACTTCTGTCGGGTTCGGGGAATAATCATCATTATTAGTTGACGCACTACCTGCTGTGATTTCATTAGTTATTCTTGTTTTCTTCAGAATCGGATTCCAAATTCTGTTTAGAGTCAACGCTTCTTTCTTTCTGTTAAAATTGTCCACATGTTTTTGGATCTCTATTGCCTCCCGCACCAGTCGGCTATGGTAACCCTGGTTGGGGGCAATCAGTGTTGCATTTTTGAACATAATCTTGTGGTCTCCCTCACTCAATGCGTGTTCCGCCACCGCCGATTTGTCGGTTTGCCCCGTGCACCTGTGGGAAGGTTTACATCGGTACCACGAAAAGATCCATGGGTACAAGGCTCAAAGAGCATCAAAGGAACTGCAGGCTGGGGGTGCACCTCTAGCACCCCCGTAAATCCGCCTATGGATCTTTCCTGTTGAGATTTTTGATTGAGAATATAAGGGACTACCAGTCTTTCAATTGGTTTCAACAAACAAATTAGAAATGTATTTTTTAATAGGTGAATTTGTGTTATAAGAAAATTTGACAAATTCATGTTTTAGCCTTCTTAAGTAGGTCAAGGTAGGCTTTGGATTACATGTCAGATTTAACAACTGACTCGAAATTGCCTTGTTCTGTCAAATTGAATTCAGTTTATAATGAATCGATTGTCTGTGACGGAGTGTCAGTGGCTCGTAAAAAAGATGTGGAGCTGATTGTATTTTCATTAGTCTGCTAAATTGCTCTAGGGCCTAATTTGAACGTTACATTTTGTTTACTTCTGCTTAAAGTGGGTAAGTGACATGTTATGTGGTAATTATCCGTTAAGCGGGCTCCATCGTGTAATTAAAAAATTTTTGCGCGTTCTACTGTTTTGCTAACCTCGGATTTATATGACGATTTACCTTTTAGAGTTTTGTAGTGAAAAATGGAAAAATGCTTATAATTCTGTTGGAAAGTGATGAAGAATGTGGTATAGAATGTGTATATTGTGCTGATAGAAAGAGGGATGAATTTCGAGCAGAATTGGCTGAATAAACAAACATAAATGTCAACCCTGAAAACCCCGTTTTCCTGTCTTTGGGGGGCCATATCTCCGAAACTATTTGCGAGCCCCAAAAACTTTATTAGACTTTTTTATTCAGGAGGCCGAAATACGTACCGTAAGTTCCATCAAAAATTTTTTAACTTCACGATGGAGCCCGCTTAACGGATAATTACCTCTGTCATGTCAAACAAAATATTCTCTACTTATGTCTATAAAATTCCCACTATGAAACCCTGTTTCCACGATGCAAGTCGTTGCTGCCATTTTTCCTACCACAGAGATCACTAGGTCACTGAGACTTATCGCAGCAAGAAAGATTCATGCAACTAGAAAAACTTGCATGGACGCATGCAATTTTCAAGAGTTGCAGCGAGAAATTGCATCGTCGAAACAGGGTGTAATTCGTTTTAGGTTACCCACGTGGGAAAAAATTTCCGATAAAATACCTGAGTTCCGAATAGTTGCTATGGTAACGCGGAAACGTACCCATTTTATTGGTCGAAAACTGTTGGTGTGAAAATTTCGTAGCAACTTATCGGGATAGATTGAAAATCTGCCCTTTTACATAATATGTAGATTCCAATATTAATTCTTATTCCTTCAGATCGTGGTAGGTTACGATATTTGTTGTCAAAGCGGTAAGTCTTGTTTACTGCTTGCTTGACCAAAGTCGTCGGTATATGTACTACAGCTTGTCCAATCCATCTTGGCACAGAACTAATAACGTACATGCCCAGCAATTTCTGTGAAGTATACTACGATAAAAAAGCACCTATTATATGTGTGCAGCGTATTGAAATTTATTCCTAGCAGGTGTTTTTTCTGTCGTCATGGTCTACACCAGCAGTGTACAACTGGGAAAGTATCTGAGTTTGTGCCAAGATGGATTGGATAAGCTGTACCTAATTCAACAACTGATTGTTTGTCAGTTAATATAAATTATGCCATGGAAACATCTCCGAGAGAGATTTCTGAGAGTTATTGCAAACTTGCAGAATGTATACCGCATACGTTATACCTTAGCGTTATATCGATGTGAGGTATTTGCAAAATTGTGATTTATTGCAGTGGGTTTTATCGAGGAAGTGACGTTTGACCAGCTATTAGTAGGGTGTTTTTCATACGAAAGGAAAGTCCTGTAATGTTCAAGGAAGACCGCGTTAATCAAGGGACAGGATATACGAATTAACATTCACTTTGAATTTCTGGAGTTTGTAAGCCTCAGGAAAAACCTCTCTCGGCAAGGAGTTCCAAAGCTCAGTTGTTCTATTGAATAAAGATCCCTGAACACGAGAGGTTTGACAGGTCTTCAAGTTCACAACAAAGGGGTGGCAATTGTGTACTCGTCGAGTTATTCGTTAGATATTGCCAAGCGTGGAACGATTGATAACAATTCAGAAAAGCACCGACCGTGAAAATATGAAGTGAACTAGTCTGTGAGCGAAGAATCACCAACAAGACGGATGGCCTTTCTCTGAATAGAATCGAGAAGCTCTAATGAATGTTTTGGTGCCGAACTCCATAGGTACATGAGGATTATATTCCTAGACAGGTCTGATCTGAGCCTTTGTAGATCATCAGAAGCTATAACGAGAAGTGAAGTATTTCTTTGCACGAAATAGGAATCCAAGTCGATCTCACATGATTTTCCCATGAGAGATTATTACTGATCGCAATTCCTAGCATCGAGATACTTGACTTTGTAGGAATAGTTACTCCTGACATCTGAATACTAGATGATGATAGATCGGTTTTCCTTGAGAATAGAGACATGCCTGGGTTTCCTAGCATTAAATTCCACTAAGTTCATTATACCCAATTCTATTATTTTTACCAAGTCATCGTTAATTTTATTGAAGTGAATGTTTCTTTGAATTTTTGTTTCTCGAGCTGGTATGGGGACTCTGGAAGAGAAACTAGAGTGAAGGGAACTGTCGTCCTCAAATAAACTATGTCCTGACGTTCTTTCTTCGACCCCTTATATTATTCTGCGTTTACGAGTGACAGGGCCGGCGCTAGGAGATTTTGTAACACTAGCATAGAATTCCACCAAGTTGATAACCCCATTTCATTATTTTCGCCAAGTCATTGTCAATAGTATTGACGCTATAATGCCACCCTGTATTTTTGTTTCTGGTGCTGATATGGGGACCCTGGAAGTTGAACTGGTATGAAGAGTACTGTCGTCCGCAAAACTGTGTATTGAACAAGATGTTTTCTCGAGCAAATCATTGATATGAAGCAGAAACAAAGTGGGCGCCAGAACTGAAGCCTGTAAAATACCTGCATTTATTGGGAGAATATCAGATGATACTCCATAAACACATACAGAGACCTATCAGACAAGAAACTCTTCAACAAAACACACAACTGAGGAGGCAAACCATAAGACTTATAAAGCTTATTACGTAAAACTGCTGCATAACTCCGGTGAATGTTATTATATAAATATTAATGTTCTACATATAACTCTTTGGATCAATATTCTATAAATATACACATACAAATACTCTTCAATATCGATTTTGGCAACAGAAACAGTTTTAGGTAAATTAATTTTTTTTTCAGAATTCAGAATACACCTCAGACCTCAGACGGTTTCACCACCTGTGGACAGACTAGTAAAAAAGAAACTAGAAATTCAATAGAATAGCGACATCTCGTGTATACCATTTCAAACAGGAGATGATGGGAGTATTAATCATTTGGGGAATGCAATTTAGTTGTTGTGTTCGAAAAATCACGGTTCCGCAGTCTTTTTTCTGCAATTTAGGGCCAGTTGTATGTACTCCAGTAACTGTGGTTCAAGTAAACCAAGGTCAGTTGCAATTAGGTCATAGAATCGTTTGTTGCCTGTAAACTGAACTCGATCCACTTGAACCACAGTCAACTATGGAGTATGTATATGTATGTATACGACTGGCCCTAGTAATATTTACGTTCTAAAGACGGGTTGTAATACGTCAGGTTAACTGTGGTTCAAGTGAACCGAGGTCAGTTGCTGGGCATTAGCCAATAGAATCGTTTGTTGTTTCACAACTGAACTCGGTTTACTTGAACCACAGTTAACCTGTCGTATTACACCCGCCCTAAAATGAAATCTTTTGACGCAGAACACTTTTTTTTATAGATCTCAAGCTTGGCGTTCCATGTCACTTCATAAATGCCGTATTCTTCTTCAGAACCGGTGCAGAGTCAGTGTGAATCTGTCTTTTTTCATCACGATACACATTAAAGGATGGGAATATACTAGTTTTGAAAAAGTTTGCACGAGTATTTCCAAATAATTCGCCATGAATGTCAGATTGTTGTGACGTGTATGTGGGGTGTTGCCGGTGTGGGGTAGTCCTCCTTGTGGGATTTCCGCCTCTGTGGGTTTTGTGGGGAATTTTCAAAGTGGGTTTGTGGGTTTTCTTCGTTCTCGTCTCTGTCTTTTCTTTTGTCGGTCTTTGTGTTGCCCGGAACCCTTTCGTTTCTTTGGTGTTGCCCACACCAAAAAGGAAGAAGATGAGGGGGGGGGAGAAGGAAGAAGATGTAGGGGGTGGGGGGGGGGAGCTCCGACGGTGTCCGACCATCGAAAAGAAAGAGAGGGGGGGAGAGAGAGGGAGGAGGGGGGGGGATGAGGAGGGAGTGAGATAATTTTTGGTGGGTAATCTGAATAGATTTTTAGAAAAACACGAGCAAAAGGAGATGTCTTTTTCTTGTAGGTGGAGTGTGTGGGGTGGGTGTTTGTGGGGTGGTGTGGGGTGGGTTGTTTTTGTTTTGTGGGGTGTGTTGTGGGTGGGGGGGGGGGGGGTGGTTCCTCTTCCGCCCCCCCCCCCCCCTTTTTCCCCCCCGGGGGGTGGCCCCCGGGCTAGCGTGGAGTTTATATTTGAGATTTCAAAGTATTCGTGGCACTTTACTGTAAATCCCGATTGTAGATGTAGATTAGTGGGGCATTTGTATCGCAACGTTCGTGGTGGCAGGGTCAAGCAACTGTGAAGCTGTTACTTGCCATACGGTAGTACTGGCACCATTCATTCCTTAGCACGAAAACTTCGAAAAACCCAAAAAAATGGTAAAACCCGTAAGAAAATCTTCAAACAAGAATCCGCCGATCCTGAGCCACGAATTCATCATCCAAAATCATGCGGATATCGTGTCCTGCATAGCGATGGTGTTCGTTGTTGGCCTTATGGTACAAGTAAGTACTTCCACCTCTGCCTGTTCCCATGGACCTAGGCTTGGTTGTGATATTATTTCTGTTTTGTTTTTCATAGGCAACGACTCCTATCGCTTCCATATTCATCACCCTGCAACACAACGTCACCGACATTGGAGAAGTGCCACTTTTCAGCCCGGGTATCAAGGATTGGGCTTGCGTATTCTTCTACAGTTTGATCTGCATTGTGATACACGCTGTTATACAAGAATATGTTTTGGATGTAAGTTCTCGCTTATCTTCAACATATCAGAATATGTGCCAATTTTCAATTCTATTTTAGAAAGTGTCCAAAAAACTTCACCTTTCTAAATCCAAGCTGGCAGTCTTCTCTACCAGTGGACAGCTGTTGTTCTTCTATCTGATCTCTGCTGGTTGGGGCATAGATGTTATCATAAAGGAACAATATATCTTTGACATTGCCAGGTTGTGGTCTGACTACCCCGCTCCAATGTCTTTTTTGATGAAACTCTACATCATCGTACAGCTAGCTTATAATCTCCATGAGGTTCCTGAGCTGTATTTCCAGCGAACAAAGAAGGAAGAATATGCCAGCAAAGCTACCCAGAGCATTGCTGGACTTTTGTTGATCTTCATTCCATACTTTTTGAGGTGAGTGTTCATTTTCGAATTGTCTCCTGAATCTATGATGGTTTGAATGTTTTTTCTAGTTTCAACCGGTTGTTGGTTTGCTTGTTGGTGCTCCATCACATATCTGAAATCTTCAACCATGCCTCTCAGCTCATCCAGACAATAGATAAAGAAGAAAAGTTCACAAGAGGTGAGTTATTCCTCTGATATTTTCCTATAAACATATAACATATAGCAATGTTGAGAAAACAAATATCTCTAATGTTTGGTATCCTTTTCAAATTACAGAATTTTATAACTCTGAAATTTCTGAATCTCATTCATTTCTAAACCTAATAAACTTTTGGATATATCATCGTTATATGCGCTTAAACTCTGTACCTCCATACATTTGGTTAAAAACAAACAAAAACATTCGAATCTCATCTTCAAAATTAATAGTGATCAGCACAATCATTCATATAGATATTCCAAAAATTTTCAAATTTAACACAGGACAACAGTCAATTTATCACAAAGGAATCATTTTGTATAATGGATTACCAAATGCAATAAAGAAATATGGGAAACTCGGTCTCAAAGTCAACTCAAAAAAACGTTTTATGCAATACATAATTGGCATTTTTTTTTATTTTCTATTATTACCATTGTTATTTCATTTTCTACAATGAAAAAGTCTGATTTTATTGTCTTTTCCTTCCCTTCGATGTATGATCTTCTTAGAGTTCATTTTTTTTCCTTCAATATCAATCAATCAATTTGTTAGTGCAATAGATACTACAGTATATAGCATAAGTCATAAAAATAGGTACATCATAAAAATAAACTTTGTAAGTTTCTTAGGAAATGAACTTTATTATTATTTGCCACTTTGCTGCTTTCATGTGTATGAAAACCTGGTCAAGGTGTTCATCAGGGTTCCATTCTGGGACCATTTGCGTTTTTCAGGACCTTGAAGTAGTATTGTAGTGAGTATGAATGTTAAATCTATAGTAAAGACAATTGATTGAAGCATTGATAGAAAATAGACTAAAAAGCAATATAAAGCCTCTCATACAAGTAGTGATATTGAGGACAGTGTTTCAGTTCATTGATAAGATTATATAGATATAGCATCTATAGACAAGTATAGCTATTTTTGCAGTGATTCTCCTTGTAAAAGAATCTGTTTTAGTATATTGCACAACAAAACTTATTCAGATACTTCTACAAAAAAGTTTCTTCTGTGGAAAGATTAATCCCATGAATAATAGGCCATGAAAACTAAAATGCAGTTTTTTCTGTATTGCCAATTCATAAATAGAATCTGGAAGAACGCCTAAAATCAAGAAAGAGATAAGGATTTCGTGTCACATTTTTTTGAAAGAACTAGTATTGGCAGAATTTTCATCTCTTTCACTCCCCAGCAGTGGCTTTTCATTGAACTTCAAGCTTTTTAAGAATCCACTTTCTCACCACATTCATCCAAATACAACAAAATGTACCCGTACTATTATAATACACTTATATGCCCATAATTTGTTCCATAATGAAATCCATTATGATGCAGATTTTTCATTATGAAACAGATTTTCATACAATAGAAACCCATTATTTTTCAATCAAGCATGATGTACATTTGGAGTTTTTGCTGATATCAGCGATTTAGAAGAATCACCATTTGTTCCTTCACTCATATCGGAGAAAGCAGATAATGCTGTTCAGAATAATTATATCTTTGATTTGACAAATGCTTGATATATCTCTTTATTTTCGATTATACTTAGTAAGGTTCTTGGCAAAGCATGTTAAGGCTCTAGATTCGAACTAGACCACTATGGGAGATGCGGGTTCGAAACCAGTCTCGGGCATTCGCTTTTTTCATTTTCAGGAAATAGAAAGAGTAATATTCTAAGTGGTGCGAGTTTTGGTTGGATATAATGTTACTATTATGCTTTTTAAGCATTAGGTGCACTGTTTCTAGAATAAAGAGGGAATGGAGTTTAGGAATTTGGTGGAAAGCACGAGGGGTTCACCAGGATCTTGAACTCGTCTGAAAACATTTTCATTAATTTTTGAAAGCTGCTCCCCCAGAAAAAAATTCCATATCGCAAGTGAGAGTCGCAAAGTATGCTTTTCTGACTGAATGATAGTCAACAGCAGAATTTAAGGTGATTGTGTAACAGGAAGAGGATGATTTTCTACAGTTTGCTACTGTGGGCACAAAATTTATTTAGATTTTCCACGGTAAGACCTAAGAATTGGGTCTCTGGTTTATTATGAACAGTGATATTTTCTTCGAAAATTATATTATCAAGATTACATTTGAAAGACATCATACATATAGATTAGAAAAAACATTCGACACACCCGATTTGCATACTTGAAGACTGACGTTAAATCAAATAATCTTTTGAACAATTCGTTCAGCCCAGTCTTAATAGATTAGCATCGCACCATTGCTTGACTTTGCCTAGATCGTTTTCTACCTCAATTTGCAGTGTTTGAACACTTTCATCGTGCCAAAATGTAGATGTGTCATCACCAAAACTCTTGAGTTTACTTTCAATGGAAATGTTGTATGCCAGGTCATTTATGTACAATCAAAAGAGCAAAGGTCCGAGAACGGACCCCTGAGGCATTTAGTGTTAATTTCATCTGATCGTGAATTTTAAGTTTCATTTCTTGAACAACGATCTGAGAGATATAAATCGAACCACAACAGGATGTTGCCCCTGAATTCGTAAATTTCAAGTTCTCGAAGCAATATCTTGTGATCAACACATTGGAGTGCTTTGGTCCAATCGCAAAAAAAACGTTGATTTTTTTTTTGTATATTTGAACTGATGGTTTTTCTGCCTGAAAAAATTCAAAATGTTACTTTGTTACAGGAACTAGGCTGGTTTCAAACACGTTACAGCTGCTGGCTCGTTTGGGTAGCATTGTGTTGGCCATTTTGACTCTCTGGTACGGTCTGGCATTAGGAGAACAGCAAAATCTCGATATCCAAGCAGGGTACTACAACACGCCTGTAATACGACTAGCTGTCCTTCTGGGAATTCTTGGATTGCAGATGTAAGTAACAGATTTTCAGGCAACCAACCAATTGAATGTGAAGGTGTTCCCCAAAGTTATGTCCTTGGGCCATACTGTTCTGTTCGTATTGTACACGAACGTTGTAAATCATATTTCGATTGAGAACTTTCCGGGCTGTGAACTCGCCGATCATTGAATCTATGTTTAAATGAAATTTCATGTTTCTTTTCTAGGTTTTTGACCTTCAACGTCATCAAACAGGAAATTGAAAGGTCCCGTGAGCTCAAAGCGGTAACCGCCGCCCCCAAAACGAAGACACAAAAGAAGGAAAAGAGCAAGAAAAGTACGTAGCGGTGTATGTATGTAGAATTATCCACAGTTTTCGATAAGTCCTGTGACTGACAAGCGTTTTTTTGTTGTAGCCAAGAAAAGTGAGGAGTCTGATCTGCCTGAAGTTGATCAAAACACCAACAAGACTCTGAGGAAGCAGAAAGTGAAGTAATCGAGTAATTAAGATCAAACTTCATCCGTACTTTTTTTGTTGTTTTGTTTTTAAAATCGTGTCTCTCTTTTACACCACATCATCCATTTTACATTTTCATGTCGATTTTTTTATGATATACTCTTGTTGTTGATTCAAAACTTCCATTTTGAATTTTTTATTTTCTTTTATTACATATTGTATTTATGTCATTCAAAAAAGATCCCTCCAGTAATATACTTTACGAATTTCAATAAACTTATCATTCTGTAGTGGTTTTTGTTTTCCCTTGAAAATAGGAGTTGAGTCCTCAAAATTCGTTGATTAATTTCAAGTGTTATTTATTATTTTTGCACACATCTTTTATGCACCACAGTTATAAAACTCAAGCGGATATAGATCTGGGGAATAGGCTGGCCATAAAGTGGGACAAGATGTGATCTCCTCACCGTCTGTTTCACTCACAAAGATGTTTTTCCGTCGAACCTAAAAAATATATGATGCTTCGTAATTGACATCAACTATTTTGAAGTTATTTTAACAAATTGAAATCAATAATCGCGATGGTTACATTCTATTATACAATTTTATCAAGTAGCAAGATTTTTGATCTGTGTCACTTGCAACATTGTAAAAATTTCATGATTTAAAGAAATATGGGAACTCCACTGTTTTTTTACATTTCTGTTTTTCATTTAGTTTAAATGCCTGCATATTTCAATCCATCACAAAAAAAATCTCTTTTAGTGAATTTTTTTATGTAAAAAAGGTTTTTTTGAAAAACTTTCTTACCTACCACATCACTTCCATGAGTTATGAGACAGATTATAGTTGTTTATTTTTTTTCAAAGTTGAATTTAGCGAATCTCTTTGAAAAATGTCATACCAAAAACTAGTTTCATTGCCTGGTTTCACTGGTAATTTGGAATCACAGGAATAATAATGAGCACTATTATTGAAATACTATTTCCGGCAAATTATGTATTCCTGTAAGTTAAGGAAAAAATACATGGATTGTCTCTTAAAAAAAATTGTAACACATCTAAGGCGGATTTAGTGAACCCATAATGCATAATTTAGGGCACAATGCATAACGGAAAATTTCATTTTCCAGTCGAAAAAATTCATTTCGGTCACCTGAATAAGCTTTATTCAATATACCAAAGCAATAATAAAGTATCAGAAGTGGCAGTTTTCAGCTGTAGATGTGATTTTTCTTAATTTGAGTTATGCTTATCTACCAAATTCTGCATTCACTAAATCCTCCCCTTTTATAAAGTTTTTGTTTTTTTCAGATAATGTGTGAAATTGTACTGTTACATGCTGAGAACAAGGTGAGTTTATACACAATTGTTTATGTTTTTTCAATAAAAACTATAAGGGTCTATTTTGGTTCATTTGCCTGGGTTTCGAAAAAGAGTATATTGAAAACAAAACAACTCAAAAATTTTACTTTAAACTTGTAGATAAATATTTTATAAACAATTTGGGTATGTGATCAGGGTCAGGAGCATGTGTTTTCGAATAATTAATATACTGCCTTCTAGCATTCATCAGTTTCTGTATACTGACATTGGTAACATCAACACTCAAGTCTGGGTACCCTGGTACTGCTACCAAGCCACCACACCCACTATTTACTATTTTTATCAACTCGTCTACAATTTTTTTAGTAACTTGGTCCAAGTCATATAGGAAATTTGTGGATTTCATAGGAGGGTTTTGAGTAGACATATTTGGCTTTGGGCGGCCTTTCTTGAAGAGACTAGCAAAAATCTCCGCTGTGTCCAAAGTGTGTTCGGGAAAAACTAGGAACAGGGGTGAGTCCCATCGGTTTCTACCATCAGGGTCTTCGTAACGCATCACAAGCGCGTCAAACGTGGCTCTATCGTACTTCTCAGTTTCGTTCTCTCTCGTCTCATTAAAGGTCCAAGCTTGATCTCTGTTTATTTCAGTGTGGACTGTGCACTGAGTACATTTGTTGGCTTTTGTACCGCAAAATAGCTCATATCTGTAACCTTTAATGTAATTCAGCGCATCCAGAATAACAACATTCGTCGGTGTTATCAGTCTCAACACTTCTGATTTCAGTAGACCTCGGATGTGTTTTTCCTTGTTTGAATCAGCATATAATGTGGCCTTGTCGAATCCTGCTTTGATTATTTGATCGTACTCGCTTATAATGTGTACTTCTTTGCCTTGTTCTTCGAAGAATTTTTTTAATTCTAAGCTTCTAGTTGTTTTTCCGCTGCTTGGGATTCCGCTGATTACTATGAAAGGCATTTTGGTTTTGTTCTCACGAACACTACACAAACAAAACAACATAACCTTTCTCTGACAACCTCCAGTGATGGGCATGGCTTCCAGGACCATCAGCCAGCCAATATTATGGCCCGAATGCTAGTATCGCCGGCCAGGCTTAAGGCATCTATCACCAGGATCATTATCCAATATTATTGAATCAACGGAAACATGTTGTTGCACCCAAGGAAATTAAGCAATATTCTTTATAGGATGGTTCAATCCCTATGCTGCAATGTAATCCTTTCCCTACCGCTTCAACTGTCAAATGACGCCACTGTGCTACCTTCTATCAATGCGTGAAATGTCACAAAACTGTTCATTGGTTTCCCAAGTACTAGTGGTTAACTTTTTGTTTTTCATTTTCAATTTAACATTTATCGATATGACATATAAATCATAATTTACCTGACAATTGACAAAAAGCTTCACGTGACGACACAACCTGTTGACGGAGTGATAAAAGGAGCCAAGGAGCCGATTAAACCATCCTGTATGAAATATTGTTGAATATTAATATATTGAAAATTCATCCTTCATTCGATAGGCCCAACAAGTAGAGATAAAACTCTCTACTGTGGGCCCACAAATGAATGTGTTAGGTTGGGTTAGGTTAGTTAGGTTTGGTTAGGTTAGGCGCACCAGTCGCAACTTTTATCGCGGTCTAAATTTGAATCTAGAAATCAAATTTAAACCAATCAGAAAGCTATCGGATCGTCGTACGATCGGATTTCGGATATGTCTGAATCCAGCCTAATACATGTTAAAAAGAAGAAGATGCCGAAAACTGCAATTTTGATTTTAGTATAAAAATAAAAATAAAAGTAGTTTTCTCTAGAAGAAGTGTTCTTCACGGAAAAATTGAAAATCTGCAATCGAACAATGTCGAAACAAAACAATTTCAGGGTAATAATAAATCTGTCCAACTTTTTCGGTGATCACAGACATAGAGCTCGAATTTTTGTGAGCGAAAATATTAAAACTGTGCAAGATTTGCACGATAGAATCTGTCGAATATTTGAAATTGAAAATTTTTATTTAACTTCGCAAAATGAATTCCTTCCTCCTTCTGAAGATATCAGAGTTCTACAAAATGATGAGATGCTTTGGTAAGAAATAATTCGATTTTTCATTCAATAATTCCAAGTTTATGCGATTCTTATGGTCATTTGAAGGGCAATACCTACAAGACATGCTGTACTTGAAAAATCTCTGTCTACTCAGTCAGCACTTTTAAACAAAGGTCTGAATGAACCTGAGAAGATTAATAAACTCAATACATCCAAGAAGAGAAAAAAAGCACGCCCTGAAAAGGAGGATGATGAAACAGAGCATATGAATGGGATTGAGCAGATTGATACAGAGCCTCTCAAGAAAAAGAAGAAAAAGAAAGATAAAAAATCGATTGAATCATTTGATGTTCAAATTCATGATATTCCTTCGGTTGAAGAAACTGAAAGATCCAGTGAGTGTTTTCATTAAGTAGTAAACCAATTTTATAAGAATGTTTTTTTTGTTAGAGGGTTATGAAAGAAATGATGTTTGCGAGAGTGCAGGTACCAGCATTTCATTTGGTGGGTCAGCTAAAGAGATGCGTCAAACCTATAAAAAGAATGAGCCAGTGCCATTGATTACCGATCAGTACTTGAAAGACAAGAAGGTCAATATTGTGAAAATCGATTTTGTTACTGGTAGTGTAGACAGTCTCAGAGAAAATAAGTACATAGAAAATGGAGCAAAAGAATCTGAGTCGATGGAGGTTGAGCCTAACGATAATGGTGAACAGATGAATTATGAGATGCCAGTGAACCCTGTTGAAGAGGCAGCAGCTGTCATGAATCTCACAGAAGCAGCTCCTCATTTGAATGGTGAAAGTTCAGAAGCTCCAGAAAACGAAGTGAAAAAAGAAGTAAGCAGCTTAAAAGAAGACAATCTGCCAGAGATTGCTTCGTCAGGTATTGGGAAGATAATATCTAAACCCCTGCCAAAACCAAAATTTTTCAAGTCTCCTAGCTGGAGAGTTGCTAAATGCACCCAAAGTAATTCCAATAGTTTTTCCTCTCCTTTATTATACAAACATATCTCCAGAAACATGTCTGAAGGAAATTCAGGAGCTGAGCAACAGGTTACTGCACCAACCGATAACTTGAATAATCTGCCTGAAGAAAAGGCTGCTATTGCAAACTCTGAAGATGTCAATACTGCACAAAACGATGTCCTTCTGCCAGAACCTGTACCCACTTTGATGCAAGTCAATGTAATGTCACCTGTTTGTTCTAGTTATGTGGATTTATCATCAATTGGCAAAGAGAAATCCTTGCAAGATTCCTGCAATATGTCCTCTATTTCTTTGAACGAATCTGACACTGATAACAATGAGAGAAATTCTTTGGGTATTTCAGGCCTACGTAGGATATATTCAGATAAAAACTCAGTTGCTTTCAAACGCATCAGTGGTATAGGTGAGTACTGTTACATGAATATGATATATTTGTTGTTGTTAATTCATTCATAAACATTCCTGCCTAGATGTGATATTATTGCCTACTAAAATTTCTTATCCCTGTTATTTATTTACTATATATTACTTTATCTACACCCGTACTCTAATAATACACTTATATGCCCACAACCCGTTTTATAATGAAATCCATTACGATACAGATTTTCATTACGATACAGATTTTCAGCCAATAGAAACCCATTATTTTTCAATCAAGCATGATGTGCAAGCTTTGCATTTTGACGTTTGTCAAGTCAAAATCAGTAGGTATTGAATTTTTGAAGAATTTAGTCAATTTTCGATAATCGTATGAAAATGTCTTATAGCAGGGATATAGAAGAATTACCAGCGACCCTCCACAGATGTCTTAGACAAGAAAAAATACAATCGAAAGGATTATATTTTTCATTTGACAAATGCACGACATATATTTTTATTTTCTACTAAATTATTTGAGCTGTCATGTCCGAGTGGTCAAAGGCGCGGCCAGTGAATAATTACGTCCGGGTTCAATTCCTGGCCTCGGCAGAATTTTTTTTTCATTTTTTTTTTCATTTCTCATTGTATTTTCCGTGGTTATACCCTTAATTATAATTTTGTAGAATTTTTCAGAGAAATACGATTGATTACCTACTATTATTGTGTTCAATATAAGTACCTAATAATATAATATGTTCAGATTTTCATTATTTATTGGGTGTAGATAAAATAGCGTATGCAACTCTCATGTAATGGTTATTAATACACTCGCATAAACCATACGAAACTCACCTTCGGCTCGTTTCGTATCCCGGTTTATGCTCATATATTAATAACCATCATTACACGATCGTTGCATAATATACTATTATATTTGTTTGTGTTGAGTTGTGTCGTGTTAAGTGATATTTTATCAATATTTACTACATATTTTTTTATTGTTATACATTATACACATTTATATACATATATTTTTCATGTTGATTCCGTAGAAATAAATAAATAAATATATTTAATCATGAAGGGGTACAAAGGGCAAAGGGTGTGCTGACGCAGAAGCTAAATATACACATTGACATTTTGAAACAATACTCTCTAAGTCCTATGCTTTGATTTAAAACAATACATACACAGTTTATTAAAGAGACATATATACCTTATGATTACAATTAACATTTGACAAGTAACAATGAATTACAAGTTAAAAAGTAAACATACTTATTTTCTTCAGAGAAACATTCAGCTCGAATTACATTGACAGAAATCAATGTGTGGAATAAGAGCAGTTTCACAATAAATATGCTCTTTTCTTTGCTTTGAATTGGTCATAGTTATTTATATTCTCCAGTATTTTTGAATTTTGCAGTTTCATGCTTATGTATGTCCAGGATTAGATTTCTGGAAAGATAATAATGTTAATATTTCATGAAATCTTGTTGACTAAGTTATTCAATATAGGTATCAGAGGTAATACATTTTTATGGTTACAAAATTATTTAAATGATAGGAAACAATTTGTATCTTTGGAAAACTGTTAGAGTTCATTGGAAAACATTGTTTGTGGAGTCCCACAAGGATCCATACTAGGACCTCTACTGTTTCTAATACATATTAATTCAATTTCAGAACTGAACATCACTGGAAAGTTGGTATTTTTTGATGATGATACAACTTTAATATATTTCAATAAAGATTTGCAAGTGATCCAATGTCAAATGGAAAATGATTTGAAACAAATATTTATTTGGCTCAATGTTCATAAACTTACTTTAAATTTCGAAAAATCATCTTGTTCATTGATAAAAAAACAATTTTATCACAATCGAAATTTTTATTGCTAGGACAACAAAAAATTATCAGGTCATATAATATAAAATTTTTAGGTCTGAATATTGATGAAAATATTTCGTGGGATATTCATATTGATCTGATCGGAAAAAAAAATATCACCAATCATTGGAATTTTGTACAATATAAGGAGCTATATATCTTTGAAATATCTAAAATTAATTTATTTTTCACTAATTTATTCGAAATTACAATATTTAATCAGCATATGTGGTACTGCGTCGAATACAATTTTGAAACCACTGAAGTCTTTACAGAATAAAGTGATTAAATGCATTTTTCATTTACCTTATTTGGAACTAACAAGGAATATTTATTAATCAAATCGTCTCCTCGACATCAATTCTATTTATAAACTGAAAATATGTACTATTTTGCATTCTATTGTGACTAATAAGAAACATTTTATTATGAAATTTTTTGAATCTAACAGTGTACATAACCACAAAACAAGGCAGTTCAATAATTTGTTAACAAAAAATCTCAAGACGGAATTTTCCAGAAAATCTATTTTCTATAAAGGTGTTATCACATATAATGGATTACCCACTGGAATGAAATGTTTTTCTCAAATGACCAAATTCAAATTTGCCATGAAGCGTTATCTGTTAGAATTTTTTTTTTTTTTGAAAAATTATTACCTAAATTTTTTTATTTTCGAGTAATAAACAATT
Source organism: Zygogramma bicolorata (assembly GCA_032362365.1). NCBI lineage: Eukaryota > Metazoa > Arthropoda > Insecta > Coleoptera > Chrysomelidae > Zygogramma > Zygogramma bicolorata. The sequence goes on from JAVJAQ010005053.1 coordinate 148,249, forward strand.
CTGATTGAGCTTTTTGATAAATGTATTATATAAATATTCCCTATTTATAAACTGTAGTTTCTTGGGAAAAAATAACTGTTATTATTATTGTTATTAATATTAAACAACAGTTCTACACATTTTAAGATAAAAATTGAATGAAATGATAGAATGCTTCGAATGATACACACGTACTTATCAACAGAGAGTGTGCATTTTTTTTACCTCTCTCATAGAAGTTTCAATTTCCATTTTTCGATTCGGAGAAGAAGAAATCCAAAAAAATATTTCTCAAACTCCATTTTCTCGACAAAAATACCCAAGTTCCTTATCTCCAATAAATCTGTGACGGCCTATCAGTTTTGTTGAGGAAGATTTGGTAACGTGCGTTAATTTTAAAATAAAACAATTTTGTTGGGAAGGGAATTTGCTGGAAAGTCTTCGCTCCGCCAATTCGACGGCTTCTTCCTTGGATTCCACTGCCGAAACGCCCGACACGAGCAATTTCGTGACGCAAAGAACTCGCAAACGCCATCGCAAGAGACATAAGAAGGTGGGGCAGCAGCCGCAGCAACAACCTGAAGACTCTACCTACTGCGCCAACGAAGCTACTGCGCCACCGCGGCCGATGAACGTCGCGGGCACGCCCTCGATACACATCAAGTTCGACGCTGAAGACGGTCCGACGGAATCAGCTCAGGTCAGCGAGGAGGCCGATAGCCAAATTTTCGTGGAAAGCAAGACTATTAACGACAGCGAAAACGATGAGGTCGTTATCGGGGATGAGGTCATCCTGAAGAGTCCCCTAATGACCAATCTGCTGCCGAAGATCGGGGATATGATCGCATTCAAGGTAGGTTTGGAATATTGTCAAAGAAAACAATTTTTCTTTTGATTGAATCGAACCACAAAACTCTGTCAGTTCTGTGGGTAAGACACCCTTAAAAAATTAAAACATACTGTGCATGGTTTTCTTTTTTTTTCATTTTGAGGCAGTATTATGGAAAAAAATGCTTGTTGAGCTGTCAGTATTGAAACTTTAATTAAGATCACTTTTGTATCAACAACAAAGAAATGAACCAACTGACAGTTGCCGTTACCTCCAACCTAACTAGCGCCATCTATTTGCCAGAAAACTTGCAGTTACAATGTCCAAGTGGTTGTATGCAAAGTTTTTCATATTTTTTGTGAAATAGCAGTAATATGAGTTCGACCTGGCCTCAAAAAAATGTTTTTCATGAATGCTTCATAGTCATTATCCTTATTCTAGTTACTTACTATTCTTGAGGGGTAACTTACACTTGAAAAATTAACTAATAACATTCAGAAGAGCAGTTTATGCCGTATTCCACAGTGAAATTTTCATTGTTTGTGCTCTAGTGTTGACCAATTTTTATATTTCATATCGTTTCTGAACGGTTTTCGTTTTTTATAATATATATTATTCTCCTCATTCCATACCCTACTTCTATTTTGAAAATTCACCACTAGTTATCAAAAATTTGTTCTGTATATACCTATTCATAACCTAATTTATTATCGTTGTTTTTATCATTATGATTATATTACAGATTTTGAAGTTGTCATCGGAATATAAACCAGAGTTGTCTTCTTACATAACTGCAAAAGTCTTAAATTTCAATGGAGACACTAAAAGTTTATATTTCGAAATACTCGGTAAGTAGTTTTGAATACTGAATTATCAGTTGTGTCGAATATAGTGATTTTTCGATTTCATATTTGCCATGGGCAATCGTGACGTAGGACCCATTTATACATCTCTGTTTGGTCTCTATTTCAAGGAATTAGGTGTTTATTAATCATATGCTACCCGAAAAACATTTTTAAGACTGAAAGAAAGACCAAAACAGACTTAGTTCTTGAAATGCTCTTACATAGACGTCTAAAATCAACTTTATTTTCAAATGAAATAAAGACTAAAATTAAAACAGCAATGTATAAATTGGCCCCTATTGTCATCAGAACAGGAGAATATTTGAAATAGGTCTGAATTCCCAGATTCAATATCACAGGTATAGACTGTCGTTTTGCTTGGCAAGTGAGTTCAAAAAATTTGAGTAAAGGTGTATTTTCATGGCCCTTAACTACTGCAAGTACTGTAGTTTTTGACAGATTTCACTGCTCGAGCAGTGACCTTCAGAAGTTAAAATTTTTCAACTTCAAAGCAGCAAAGCGAATGATATTTCGTTAATTTAGTAGCCATTTTGAATATCTATAAGGTCGATTGTGCATAGGCTCTTGGATTTCTTTGAAATTTGTTGAACTTTTGTCGTTTTATTTAAATTTGTTGTTTCAATTAGTTTTTATGGAAATCATAATCAAATACCAATAAATATAAATAGCATAAATGACATGAAAATCACAGATTCCACTGCTTTCAACCCCTTTTCATAGAGCAGTGAAATTTTTACTGTATTTACAGCAAAATCTCCACGGATTATGCGCACTTGCATTTTACTGCACTTGCAGTAAGAATTCTACTGCTCCATGAAAAGTATCCTTAAAACGATATTGTCAAGAATCTTTGACACGAAAAGTTGCCAACAAAACAAAAATAAACTCCTGAATAAAGCTCAAGTCTGATGCATCAAAATTTTGAAATGTTTCGTCCGAAATTGTGTTGAAATTTCCAAATTTCCTTTGTTTTTTTGACACTTTTGAAACAAATCTCAGAAATTTGGTTGCTTCAGGATTGAGCTGGAATCGGTAAATGGATGTTTTCTTCTTTTTTTGGGTTATTAATCTTGCCCATGACAATATCGTGTATAAGTGTTTTTTTGTTTTTGTCAATGAACCACTGAATTTAACTCCTTGAATTCAAGATGTTCCCTATTATAAATACATGTTATTTTTTGGGAGTAATAAACGTTATATTCAATTGAAAAAAAACCTAGCTTTGTTGACGTTTCCGAAAGCAAATCTGTTTCCGTTTTCGAAACTTATCACAAATACTTCTCTTCTATAAAGGTTTTTCGGAGAATCTGTCAAAAATGCGAGATTCTTCAAAAACTTTTATATGGGAGAAGTATTTGTGATAAGTTCTGAAAACGGAAACATATTTGTTTTCAGAAACTTCAACGGAGATGAGTCTTGTATTTTTCTGATTGGCAAATTTACATTTTACAATTGCTGACTGATAGGATGTGTTTCATTCAGAAAGAACTACTTTTGATTAAGGCAGCAACTTTTTGGAGATCTGCCTTCTACACATGCTTAATTTTCCCAGATTGTGGTAGGTTAACAACCCTATTTTGCGTTTAACGCAACCTCTTGATGGTAATTTTCAGGTGGCCTAGATCAGTGCCAAGCACCTGAAGGCAAATTTTCCATGGCTATAGACGAGTATGAAGAACCCAAATCTAAACATCGGGTGTACCTTTGGACCGATTTGATAGAGCCAAGACTTTTATATCCCTAGCTGGAAATAAAATCGGATTCGCCTGAAAATGCAGAATCCACGAGATGTGATACCATTACTGAGTGATGAAAATTTGTCAAGTATCTTGAAGAATTGTACTATGTTTTCTTTACCTATGGAAGTGGAAGTTTTATTTCCATATATTGAGTTGGAACTTTCAGATTCCCTTCTTTAAGTTTTCTCCTTGTTATAGATTTCAAACCTAGTTCTATATAATCTGTAGAGTTAGGAGTCAAATATTTTTAAACTTGTTTTTGCACAGTCTATAACTAAAATGTTTATTTCTTATAGCTCTAAGTGTCAAAATTATATTTGCTCTTCGAGTTTTTTAGATATTGTAGTTGATGTTTTGTTTTTCTATATTTCAGTAGTTGTTTAAATGTAATGTTCATCAGATGAATGTAAACAGGAAATTAGAGTATAGATTGTTTTTTAGTGATTTTCCATTTCTGGAAAGATACACATGGTTGATATTTTTGTTTTTGCTGCTCAATGTTATCTATAATATACATTTTCAAGTTCAAAGTGGATTTTTAATTTCAGTACGTTAATCAGATCTCTTTGGTGATCAAGCAACAGTCTCATAATCTTGAGCACTGATTTGTAAGGATTCCAAAAAATTGAGTTTTATACCAAATGCAAAACCTACTTCATAGTCATGATTGAACTTGTCTTACAGTCAGAAGATGATTTGCAAATGTTAAATTGGTCTTTTCATCGAAAAACCTACTTTTATGTTCCTTTATTCATTTGGCAAAAGATCTCCCGTTTGACCAATATAAAATTTGAATCATGGACTTGATCTGTCAAAACTTATCCTTCTCTCTCACTTATTTGATTTGTTGTTGGAGAGAGACAGACAGACGAAAACGTTTTGAATGCAAGAGTGAAAAAAAAACCTCGCACAAATGTAGTGATATAACGATAGTCGCCTCTTCAGGAACATTTAAAATCAAGGGCGCCCGTACCCGGGGGTTGGGAAGGGCCGACATTTTTAATACTGTCAACTAGGTGGCTATTCTTATCCAAATCAATTGAAAACGACTCCTACTGCTCCCTCGTGGTGAAATGTAAGTCCGTTCCGAAGTTAGGATCAAGCTTTTAAATTCATCTAAAAATTTCCGATAGATTTCCTTAACTAATGAAAAGGACGGAACATTTCGAATGGACCAATAGAAGAATCCATCAGATCATTCGGTAAACTTTTGAACTTTGATTCCCATTTATTCAAAGTGTGATAGGGCATTTATCCCATGAATTTTCATCTAAAAAGCTTATATCAGAGCAGCCAATGAAATTACAACACATATTAAAACCATTGGCTATTTCCATTGGCCTTTCCTTATCAAATGAAAAGTCTATAAATGTGATGAAAGTACCCTAATAGAGAATTCTTCTGTAACAACTCGTACAACCATTGAAAGACCTTGTGTATTTTTTTTTATCCTTTATTATGTTGAGTATTGAATAGAGAGAAAATTGCACTGATTCTGCACCGGTTCTCATAAACACATAAGAATTCTGCATCAGTGTACACCATATATACCACGGAACTCCTCAAACCTCAAACAACCAAAGCAAAAAATGTGTATCAGCTGATAACTGACAAGTATTTGTTTTTTTGGGTAGAATTTGTAAATCGAGTATTTCCGGGATTTGTCATCAACATTTTATCATCTAGACAAGTTTAATCATCCATATCAGTATTACAGTCCAAATTCTAGTAGTTAATCAATACCAAAAATGTCTTTGGAAGCCAGGTATAACCTAAAAAGCCCTGGTGAGTACTTTCATTAATGTTTTTCTTCCGTTTTTTATTCATCAATTTCGTTCAAGGTGTGAAACGGCTGATGCGAGAAGCCATAGAGCTGGCAAACCCTACAGAAGAGTATTATGCTTCCCCTTTAGAGGATAATTTGTTTGAGTGGCACTTCACTGTGAGGGGGCCACCGAGCACAGAGTTCGAAGGAGGTTGTTATCATGGAAGGATCCTGTTACCGTCCCAGTATCCCATGCAACCTCCAAATATTATATTGTTAACGGTGAGTCAGTCTTAAATGAATAGAGGCACTTGCAAGAACACTTATCTTATCAATGACAAATCTATTATTATGATTATCATTGCATGTCTTGATACATTACATGAACAATATGTTTGTTTCTTTCGAAAGCATAATTTGCCCAACAGGTTGATTTGAACTTCAAGATAGGTAACAATTTCTAATATAGGTACATTGATTTTTATCATCTGTGAGACAACTATCCAAATCTTGGCCTGAAATATTCGCTCTCTGATAATAGTGTGAGTACTGTTCCTATTGCTGTATTGGAATCCATTCAAGTTTTCTATTGTGACACTTCAATTTGATTATATTGGTGTATTTGTTGGAAAAATACAATGCAATACTCATGTGATGAAAGATGAAAAAGCTGTAAAATATTACAAGCTACAAAATATGATTTCATGAGAGGAATCTACAAAGTCATATTTGCAACTGGAGTTATCTACACTGAAAGAAATATCTAGCCTTTTTTTATCTGTAGTAGATACTGACTTTTATTATAAGCTGTTATCTATTCTTTCTACTCGACTTTTTCAATTTGTGAGATTCTTTGGATTTTTCATGTTTATAAATGTCTCAGCATATTCTTATTCATTGCCTAATTATTGATTTTCTTTGTGCAAAGTAATCAAAACAAGAACGAAATTCTGAGATAATCAGTTACGGATATATGTGTGTTATGTGAAATTAATTTATCATCTGATAGTATTTTAACATTACTATCAGATGTGAGTGCTTATTTAAAGGTTTTGTTGATATTTTGTTGACTTTGCACGAAGAAAATCAACAATTATTAGAATGGGATTAGATCAACTTGGTGGAATTTAATGCTGGGAAAAACCAGACATGTCTTTTCTCAAAGAAAGCCGATCTATCTTTATCTCATATTCAGATGTCAGGAGAATCTATTCCTACAAAGTCAAGTATCTCGATGTTAGGAATTACGATCAGTAATAATCTCTCATGGGAAAACCATGTGAGATCGATTGCTAAAGGTGTTTCCCAGAAGTTTGGATTTCCATTTTGTGCGAAGAAATATTTCACTTCTCGTCAGCTTCTAATGATCTAATTCTCATTTGTGTGGCACAAAAAATTTCCTTGAAACTTTTTGACTATATTTAGAGAAAGACAATCCGTTTTGTTGGTGATTCTTGGCTAACGAACCCTCTCAATTTGTTGGAACAGAGTGGAAGGGTAGGAGACTGGTCTCTTTTCTTTAGATATTTTTACGGTCGATGCTCTTCTGAATTGTCGTCAATCGTTGGCAGTATCAACACGGATGACCCGACGAATGCAGATTTCGCACCCCTTTGATGTGAGCGTGAATACCTGTCACGTTGTGGCCCTTGCAAAAAGGATTTCGAAAGGTGCCTATGCTGTAAGACTTATTGTGAGTGAGCTAGGTACAATAGCAGCTAGACCCGTGTATTTTTCACTTGTGGAATCTCACCTTGTATACGGTATACCCTTTTGGGGAGCATGTAGTCGATATCATTTCAACATGATTTTTGTTCTGCAAAAGAGAGCTCTCAGATACCTCTGCAGAGCAAACTGCAGACAGACATGTAAACCCCTTTTTGTTAAAAACAGAATATTGACCCTTTCAGCTCTTTTCATCTTTGAAACAGTATGCATCATCTATAAATATAAAAGTTCATACCCTACTAGAGATCATGTTTATAACACACGTCAGGATAACAACATAAGACTCCCAATTCCAAAATCAACTCTCGTTAAGAATTCTTTTATATATAGCGGATTAAAAATGTTTAACCACTTGCCAGAATCAATTAAAAACACTGAAGCCTATTGCAAGTTCAGGAGGGCAACAAAAAAAATACTGGTAAAACATCCATACTATTCTGTCGAAGAGTTTTTCTCATCCTCTCTCTGAAATCTATTTTCCTTCTTTGTTCTGTTTTGGCTGTCTTTTTTTTTAAATAGATTTATATATACCAATAATTGTGTGTCAGTGATTGCGGAATGGTATTGTGTATTATGTGTTTACTTGTATGTCTATTGACTGCTCTGCTGGAAGAATGTATGTGTATATGTGTGTATATATATATATGTATGTATATATGTATATAAATATATATGTATATTTTATTTTTATTTTATTTTTAACAAAAACTATGTGGAATAATGTGTTAATCAGGGTTTTACTTAGGTTCTTTTGACATGCTTTGTTACAAAAATTATATTTTTAAACAATAAAGCTATTTTTGACTTTGACTTGACTTTGAACTTCTCTTGCTCAGGGATTTATTTTTCAACAGAACAGCTGAACCTTACCGAGAAAGGTTTTTTTCTGAGACTAACAAACTGCAAAAAATCGAAATAACTGTTAATTGCTATCTCCTGTTCCTTGATTCACGCGGTTTTCTTTGAACATTACAGGGATTCCCTTTCGTCGGAATCTGTTTATTGAAAAAAAAACTAAACAACAGGTACATCCCAAGGAAAAAGCTGTATTCAGACAGATCCGAAATCTCAACATATATTATATGTATTATCATGTATTTTATATATTATTATATTTCCATACAAAAATAAGTAAATAGAGTTCAATTTGCCATGAGTAATGTATTCTATTGATCTCATTGATGATCACGTTCTTCGAACAATCGGCAAAGGTCGAGTCTTTCCATTATTCATTCATAAAATTCATAGTTGTTTTGTGTACACTAGTGCACTTTTCAATTTAGTGCCGGGATTTTGTGAACATTTGATCTAACTGATTATAAAAACATACTTCGAAGTTAATGAACTGTTGAAAAGCACGTATTTCTGCAGGTAACACAGGAGTTAAGCAGCAGTTTTGAGTAATAAGTGATAATTTATAAAATTGTCAATAACTTATATCCAACTCATTTCTGAATCTTTACTTTCGTTAATCATATTTATACCCATTCAACTAGAAGTTGTGAAAGAAAACATTTATTTAAAAACAGTTAGGACTAATTTTCGACAAAAAAGTATTTTCACAAATTTCCCACAATGTATAATAATCTTCCAAGAGAAATGAAACCCAATAAAAATATAAATATTCTAAATAGATATTGTTACTATTATGTCTCAAGCATATTTCTATTTGAAAAAGGGTATGTATGTTTTTTAAGTGAATTATGTAGTCACACAATGCAATACAATCACTTAAAACTCTCTGTAATAGAAATTCTCCATACTTCGACTTCTGCACTTAGCAATACCAAAGTTCTCTACCCTAAGCTCCACTAAGCTAGAAATTCTGATAACTTATCTCCGAATAACTCTGCTAAACTCTCTCTGCGAATAAACTCCCTTCTGCGATGAAGTGTCTCCTTATATACTTGCGTACGTCTATGGGAAATCTTCGAGTCAAATCTCGGTGACCGAATATTACACGCATGACGAGAGTTCCTGATGTTTGCTCTTCGACCCCTCATATTATTCTGCATTTTTGAGCGACAGGGCCGGCGCTAGGACATTTCGTAAAACTATTGTGGTGAAACGGTTTAAGGTCGTTATCTGGATTAAAACTATCAGTTACCTCCAAAATCGAGATTAAAGTCGTTGGTGGAACTCGACCTTAGGCCCGGTTTCACCAACGACTTTGATCTGGATTATCTTGCTAAGCGGAATATTTAAACGCGACAACATTACGTTTCCGTTTCACCAGACCACTTAGCTCGATTATGTTGTTATTTTCAAAGTCGTATTGGTATTTTTTGGCAATTAAATTATAAGTTTTATCTTATGTCCTCAGAAAAAGATTATATAATTTTTGAAATTACCGTTCGCTGATCGATTTATCTTGCATTTCAAGACGATAGTGAAGACGAACAAAAATTTGTCGTTCAACGGCCTCGTTTGATTCGAAAAAGGGACAATCATTTTAATAATTTGGATGACAGACTTCCAAATGAAATCAGTTTGTCAAAGACCTCTGCTTGGCAAATCTCATGATAAGAATAGAATTCAAATTGTCCAGTCGGCCATCTTTAATCCATAAGACTATCAAGGAATCATTATGGCCGACTCGACAGATTCTATTCGGTTCGTGAAATGAAATCTGGGCTAGTCTCGGGGCTAGTTCTCGGAATAATCAGGTCTATTCTGGTGGCCTATTGTTTTTTTGAATATCATTAGATTAGTGAGAAATGTTAATAATTGAATAAATAATTGAGTATTATATCATACTGAAAAACTAGTACCTACAAGATATTTCAGAAATCTCGATGGTGCATCATGATATAGTTACGATTTTTCCTTGGGTTCGTTCATTAAAACTCCAAACAACACTTCACTACTTTCATTACAACTCTTTATCACAATACAATACAATCACTCAAATTGCTCCCCTAATTATATCCAACGCTCTGTACTCAAACTCGCTGTAATAGAAATTCCCTACTTCGACCTCTGTACTCAGAAATAACAAAGATCTCTCCGATAAAAACTCTCCGCCTTTCCAGTAAGCTAGAAACTCTGAACTATCTAATAAACTAACTGCCCCGCAATGAAGTTTCTCTTTTATACTTGCATACGCCTATAGAAAATCTTCGAGAGAGGTCTCGATGATGTATACCGAATTATCCACGCGAATCAAGAGTTCCTGGAAAAATGACGTTCCCTCTTCGACCCCTCATATTATTTATCACGAGCGACAGGGCCGGCGCATGGAGATTTCGTAACAATATTCTTCTTTAACAGTTGTCTAATATGTTCAATAACCAATATCCAATAGAGAAAGTTAATCAAGATTCACCAGAATAGACCTGATTACCCGTTTGGAACACAAAACACAGAAGTTATAATGAAAAAAACAAGTTATGTGGTCTCGACTTCACGTGTACACAATATTGCCAGGTGGTAGTTTCTCTTAAACTGGATTTCCTAATCGCAGAATGATAATCGAGATATTTCAAAGGTGAAACGCAAGGAAACGTAAGTCGAGATCAAAGTAGCGATTAGAAAGAATTGCACCTCAAGAAAATCACGATTAAAGTTACGTTGGTGAAACCGAGCCTCAGTTTCTAACCTCGAAATTCTAATTATTCGTTCCCATCAGCCGAACGGCCGCTTCGAGGTGAACAAGAAGATCTGCCTGTCGATATCGGGTCACCACCCGGAGAGCTGGCAGCCGTCGTGGTCCATCCGGACGGCCCTTTTGGCCCTGATAGCGTTCATGCCGACCTCTGCGGCCGGCACGATCGGCTCGCTCGACTACACGGCCGAAGAGCGGCGCCACCTGGCGGCCAAGTCGCGAACGTGGGAGTGCGCCGAGTGCGGCAGAGTCAGCGACAAGTTGGCGGCGGCGGCCGATGGAGGGGGCAAAGGGCGGGAGCTGACGGCCGAGGAGACGACCATGATCAGCCAGATCGCGCTCAAGGTTGGTACGATTGCAGAGGAAATGTTGCATGGTTTTGGCATTGTTTATAGTATAGTCTAGTTCCTAAATTGTAGATAGTGACTCATAGGTTGTACGATTCATAATTGATATGAAGCAGGTCGATTTTCACTTTGCCACTTTCTTACAACCTCTCCGCTCTTTCAAATACCCTAAAAACACCTGAAAATGTACGATGAGTCATTATCTACAATTTAGGAACTAGACTATATAGTCCAAGATCCCAGAGCAATCAGACATAACTTATTTTCACACGGATGAAACCTGAAGTTTTCAGTAGCGTCTCGTGTGCCTTGAATACCTACGCGCTTTGTGGAACTTGCCGAGTGACACCTGGGCAGGTACCAGGTGAGAAAGGTAACTAAAAATAAGAATTATTCAACTTAAATTCACATGGCTGATTTTTATATATGTCATGTAGAATATTATTTTAAAGTAATATCATAAGTGTCAGACACTTTTGATGGACCAGAGCTTTCTTCAGACGCTTTTAAGCTACCCAAAAAATAAATGAACTTCACTTATTTTTACATGTCTGATTTTTTAATATGTTATTGAAGTATTTATTTAAAAGTTATATTCAATCAGTAAGACAAATTAGAGTGACCAAACATCCCCTAAGACAAAAATTATTCAGCCAGAAGTATGAGGGCGAGAGTACTATGCATGCGCTTCAGAGTGAATGAGACGTCCATAATAACTCGGTTTCCCTTCTCAAACTCACCATCTGTTTCAATCTACTGTGTATGTGCTGTTTGTGTGTAATATAACTTATAGTATACAGTATAGTCAGTGTTGTTTTTTAAGGCACAATTGTGCCAAAAGGGGCACTATGGTAAGCACTTTGAGAAATTGGTCGAAAACGGGCACAATTTTAAGATTCCGTATTTTCGTGGTTCCGTGGTCATTTTCACTTGTCTAAATTCTCACTTTTCATTTCATTTTCCTCAACAATCCTGTTTCCTGTTAGTATGAAATTTAAAAATTATGATTTCTATGCAATACATACATGATTTCTCAACGTTCAGATTGGTAAACATTAAAAAATGGAGCTTCATGTAGTATTTGATATGCAATTGATGGAATTCCGCAGGTTTCTGGGGCCAAAATTGCCTCCTTTGGGGCTTTGGACAAACCGTCTACTTTTTGCGAGGACAAACGCTAACTCGAATGTGACTCAAGTGGCAATTTTTCATATTTATAATATATTATTGAATATATTTATATTTTTACGATGCAGAAAAACTCAAAGTCGTCTCCACAATTTAATATTTGAAAGATGTTCAGTACGGTGATTCAGTACATGTTTCGAACCTACATAGGTTCATCATCAGCTGAATTTACATTGAATTCTACAATAAAGGAAGAGTAATATAATATTAGTTGATAAATGAAGTATAAAATTTACTTACATGGAGATGAAAAAAATAGCAAATTCACATGGTGAAGTTCAAAAGGACATAAAAAATTTGGTAGTGACAATTATGATTAATTTGATATTAGGGGAATTTGGGACATCCCTAACACCATAAATACATTAAAGATTGGGGGGCTTGGAGCCCTTATGCCCAATCTTAGATTAACCATCCCCTCAAGATGGATAACGGCAATACCCACAACATGGAGATTGTGTGTCCAGAGAATAAACATAATTGCGGTAGAGGGGCGCGGTGCTGTATTTGTAAACAAGAGCCATGGGCGGCGGACACTTTGAATGAAATTGGGTGCAAATGTTTTTAAATTTCAATTGCCACAAAAATATTTTTTTGGCTAATGTGTTCGAAAGCCATTACTCTTTTTTCAACTTGCTTTTCAGGTTAGATCAGTAAAATTAAGTGAACCAATTATAGCGTTGATTAAGAACGGTTAGAATCGGTTCGTAATCGGTAACAACATGTGCTGGAACAAACCCTCAGAGGAACGACAATAAACTTTATTAAATACTAACAGCATAATTGAAGTAGAAACAAAGACATTTGGAGGAAGAAATGATACAGGAAATCCAATATACATGTGGCCGAATTCCCACTAACGTCGAAAAGCATCCCCACCACTTATTTTGACCCCCTCCCCCCCATTGTCACGCTGTGTCACACTTTTTGTGACCCCCCCTAGAAATATTTCGTCACAAAAACTAAGACCCCCCCCCTGCTGAGTACGATAAATTCTAAATGATAGTACACAAATTCTGAAAATTAAAAATATTTATTTATGGATGGCCACAAATAATATACATATTTTACTAATCAGGAAGATTCAATGCTCAATAACACAATGAAACGTAAAAAATCGCTTTATTTTGTTTCATTTGTATACGTGAAATCCCAGTGTACTGTAACAAGATTAATTCGCATTCTCAATTGAAAATTCATTCGCAAAGATGGAGTCACTATAGATTTGATTAAAAAATCTGACGAGTTTAGGAATTCGTAAGATGGTCGCACATGTAGATTTCTACCAAAATCTACTGAAGATTTCTTTCATACCAGAAATTTTTCAATCGTCGTCAGAATTCTACGTAATGGGATTTCTACCAAAAGTGGTACGCACGCTGGAACAAACCCTCAGAGGAACGACAATAAACCTCATTAAATACTAACAGCATAATTGAAATAGAAACAAAGACATTTGGAGGAAGAAATGATACAGGAAATCAAATATACATGTGGCTGAATCATAAAAATGGTAAAATATGCTCATGAAAATGATAAATGCATCAGTTCATTATGACTGATCTGCTTGATAATTTTCCAGAAATTTGTGGATAAAACAAGTCAATTTTTTCGAATAGAAATAGACAAAAACATTTAGTACGAAAACTTCTGAATTGAATAAATAAGTAGGGAGCTACTTTTTTCTATAGTTCATTAGAGGTAAGAGGTAGAATTCGGCAAAAATTAATTAATCAATAAATACAAATGAAAATGTCTATCTCCAACTCCAAACCTGTTTATTCAATTGATCACAGTTTTTTCGTTTCATGATGAATTCTTATTGTGAAATATGTATTCAATTTTACCCAGCAAACACCAGGCAGTAACAGTTCCTATGGAAGTAACTTTGTGACTTAGAGCTCACATGCGAATTCCTAGATTACTTGTCCTGCTCGCATTTGCTGCCAAATGTCCTCTACATTTGGTTGAAACGTAAAATAACTGAGTCGATCTCAAAGGCATTCTAAAATGTAATATTCATGTGCAATCACTGATAGATGTCTTATTGTCTTCCCCTATGGGATTGTCAGTGCAATAGATGTTTTGAACTTCTTTGCTAAAAACTTATTTTTTATCTATGAGTGCTCACATCAACATTTCCTATGTAAATTTGAATATTGCATAATCGGATAATCGAATTTCGTTTTCTTTGTGAAATTATTTTGGACTAGTTATTAGGAATTCACCTTGAATCCTCTATTAGACTTCTTTATTGTGATATCTAGTTTAACATATTTTTGACAGTTATCAATCACCGAAACACCAAACTGATATCACTCCCACTCGACGCACACCCAAGTTGCCATTTTTAGAAGAAAAAACTGATGCCCCTCTTCCGAAGATACTAATTTGGTAAGCTAAGGGCGGGTCGACTACGAGTGATTTCGTAGATATTGCTTTACATTTTTCTATTTATTAGTTTCCAACCTCTAGAAATGAAGAAAGCATATGGTAAAATGAAATATAATTCAACATAGTATTGAGACAAAACAAAAAGTGAAAATAAACACTCCATTCATATATTAGGTGTTTAGATTCGTTTCCTCATCTGCTTTTCCTTCAATGATCTGAAATTTTTCGGCTTGGTACTTTGTCCCACAGCATCTGAAAAACAAAAGAATACCAACTTGATGATATTCATAAAAGATTATGCATGATGAAAATATTATGTAACTTGGTAATATGAAATGGAAAAGGGCAGGAACTCTTTCGAAACTCACTCCAACACCGAACAAAAAAAAACTGACGGCCGTTTGGCCAGCCAAGTTCTCCTAATGATGTCGATTTTGTTGGTAAAACATAAATCGAGTTTGAGTGAGTTCAGTTTGGTAATACGGTGAAACTTATAGGTATGAAATGAATTATCATAAACGGAAACTTCCAACCGCACCTATGATTAGCTGCATTTTCAAGAATCCTGACTGATATAATACATAAAAAGCTATGTTTAAATAATATCTAAATATTGAAATATTGCCACACAAACAAATTCCAGTTAAGTGTCTGCAATAGTTCGGCCGCCAGTGATTCCTATTCGGCCTTAGAATCCTGACCAGTTCATATAGGGTACTCAAGTTCCGTTTTGAAAACTATATATTACAAACTACCTACTTGTATTCGAATATGTTTGAAGCAGTGAAATACTGCAGCAGATGATATCGTTTCATTTACAGAGTGCATACCTAACATAACACTTTTTAATTTCATTTAACAACTTACAACTAATGAATTGCAAGGTTTTTTGTACAGAAAGTGCATGAAGTAAAAAGCAGTTTCAATAGTGAAGTTCTTATTAATCGGTTGTGTCATATAGTTCAAGTAGAATATGTATGTATATTCAGTAACTGTAATTATCCAACTCTAGCCGAAACAGTGAATATGTTCTATGGCCGCCATTTTTTTTATAAATAGCCAAAATTGTTGAATCATTCTTATACTTGTGCATAACAATTCGGATATCCCGCCTTTTGTTCGCACCAATAAAACGTTCGTAAGTACACGATTTTATTCATTGGGTCAAGGTACACATCATCCCACATGCTCAATCACTTTTTACTGCTTTCAATATAAAACTCGCAATAAAATAACTGATGAGAAATGGAGGTTATATCGCGATGCGCGTTCTGTTTTTCGATATAACCCAAAAATCGCATGTTGACTTTTTGTCAAATTTTACTTATATTGAAAAACGGTAAAAAGAGGTGGGGAAGGTGGAATACCTAGCACCTGATGAATAAAACTAAGTTTCCGATCGCTATTTTGGTGCAAAAAAAGGCGGGACTTCGACTTTTTCTATTTAAGTAGCAAATACGTACTTGATTTTTTTAGGAACTGCAGTAACTTTCATAATTCGTACCCGTGATTTCCTTGTGAAGTCACTGTTTGGAAATGGTTGGAACAGACATACCTATGACCATTTTCCAGTATTCATTACTGATGCCAAGTGCTTCGAGCCACACCTTTCTTCTTACATCGTTTGGAATTCTGAAATAATAGATAAATTAGTTCGAGGAATCATTTTTACGGCTTTTTTTTCTCCGAAGTAGAATCAAATTCCTAATTAATTGAATTAGTTATTGGTAAAAAAATGTTCACTCTGAATTTCGGCCAATTGATATGTAATGTGATATATTTTTGTTTCAACTGCTGTTCACATACATCTACTTATATTTGAAAGAAAATGGTAGAACTCGCGTATTACGAGCAACTGAACACAAATCGAAAGTGAAAACTTGGCACTCTTCCTTGGTTCGGAAGTTATAACCTGTAAAGTATATGAGAAGATGCTTAATCCACCCTTTCTTGCCTGTTAATAAGACCAGAATACATAATTTTAGGCACCAGATCCACTTTACACCTGATTTCGGTAATAGTAGCTTATACCCACACCCCAGCCTTATGAAATGAGTCCAGCTCTAAATAGGTACGTATACCGCATTTTAACTGTTAAAAAGTCTTAGAAGTGGCAATAACAGACTTTTACTCTCGTTCCACCCCCGTCAATAATCTTTTCCGCAAATATACATATCCTTAACGAAAAACTCGATCAGTTTTGTGAAGTTTTCAACTTAAGCTGATAGACAGGAGAAACGCTAATTTTTATTAAATAAAATTGTCAGAAATTTCAAATTGAATTTTGTCGTCAGGAATGGGAATATTTATAAGAAAAATGATCGAAGAGGGTAAAATGAGAAGTAGAGCAGACCCAACGACTGAAAACGTGTGTTCCGAGAAAGTTTGGTTATATTGTGTAAAAAATAAAGTAGATTATGCCTCATTTCGTACCTCTGAAAGGTTATAACTCCCCTTTGAAGGAAGAGCGTTCATGTTTTGACCCAGATTCGTGTTCAGTTGCTTGAAATATGTAGGTAGGACATAATTACATTTATTTCAAAACTCGCCAAGGTCCTGATAACAAACTTTTACCCAGAAATATTATGTATGAAACGCCTATGTTTTGTGTTTACTTACCGATGTTATGATATACCACCACTCTTCTTGCCCGATTTTTAGCAGATCAGGCATTTGTGAGTCATTTTAACGTCTTCTTGCACACGAAAATGAAAACTAACTTCGAAAATCAATTGGAACAGTAATTAAACACACAACAACACCCAATAACTGCCACCAAATACCAATGTAAACAACATGAATGCTGGACTGGCAATTAATACTCGGACCGCTTCGCAAGTTTCCGCTCCCTTTCGATGTTCGTCAATTTGAATTCAACCAATCATCTCTCGTGGTATACAAAATAAGAAATGTAAACATTCTCCATCTCATTATGCGGACGTTTTCTCACTCTACGTTATATATCTTGGGAAGATGGTTAATCTAAGTGCCCAATATGCAATATTAGAAAAATAACCTAACCTAACCAAATTTTTTATGTCCTTTTGAACTTCACCATGTGAATTTGCTATTTTTTTCATCTCCATGTAAGTAAATTTTATACTTCATTTATCAACTAATATTATATTACTCTTCCTTTATTGTAGAATTCAATGTAAATTCAGCTGATGATGAACCTATGTAGGTTCGAAACATGTACTGAATCACCGTACTGAACATCTTTCAAATATTAAATTGTGGAGACGACTTTGAGTTTTTCTGCATCGTAAAAATATAAATATATTCAATAATATATTATAAATATGAAAAATTGCCACTTGAGTCACATTCGAGTTAGCGTTTGTCCTCGCAAAAAGTAGACGGTTTGTCCAAAGCCCCAAAGGAGGCAATTTTGGCCCCAGAAACCTGCGGAATTCCATCAATTGCATATCAAATACTACATGAAGCTCCATTTTTTAATGTTTACCAATCTGAACGTTGAGAAATCATGTATGTATTGCATAGAAATCATAATTTTTAAATTTCATACTAACAGGAAACAGGATTGTTGAGGAAAATGAAATGAAAAGTGAGAATTTAGACAAGTGAAAATGACCACGGAACCACGAAAATACGGAATCTTAAAATTGTGCCCGTTTTCGACCAATTTCTCAAAGTGCTTACCATAGTGCCCCTTTTGGCACAATTGTGCCTTAAAAAACAACACTGACTATACTGTATACTATAAGTTATATTACACACAAACAGCACATACACAGTAGATTGAAACAGATGGTGAGTTTGAGAAGGGAAACCGAGTTATTATGGACGTCTCATTCACTCTGAAGCGCATGCATAGTACTCTCGCCCTCATACTTCTGGCTGAATAATTTTTGTCTTAGGGGATGTTTGGTCACTCTAATTTGTCTTACTGATTGAATATAACTTTTAAATAAATACTTCAATAACATATTAAAAAATCAGACATGTAAAAATAAGTAAAGTTCATTTATTTTTTGGGTAGCTTAAAAGCGTCTGATAAAAGCTCTGGTCCATCAAAAGTGTCTGACACTTATGATATTACTTTAAAATAATATTCTACATGACATATATAAAAATCAGCCATGTGAATTTAAGTTAAATAATTCTTATTTTTAGTTACCTTTCTCACCTGGTACCTGCCCAGGTGTCACTCGGCAAGTTCCACAAAGCGCGTAGGTATTCAAGGCACACGAGACGCTACTGAAAACTTCAGGTTTCATCCGTGTGAAAATAAGTTATGTCTGATTGCTCTGGGATCTTACTCTAATATAGAAAGAGCCCGCGACCGCCGGACCTTCGTTATTTATCAAAAGCTGAAAGTTTCTCTGCGCATCTTCCCAACATAATTGAGAAAGATCATTGACTATGAATTTTGGATGATGGTAACTTGGTCAGATACCAGGTACCAAATGTTTATGAAATAGTACCTCAATTTCTTCAAAGTATAAAGCTCAGCTTTTTCATATTTTTTTCGGATTGATATTAGAAATCACATCATGCATTGACAGACGCTTACTATGGTTTCAACCCCCTGCCGGACACCCCTCAACTTATTAAATTATAAATGTACTCATGTTTGACAGTATTTGAAGCCTTTTTTTGACGCCATCTACCCTACAATGTTGATATATCAGTTTCCTTGATGTAAGATGTAAGTTATCTTCTCTTAAAGGTGAAGTTAGTGCAGTTATCTATTTGTCAGTTTGGCACAATGTTTAACTGAAATATTGACAGAAAACTGATGAAGCTTCAAAGCAGTATTGGCAATAGAAGTTTATTCGGAAAATAATAGTTTGAATCTTAAAATAGTCTTAAAAATATAAATAATCTACGATGAATGAGTAATCAAGAAATTGTGCGCTGGAAGCTACGACATCCGTAAGAAATATTGTGAAAAAAAAATGTTAAATTGTTCGATCTGTTAACCAGCTGACGAACGTCAACCCTCAGAAGTCGAAACTTGTTCGAGCAATGGATTAACGAGGCCTTACTTTTTAACGTGCGATTACCCAGCACATGAAAACACATGACTTGGAAAATAATCTTTGCTGCTTGTTTCGTCTAATTAACCCAGATCCAAAATCCATAGTCGCTGATGATTCTTTCCTATTATGGGGATATCAATATCAAAGTGGCGCTGCGATATTATTTTGAAATTTTTAAGTATGATTAAAATTATGACTAATGTTTATCAAGCACAATTCATGGAAAATGTTCACATAAAGTGTAAAAAACACTTTAAGCCGTAATAGCCGCTCGCAAAATTTTACGGTTTGGAATTTTAAAACAAAGTCAAAGTCCCAACCTTATCGGTTTGACGCTGTTCATTTATATCTGAATGTTATTTACCGGTGTATGCTGTACCTAATGTATTCTATTCGTTTTATGTGTTACTATTTATTCACAACCATGATTTGTCAATAAGAATTTTTTCTTGGCCAATAAAGTATATTTTGAATTTAATTAATTAGCAATAGTTTTTGAAGGTCAGTTTGAGTTAGTTGTCTTGAACGTGGCGCTGCGATCTCAATTTGAAATCGCACTAGCATTGTTTGTCCAACAGCTCAAGGTGAATTCATGCTAGCCAACTCAACTTGTATTTAACTTAACTCATCTTGGAAAGTCATATTAAAAAAAGGGCATTCATGCAACAACTCATATATGCGCTACTGATTTTGACAGCTGACAAATTTTTGGAGCGTTAGCGGAAAAAAGTTGTGAAGCTGCTTAATAAAATGCATGAAAGCTTCCTTTTGATTTCGACCATCGATAAAAACCAATGTGGCGGCTGTTAGCACACATTGGATTTTCTCATAAGCAACAATGTTCATAAAACTGTTTCGTTTCGTTATTTCATGCACGTATTTAAATGTTTCAAATAATTGTGAATTAGTCATCCATGTTTAAGGTGGTTTTTGACCCAGTACTTTTTTTCGTCTTATAAGTTTCTGCAATAGATTTCAATAGAGTTTAACTATATGGATAATGGAAGTCCGAACCAGTACCACTCTGTCAGTCACGTTTCTTATCACATTCAAATGGTATTCGAAAACATTATCGCATGCACATAACTCCATTCAAATTTCGCATATCATCTTTTTTAATTAGTTTTACTTTAGAACTTTCCATTCAATGTCGCGTTTACTGTTAAGCTAATCAGTTTTGAGATAGGCACGTGTTGCACTTTCGATTGCTATACTGGAGGCACAGCTGAAAGTACCTAGTAAATCAACTGACCGTAGAGTACAGATCCTTGGTGAACTATTTGACAGCTTCTTTTTGATATTCACATGTTGCTTCAGGCGGAAGATGATTCCAACAGAAAACCACCTTTAGCGGAAGATGAGGCTGCGTCCACGGAAAAAATTGAAGAACCGACGGAACTCAGGCAGAGACCAACGACGCGTAACCATGACGACCAAGAAGTCGAAAGCTTGAACATTCCCGCCAACGTTACGGACTCTCTTCTGGAGGCTTCGATACAGAGGACTAATAAGTTAGTATCAAATTTTGTAAAATATCAGTAAGTACGATAAATGAGCAGGTAAGTCAACTAAAACCGCAAAGACCGGATCACCACGCATCCAATTTTGCATTATTTCTGCGGCATTCCAAAAGGAAATTCTCGCCAGTCTCTAATCTTATCTCTGGGTTAGTCTTTACATTTTTTAGTATCAATTATCTTCTCCTGAAGATGCTAACCTTCTTATCGAAACGCACGTTGAGTGCATGTTATATCAGTTTGGTGTGATGGGTAATTGATCTCTACAAAGGTCTCAACTTTCACACCAATGGTTTCAACATCATTGTTTATGATTGAGTAGGATTCCAGCTAGTGGTAAATAGGAAATATGCATATAATTTACATTTGCTTCAAATATGTTTTTCTCAAATCTTTATTGTCGTCACATTATAATCAAAAGGTGTTTTTTTATTTTACTATTATTTAAGCCCATAAAATTATATTTTATGGATTCAAATAATAATCAAAATTAAAGAATTAGAAAGGGATATTCGAATTTACAAATCGCGTTACCATCGGTCGAAACAAAATGTGATATCAGCCGAAACGACGTTGAACAATTAACCGAAAATAATACATAAATAATTTATGATTACAGCATATTTTGCATCAAACTTCGATTCAACGTACGCAGAGATCAAGGGAGTGAACGCTGCGTTGTAATCATTATTTGACTCCATAACATGGATTTCACAGATATTCCTGGGTATGCTTGAAGACTGGCTCTAAATCAAATATTCAAAATGAACAATTTATTCAGGCCAGCCTCAACTCACCTACACTGTAGGTTGACGGACTAAGACCCATCAGAAAACCACTACTCCCCTGGCTGATACCACGAAGAGCACTGGATTACATCCAACTTCTGTGAAGAATCCTACGCTAACACCTGTTGGATGTGATCCAATGCCCTTCGTGGTATTAGTCAGGGGAGTAGTTGTATTCTGATAGATGTTAGTCCGTCAACCTACAGAGTAGGTGAGTTGAGGCTGGCCTGAACAAATTGCTCATTTAGAATATTTGATAACATGGATTGGTTTTCATAAATGCTCACAGCAGAGATGTATATTCTGAATCGATGTTTTTAAATTAGGTTAGGTTTGAACCGAATTTATTACTGCTGAATAGCTAATACAAAACTTACTTTGAGCACTAAAAAAATCTTGTATGTAACATGAAAGAAAATTTCATTTTGTATTACTCACGCTACTTTGAAACTTTTTCATTTCTTAGTTTACCATCTACACAACATTACACTTCCTGTCCATGCTTATATAAAGATTATTTCATTTTCCGCGCGAACCATAAATGATAGCATTTATTTCTATAGAGTGAAACTTTAAATGTAATGGAATTGTCGTATTCCTTCAAACATTCATATTATTATCAATCAAGATGAATATATTCCTGGTGCGATCTCCGATTCGATATTGTTTCGCCAAAAACTCCAGACGCGATCAATCATATCGAAGGAATTTACTGCGATTTCCAGTAGATGGTGCAAGAATCGAATTCTGTCATCTTTTGACATTTGCATTCCAGTATATTCGAAGTTCTCCATAATTTTACTGTTCCTTTCAACCAGCTATTTGTCGTTTCTTGTTCAGTTCTCTACCGTAGTTTTCTTAGTTATTTGTCGTTTATCTGCCGTTGCTTGAGTATTGTTTTAAATAGTGTTTCATAATGGATATCAAACGCTGTTGTATTATTTGTGGACGAAATAATCAATCATCTATATCAATTTCCTATGGTTAGTAAAAAACATTCAAAACACATGTACTTAAGTTCTTAAGTTCATCCTGCTCAGTTTTTACATTGGTAGAAGTTATATGTGTTACTTGTTGATTGCTTTTCAGAATTTCCCAGTTTAAATTTAAAATCATAGAATAACAGTTCTTTCGGGAGAGTGTTTTCAAATGGTCTTCTTGTATATCGCCATAACACTACTTCTCACGTCGATACCGATATTACGAAGAATCTCATCAAATTATCTGAAAACTTTCAGCACCGAATAGTATGAATTTCTATGAATTTTGATATTAATTTCTCATATCGAGAATGTAAAGCAAATGCATCTATCTGTAATTTATGTGTCAGGATGCATATCTGTGTTTACGTCTAAATAGAAACAGACAAACATCAAAAATATAGCGAATTCTTTGGTATGAACTCGTACAGTTTTTGACAGAATTCGTGTATCTTCATCCTTCATTAGGTACAGTGTTGAAAGAAGAAAGTACCACACTGACTCTGCACGAGTTGTTCTAGAGAATTAGCTAATAGAAATTTCGTCAAACTTCATAATGTCATGTGTCTAGAGTTGCCGCTTCACGCCATCTGTAAAAAAATTTCAAGAATGTGAGTTTCCCTGGATGTTATTATCAAGTGAGCCGTAGGTCTAACGTTTTTGACGAAAACATTAACAGTGTACTGATATAGAAGTCATTTCACCAGGAATTTATGCATCTCGGTATCAATAATAGATGCAATAGAACGCGAGATTATTCTGACGCTGATGGAAACAAACTTCACCTTGAATGACCTTTCTCGTTGTTTACTTGGGAAGGACTTTCGTGGCGGTATCTCAACTGGGACACGATGAATAAAAACCCTGGTGCGTTGACCGATATGCTTTTGTTTAGCCAATTCCTCTCGACCTGAGAAATCGAAGAGTAAACTTACATTTTTTGACGGTAGGTGGTGATACAAATGCGATTTTTTAAGGGTACATTTTCATTGAGGCGGCAGCTTACGAGTGATTTTCGATACCGGCGGTCTCATTGGATAAACTCTTGCGGGATCTTTCGTTCACCAATAGAATTATCAGTATACAAAATACGTAAGGTCAAGTTTGTCTAATAAAAAGCTATTAATTTTTTTGAAATGTTTGACACTTCGATTTGAATTTGAATGCATTTGAAAGTTCCTTTAATATTCAAAATCTTGTACCTAGTTCTTGTTTCTTTTCACGTTGTTCTTGTTTATATTCTTTTTAAGTGTTTATCGTTGCTGTTCTTGTATTTGTTTGATATTATATTGATAGTTAGATTTATTATGAACCGATTTACAATGCTCAAAATAAAACGCTCGTGTAACGTGTAGGTATTACTTATCCCTCATATCATCGGCTTGTAATCACATTAAAATTGCATTTTTTTCAACACTATGAAGAAAAAAGTACTTACCTATTTTCGGTTCCTCAGAAAGTAGAAAGATAAGATATCAATACTTTCCAGTTTCACTCACAACTATTGTTTCGGAAGATTTAAAATCACTTCATAATCACTGAGTTTTTAATTTATTTTTCATCGAATTGAAAGTAAAAGGAATACCTAATAATCAGTCAAAATTTGATGACTACATAATTTCTAGCATTTCGCGGGAAAGCAAGAAATTGCATGCAAAACATGAGACCATGAAATAAACATAACCTATAATCTATCTATAAATAATCGAATGGCCGTCGAGCAGACGGATATCATGGCATCACAGATTAAATTAAAATCACGTAAGGTGCGCCTCTGCTGGCAAACTGTCGAAGGCATCTCTTCAGTTAAAATTGATCAAAACCGAGATAGCGAAAAGTCGAGAAAATTTGCTTACAATCTATTAGGTATCAGTCAACACACCAGGGTTTTTATTTATCTTGAACTGGGAGTTTTTGTAAAGGTGATTCAAGGTGACGTTTGTATTCATCATCGTCAAAATAATCTCGCGTTCTGTAGAAAACTGGTATTAAGATCGTCGCCTTCAGAACATAAACACCTACTCTTGGTACATGAATATTCTGTTATGTTGCACATTCCTACGGAAATTTTCATCTACCATGAATCAAACAACGAACCTCGTCTGGTATTTTCTGGTTTCTTCATTGTTTTTTCGTATTACAGAGACAGAATGTGGACGGCGGCCATTTGGATAATTCTAACCATAATCACGCTTCTGATTCTGAGGCGATGCTTCCTAATGTAAAATAGCTAGGATCCAAAATGTATATAAAATTGAAATAGTAAATTTTATATTGTGAACACGAGTCATATATTCATTGCAGGAATTGTTTTTTGACTTGCTGGGAGGTTTTATTTATTTTCACCATGATTTAGTGGAGGTTTTTCCTATGATTTGTTTAGTATTTTGTTTTCACTTTTAGAATGATCATTCTAGTTTTTGAATAGTGGGTTTTGATTCGTATCAAGAGTCCCGTTTCAGTACAAATGACAAGCGTTGTGGAATTTGAACACTTCTGATGGTCAATGATGGCGTTTTATTTATTTTTTAGTCGGTTTTTGATTCGATGATTGTTTAAATGATTTTAGCGATCAGATTTAGTGTAATATATTTATGAAAAATTAAATTGTTTTTCTAACCCTGTAATTTTTGGATGACAGCCCGGTACCCAGTCAATATGTTCCTCCGACTTTTTTCAAAAAATTCAAAATGGAGCCAAAAAAACGAAATTCAACAATTTTAATTTTTGGTGAATATTTCAAAAACAACCACCGATATTCTCGATCTGAAAAGTGATTATTCTAGTTCCCCAAAATAGGAAACTTTCACGCAAATTAATTGACGACAAAAAAAAAAGTTGAAATTTGGGTTTTTTATCGGAATTTCAAAAAGGACGAGATCTTTATAAAAAATTACACTAAAGGCAATTCAGGAGAATTCTCGCTTTTGCATAAAACTGTGAAGTCCAGAATTTTATTTGAAGCAATTTTCGGTTATAATTGCACGAGTGCAGATAAATTACCGATAATTTTGCAAGAAAGCGTGATATCTAAAAATTTCAAGAGTTTTTCATATTTTGGCCAAAGTGCCCGAGTCCGAATGACGAGGGCTCTTTTACAAAATATGAAAATAACCGAATGCAATTTGTATAAGATATCACGCTTGAATGGTCATTTTTATGCACGAATGTAATTCATTGGAATATTTAACGAATAAAGAAATTCTCAAGGAAATGTTATTTTTCGTTCATTTATACTTTCCTCTATAGATTGTATGGAGCACTCACCAAAACGCGAAATATTTTTCTATTTTTGAAGTCTGACATTTATTTGTGTTGTTTACTGACGTCTAGCGATACGGTTTCAAATGTGTTGTTAT